>CAMZMU010000051.1:54847838-55156753 GCA_947311845.1 Poa pratensis | reverse complement strand
GAGATGACCCTGGTGATGTTGAGGGCGAGCGCCCCAGGAAGAGGGTTCCTGCCAAGGTGATGTGGTATGCTCTATAATACCACGGTTGAAACGTTTGTTCCAAAACAAAGAGCATGCCAAGTTGTTGCGATGGCACAAAGAAGACCGTAAGAAAGACGTGATGTTGAGACACCCCGCTGATGGTCGCAGTGGACAAAAATCGAGAGAGAGTTCCCGGAGTTTGCAGGTGACGCAAGGAACTTATGGTTTGGTCTAAGTACAGATGGCATGAATCCTTTTGGGGAGCAAAGCTGCAGTCATAGCACCTGGCCTATGAATCTATGTATCTATAACCTTTCTCCTTGGTTGTGCATGAACGGAAGTTCATTATGATGTCAGTGCTCATCCAAGGCCCGAAGCAACCCGGCAACGACATTGATTTGTACCTGAGGCCATTAGTTGAAGAACTTTTACAGTTGTGGCATCAAGAAGATGTACGTGGTGGGATGAGCGCGAACAAAAGGAATTTGACATACGAGCGTTGTTGTTTGTAACCATCAATGATTGGCCTGCTCTTAGTAACCTTTCAGGACAGACAATCAAGGGATACAATGCATGCACGCACTGTTTAGGTGAGACTGAAAGTATATATTTGGACAAATGTAAGAAGAATGTGTACCGGGGCATCGTCGATTTCTTCCAAATAGGCATCCTTTAAGAAAGAAAGGCAAGCATTTCAAAGGTGAGGCAGATCACCGGATGAAGCCTACCCGCCGTATTGGTGATGATATATATGGTATGGTAAGGATTTAAAAGTAATCTTTGGAAAGGGTCCTGACGGACAATCTGTTCCGAATGACCCAACGGACACGCACACATGTGGAAGAAGAAATCTATATTTTGGGAGCTACCCTATTGGAAAATCTTGGAGGTCCACTATGCAATCGACGTGATGCACGTGGCGAAGAATCTTTGCGTGAACTGCTAGGCTTATTGGGCGTGTATGGGAAGACGAAAGATACACCGGAAGCACGGCTGGACCAGCAACGTATGAACGAACAAGACGACCTGCATCCAGAAAGTATCAAGGTCCTGCCAGCTACGCTCTTACCAAAGAAGAGATGGAAATCTTTTTTGAAGTCCTGAGCAGTATCAAGGTCCCGTCTGGCTTCTCGTCGAATATAAAGGGAATAATAAATATGGCAGAGAAAAAGTTCCAAAACCTAGTCTCATGACTACCACGTGATTATGACACAATTACTTCCGGTTGCATTGGGGGCTTCTATCGGAAAAATGTTCGAGTACCCATTGTGAAGCTATGTCTCAATGCAATTTCTCAGAAGGTAATCGATCCAGAAACTCTACAAAGTTTACAGAAGGATGTGGTCCAATGTGTTGTCAGCTTCGAGTTGGTGTTCCCACCATCCTTCTTCAATATTATGGCGCACCTCATAGTTCACCTAGTCGAAGAGATTTCCATTCTCGGTCCTGTATTTCTACACAATATGTTCCCTTTGATAGGTTCATGGGAGTCTTAAAGAAATATGTTCATAACCGTGCTAGGCCAGAAGGAAGCAGCTCCAAGGGCTATGGAACAGAGGAGGTCATTGAGTTTTGTGTTGACTTTATTCCTGACCTTAAATCGATCAGTGTTTCTCAATCGCGGCATGAGGGGAGACTGCGTGGAAAAGGCACGCTAGGAAAGAAAGCAATAATAAGTATGGACGGGCATTCTTTCACTCAAGCACACTACACAGTTCTACAAAATTCCACCTTGGTGGCTCCGTATATCGGAAACACATGAATATTGTACGCTCCGAAAACCCTGAGCAGTCTGACTCCTGGATTAAAGGAAAACACATGGAGACTTTCGGCGGTTGGTTGCAAACACATCTCATTAATAACACCAATGTTGGAGAACAGCTGTACTTGACTATATTGACTTTCCAAGGGTACGAGATAAATGAGAATACATTTTACACGACCGCCCAAGATAAAAAGAGCACAACCAAAACAGTGATGTCCGCTTTGATGCAAAAACTACAATGGGCAAAAGGACACATATTATGGTTACATAAAGGAGATATGGGAACTTGACTATGGATATTTTTTTAAGATCCCTTTGTTTCGGTGCAAATGGGTCAAGCTGACAGGCGGGGTAAAGGTAGACCAGCAGTAGAATGACAACATTGGATCTCAACAATCTTGGGTACAGAGACGAACCATTCGTCCTAGCCAATGATGTGGCTCAGGTTTTCTATGTGAAGGATATGTCTACCAAACCGAAAAAAAGAAAAGATAAGCAAGCGAATACATGATAATACGATGAGCCAAAGCGCCACATAGTTCTTTCAGGGAAAAGAAACATCGTGGGAGTGGAGGACAAGACAGACATGTCAGAAGATTACAATAATTTTGATGAAATTCCACCCTTCAGAGTGTACACTGACCCAAGCCTCCTGTTAAATGATGAAGATTGTCCATGGTTACGGCGAAATTATAAGAAAGGGTCGACATACGCGAAGAAGAAAAGTTTTATACCCCAACACTAGATACGGATGTTGGTGATGTGTAATAATGTATTAAATCTTTTATTTAACTGTGTTCTGAAAACTGTTTGTGATGTGTAATAATGTATTTAACATTTTATGTAACTGTATTAAAACAATAAGAATCACTCAAAAATATTGGATGTTCCAAAAGTTGTTGAGGATGTTTTCAAAAAGGAACGAACAAATATAGACAATTAACAATTAAATCAAATATAGATATGAGTTTTACAAATAAAGATATGATTTTTACAAATATAGACAATTAAACATGTAAATCAAATAGATATAAAAGAAAGCAGAAAAAAGAAAAAGGAACCAGAGCAAAAAACAAAACAATTCGAAAAGGAACTAAAATATTTGATTTTTACAAATAAATAATTATATCAAATATAGATATGAGTTTTACAAATAAAGATATAATTTTTACAATATAGACAATTAAACATGTAAATCAAATAGATATAAAAGAAAACAGAAAAAAGAAAAAGGAAGTAGAGCAAAAAAACAATTCGAAAAGACCATTTAGTCTCGGTTGGCACCACGAACCGGGACTAAAGGTGGGCTTCGCGCGAGAATTTTTGCGGCCGGCCCGAAAATACCTTTAGTCTGGTGGTGGAGGACCTTTAGTCCCGGTTCGTGGTGTCAACCGGGACTAAAGGGTGTTTGTATATAAGCCGCCGCCCCGCTCGCCTGTCTTCCAGTTCCAAATCGATCGATCCCCTTCGTCGCCCGTGCGCCGTTCGCCGTCGCCCTGTTCGCAGTCGCCCTGTCCCCCGTCGTCGCCCGTGCTCTCACCACCCCCTGTCCGTCGTCACCGTCGCCCGTGCGCCCGATCGAGGTCCACGAGACGCCGCCGTCGCGCCCGAGGTCCGTGCTCGCCGTCGCCTCCCGTCTCGTCGTGCTCGCCGTCGCCTTCCGTGTGCTCGCCCGCCGTCGCTCGTCTCGTCGTGTCCGCCGCCTCCTTGCTCCCTCTCACCAAGGTGAGACCGATTCCTCCATTTTACTTCTACATTTTCTAGTTAGGTTGTAGTGTTAGCAAAATTAGTGTTAGCAAAAATCATGTTAGTGTTAGCAAAATTAGGTACTGTTAATTTTAGTTTTGCTATTGATGTTAGTGTTAGAAAAATTTGTTAGTGTTAGATTTGTTAGTTTTAGTTTTGCTATTGATGTTAATTTTAGTTTTGCTATTGATGTTAGTTAGAAAAAATCATGTTACTGTTAGCAAAATTAGGTACTAGTTTTGTTAGAAGCAAAATTAGTGTTAGCAAAAATCCATATGTTAGAAGTAATTTGTTAGCCATTTTTGTTAGAAGTAATTTGTTAGAAGCAAAAATCATGTTAGTGTAGCTTCTAGCAAAATTTGTTAGAAGCAAAATTAGAGTTAGCAAAAATCCATATGTTAGAAGTAATCTGTTAGCCATTTTTGTTAGAAAGTTTTGTTAGAAGTAATTTGTTAGCCATTTTTAACATAGTTACTATAACATGTTGAAAATTGCAAATGTTATGTTATAGGCAATGTTGATCTTTGAAAATTTGCACTTTCTGACTTAGACATTTTGGTTTGTAGTTAAGCTATGGACGCCCGCGGCAGAGACGGCGGTGAAGAGGAAATCTTGAACATGATATATGCCAGTGGAGAAGGTGGAGAAGATGCCGGTGGAGAAGGGGAGAAGATTGCAGCTCACAATTTTTGAACGACTCCGGTGAGGGAGTTGAGCTAGAACAAACACGAAGGGCCCTTAACAAATTCCGGCGAGGTATGTTAAGCCTCTGTTGATCACTAGATGCATTAATTGATTTGTATTGCACTTATTAACAAATCATTTTTCTTTTAGCCCTTCGGATCGAGCCAATCTGCTAGAAGGCAACGGGCCCGACCAAAAAGTTAGGCGATGGTGCAAGGTTATCGATCGACGAAGTTGCTGAAGATGGCGAAATGCGGGCTCCCAGAGAGAATGCACGTAAATTTGTAAATCAATGCGGAGTTATTGTTAGGACATCATCCCGATCACCATTCGAGAATGGAATAAGCCGAAGGTAGACGATGGAGTTAGTTATGTCGACCAAATATTTGCTTTGGAATACACTCTTGTCAAATTTCAACCTACCGCTAGAGAGCGATCAAGAAAAAGTCAAGGAGTGGGACTCTTAAGAAGATGCCACACAATTCCAGACCTTCAAGAAAAAATTATATCAAGACTATATCAAGAAAAAAAGAACTCCAACAGTCACTGGAGCACTAGAGAAGATAAAAGATCACTGGGATGCATTTAAGGCGTATAAGGAATCGTCTGAAGTTGTGGCAAGGTCGGTAAAAATAAGGCAAATGCTGCGGAAAAGGAATATCACCATACTATGGGGACAGGTGGCTACAAGACTGCCGTGCCTAAGTGGGATCAGATTGAAGCCGACCTGCTTGCTAAAGGGATCACTCCAATTCAATGAAGAACATATCCTTCAAGGTGGCGGTCGGTTATGCTTTACCAAATCAACTTGGAGCACGCTACCATGGAGGTCAGATTCTAGGTGGCTATGCTCGTGTCGGGTGGATGAAATTATGAAGGGATTTGAGACACTGGAGCTTGACATTCCTGGAGGTGACGGGGAGAAGACACTGGGAGAAGTCACGCATGGTTTCATTCTATGGAACAAGAAATACATCATGTTTCCAGACTCGGCGCCAAGGCCACCGACTCCTCCGACTAGCCATCCACCTCAAAGTCCATCTCTCCCCGATCGGGAGCCTCAGCGCGAGTCCATCTCGATCGCCGCCGCGTCAGCCGACTGCACCCACTAAGTCGCTAAAGCGGAAGCTGGACTTCCGGTCGACTAGTACTACTCAGAAGAAAGGTGCAAATAAGAAAACCAAGGACGACAAGGCACCTGCCAAGTTACCTTACGACATGACTGATGAGGAACTCAAAGAGAACGTGACTGCCGATGTGAAAAGACAGTTAGCACCGAAACAACCCGAGCTAAAGGAGATACTACCTGAGGAAACCGTTAAGAAATTAGTGAGAAATCTATCGGGACACCGTCACATGTGGCTAATAGGCCATCAGACTATAATCGATGTATTGAGAAGACATATAAGGAACAGAGGCAGCAGACGGGAAGTAGTGGTGCAAAAAGCGGGAAGAAAGTGGCCCAGCTCGGAGAACAGGCAATACAATCGATCCCCTTGCTCAAGGTGTTTCCCGATAAGGACGTACACCACGACACTGGTCTCATAGGCGACACTGGTTTCCCCATAGCTGAGGTAGCATGGAAATATGTCCACGGGCAGTCTATGGTCAGACCTGAGGAGGTCAAGTTTCTACCAACACAAATGCGAAAATTGCATGAGTGGTACATGAAAGTCGCAAAGGAAGGGCGAACCTGCCTCTATGCGGCACATAAGAAAGAGAATTAATTCAAGTACAATGAGATATGGATTGAGTTTGATGAACTTTTTCAGTTATTCAATCAAGACGCCCTCGACAAATCCCTCGTCAGTTGCTATTGCATGTAAGTGATTTATTTCTGTAATTTAAGTCTCTATCTCAGCTCGTTCATTGCCTGTAATTTTCCTCACTATTTCTTTTGTATGCTATTATTATGCAGAATGGAGATTCTCGAATGCAAAAGAGGCAGAATCTATGACACTGGGTTCATTGACCCATATACCAATCATGAAGTACCATACAAAACCATGCCGAGGACACAGAGGATAACTTGCTAATGTTTTTAGTGGAACAAAATCATGCAGAAATACTTTTTCCTTACAACTTCAAGTGAGTGTTACTGTCTTGTACACATTCTATTTTGCTTACTCGATGTTTAGTGTAATCGATGAGTTATGCATGCCTGCGCAGTTTCCACTGGATTCTGCTAATCATTAGAGTTGACGAAGGAATCGTTGAAGTCATGGACTCATTAAGGAAAGATCATGACGAGTACATCAGCGTGCAACTAATGCTCCAGAAGTAATTTCAATCATTATCGCTCTATATCGACCTCTTTCGTTCATTTCCTGATATCAAGTAATTAAGAACTCTTTTATTCATTTTCTTTGCCGGGCAGGGTTTGGAAACAGTTCATCAAGGAGGTTAGAGGTGCATGGAAACCGGAGCTGCGTTTTATTTTTAACAAGGTAAGTAGTACTATCTAGGTCCGCGCAACTCTTTAATTCTAGTTTCAATATCATTATCATGCTTGATTATTATTTGATTGAATTCTATTCTTTGTAAAGTACTGCCTGAGGCAGGCACGGGGGACTAATTTATGTGCATACTACGTTTGCGAGTTCATTCGCCTGACGATCAGTGAGCGGCGCAGAGATGTAAGACAAATTGAAGTACGTAAACACTATTCACAATTTATTTTATTACCATCAATTGTGTTGAGTTCCATTCATAATTTCTTTTATGATGATTTGATATATATATACACACAACTCACATATTCATATTGATCTAGATGGAAGGTATGCGGGACAAGTCATACCAACGAACCGCGTAAAAGCAATTCAAAAGGAATTGGCGGGATTTTTGCTTAGGGAGGTCATATCTCCAGCCGGAGAATTGCATTACCACTAATGCCTCCATGTAATTTGATGATCTCCATGTAATTAAATAGATATATATATACCAAATTGTATGTGTATGTATATGCATCAATGTGATCTCCATGTAGTATGACTTTATGTATACGAAAACTTGTTTTTGGCGCATTAACGTGATCTCCATACGAAAAGAATTGAATGGAAAACACAAAATCCAAACCCCTAAACCCTAAACCCTGAAAAATAATTGAATATAAAACACAAATCTTTACTAACCGGGACTAAAGGTGTCCCGCCCCGGGCGCTCGGCCATGCCCACGTGTAGCCCTTTTAGTCACGGGTCGTGGCCAACCGGGACTAAAGGGGCTTTAGTCCGATTTGGCAGTCCCGGTTGGCAAACCGGACTAGAGGCCCTTACCAACGGGACGAAAGGCCGTTTTTTCACTAGTGCACACAGGTCAAGGGGCACTCCTAACCCCCACCCTAAATTATTTTATAGTAAGTAGCTGCATAATCTATACTTAGATAGGGAGAAAAAGGGTAAATGCCCCTCCACGTCCAGCCAGCCTGTCTCACAAATTCGCAAAGAGCCCCACCCCCCCCCCCCCCACACACACACAAAGAGATTGTTCTCTAGCTCTCAACCGTAGATCAGTTTTACGTATGCAAGTGGTGATGGCGACGATGGACGATGCTTGCGTATGGATGAATGGACCGTAGGTCATTGGAGAGCTCTGGGTTTTGGTATTTCTCCGTCTACATAGATAGCATCACGCATGAATAACATTGTTGTGATTATGTGAAAGAGTTCCTCACCAACTCACGGAGTTTCATTTTTTCTTGAGTACGTCCATAAACAACAAGATGTAGGTTCTCGATGCGACATGAGTAAACCATATTTCAGGAAATTACAAAATAGCTTTTAATAATGTGGGCTCAAAAATAATACCTAAACATGCATGGCTTGACCACACACTAACCAACTAAATATTTATTTTCTTGTCACCCATAGTTAAATTCTTTGAAAAGTTACCTTCTGGTGGTGGTGCTCTCACTACGAGAGCAATATGCGACTTGAAACTATCTCACTTATGTGCTTTGTACATGACGAACTAATGAGCTGCAATTAGGATTAATTCGGCGTTCTATTGTTTACTTCGCAGTTTTGAAAACTTGGAATTAGGAAAATCATAGGAATAGAATTCATGAATGTTGAATCTCACAAGAACTGAAGAATGTGACTGTGCAACATATATAGTAGAGTTAATTTGATAAATGTCACTGCAATTCATGCCAAATCGAAAAACCTCACTTTAATTTTCAACTTTTGAAAAATATCACTCTAATTTTTTAATACATCTACAGATGCCACTCCAGCCATTTTAACTCACTTTGGGTCAAAAAATTAACCTTTTTGACAAATTTCCATTGCAATTAATTACCAACTTTTGTTCATAAATGAAAAAAAACATGATGAATATTGGTAAAATTTTGATCAAAAGTGAGCTAAAATGGCCAGTATCCAGCGATATCCCAAATCGGCCTATCTTTCGCTTGATTGTAAAATAAGTAGAATGCCCCGAGAGTGCTCGTAAGCTCATTGCTCATGATTTCAGCACTGTTTTTGAAAAAAAAAAAGAATGATCGATGCTGCTTGGACCTTCTAATTTCTGAAATTGTTAGCTCCTCTAAACCTAGCTAACTCGTTAGTGCTAAGGACATGTACAATGAGATATGTTAGTCATGCTACGTAGAAATCAAAAAAAGAGGTTAGGACATCTCCAATCCAGGCCCGCAAACGGACAGGCCAGTCCGATTCTGTCCGAACGTACAGGTGAGGAGCTCAGCGGCCCACCGCATACGGACCGTTGTCCGCGCGAACACGCGTTTTGGACCAAACCTGGCCCAAGTTTGGTACAAGTTTGGGGAGAAACGGACAGACTCCCGTTCCGCCTTTTGTCCTCCCTTGTCCGCGTCGGGCCCAGGCGCCAGCCACACAAACCGTCCCCCATCCCTTTCGTCCAAAAACGCTCCCGCGACCGCCTCCGCCCCTCGATGGAGGACGGTCTGTCCAAGTCCACGGCCGGCGCCGGCGCCGCCCTATTGAAGCCGAAGAAGCGGCTGCCGGAGTCGGACAAGAGGGCATCTCAGAGGGAGAAGATGCGGTCAAGGCGGCCGAGGACAAGGCCGCCAAGCAGGCGGCCGAACAGGTGGAGAGGCTCGCCGCCATCCAGGCCCGCGCGATGATGACCCACAAGTATAGGGGATCGCAACAGTCTTCGAGGGAAGTAAAAACCCAAATTTATTGATTCGACACAAGGGGAGAAAAGAATATTTATAAGCCTTGACAGATGAATTGTCAGTTCAGCTGCACCTGGAAACAAGCTTGCTCGACACAATTTATCAGTAGCAACAGTAATATAACAGTAGCAGTAGTGAAATAAAGACAGCAGTGGTGATTGAGGTAAACAGCAGGATTAAAATACTGTAGGCATAGGGATGGATGAACGGGTGTTGCATAGATAAGATAGCTCATATAATAGTCATAACGCAGACAATTGCAGGTAAACAATAATAAAGCATCCCAGTACTAGTCAATCATAGGCATGTGTTCCGTATTTAGTCGTACGTGCTCGCAATGAGAAACTTGCACGACATCTTTTGTCCTACCAGCCCGTTTGCAGCGGGGCCAATAAAGAAACTTCTGGTAATTAAGGTACTCCTTTTAATAAAGTACAGGAGCAAAGCATTAACATTCCATGAACACATGTGATCCTCAAGTCAAAACCATCCCCTCCGGTTATCCCAATTATTGTCACTTTGGGGCCTCGGGTTCGGACAACGACAGGTGTATACAACTTGCAGATATGATCCAAAACAATAGTTATACTCATGAAACAATAACATGTTCAGATCTGAAATCATGACACTCGGGCCCTAAGTGTCAAGCATGAGGCACAACAAGTTGCAACAACGATAAATAGCACTAACAACGGATACTAGGCACCATGCCCTAACAATCTGACATCTATTACATGAACGATCTCATCCAATCCCTACCATCCCCTTCAGCCTACAGCGGGAATTACTCACACATGGATGGGGATTCATGGATGGTTGATGGAGAGACGGTGGTGATGGCGATGGCGACGATCTCCTCCAAATCCCCGTCCCGGCAGGGTGCCAGAACGAAACTTCTGATCCCCGTATTAGGGTTTTTCGGTGGCGGCGGAGCTCGGGAGTGTTTCTGGGAAAAGCGTCTCTCCCCGACGTTTTTAGGTCGACGAGAATAAGTAGTCGAAAGGGCGTCGCGGGTGGCTGCACGAGGCAGCCACACCTGACCTGGGCGCGGCCCCACCTCTGCCGCGCCGAGGTGTGGTGTGGGGCCGTGGGTCCCGTCTCTGCTTCGTCTTCTGGCTCCGTGAGTCTTCCGACAAAATAGAATTCCTGGAATTTTTCGGGAATTTTCCCGAAACTTTGAGTTTCTGCACACAAAGGCAATTCTGCTGAAAACAGCGTTAGTCCGTATTAGTTTTATCCAAATCACACAAGTTAGAGGCAAAACAATAGCAAAAGTGTTCGGGAAAGTAGATACGTTTTGGACGTATCAACTCCCCCAAGCTTAGTTATTGCTTGTCCTCAAGCAATTCAGTTGACAAACTGAACGCGATAAAAGAAACTTTAACGAACACATTTGCTTCATATGATGTATATATACTTATGCTATGATCAAAATCTTAGACAATGCATGAAGGAGCTTATGCAAGTAATGATACCCAATAATTATGTAGACCATGAAAAGATCCTAACATACTAATAATCAACAACATTTAATATATCTATCGGCGAGATTGCAATGCTCATAATAAAGTATGATACGGTGGTATCTCGCTTGCCCTTATTTGTGGAGCAAAACATAAATGCCAAGGCACCTCTGAAGTTTAAATGAAGACTAGATATAAAGATATCAAAGATAAAAGCATCGAAGTTATACCACAACCAATAATATTCTGGGACAAGCACATTACACTAAGAATGACAATTATGCTCTCGAAGAAGTGCTCAAAGAAAGGATGGTGACTCAACATAAAAGTAAAAGATTGCCCTTCGCAGAGGGAAGCAGGGATTAACATGTGCTAGAGCTTTTTATTTATAAAACAGAAGTAAAAATTGTTTTGGGAGGTGGTTGTTCCTGTCAATGAATGGCAATAGAGTGTTTGTCATCTTCCATGCTAAATAAGTTTTGAGAGCGGTTCCGAGATATTAAAATTATGCATTTTATAGCATGCACTTTTATATAGTTTGACACTCCTCCCCACCTTTGCTTACACAAACCATGGCTAACCGAATCCTCGGGTGCCGCCAACAATCACATACCATGGAGGAGTGTCTATTTTATTACTTTTTGGATGTTATAGTGGTCTAACCAGCTCTTTGCAAAATTAGTGACGAGCAGATGAAGCATGCAAGTCAAGAAAACTTTATTTAGCATGGAAGATAATAAACGCAAATACTACGTCCTCATGAGCTGAAAACAATGTCACAAAATGAGAAGTATTTTGAAGGTTTTAAAGGTAGCACATGAAAATTTACATGGAATGGTTTGAAGTACCATGTATAGGAATTTATAGTGGACTCTCTTGGGATAACTTGGTTTTAAGGATCTTGGATGCACGAGCAGCATTCTCGCTCAGTACAAGTGAAGGCTAGCAAAAGACTGGGAAGCGACAACTAAGAGAGCAATAACCGTCATAATCATGCTTGCGACAAAATAATATTAACTGAGGCATAAAAGTGATACTAAACTCTGAGGCAAAATAAATCATCGAGGCTTAATTGACTCTTTCTTTTTAGTCATATACATGTGTGAGCATGTGCCAAGTCGATTCAAGTAAATCATTCAAAGGAGGATACCACAATACCATACCATTTTATGGGCAAAACAATGCAAGCAAATATCTATATGACATATTACCGATAATTAGCAAATTGGGCCTTATCATAAGAAGACATGAACTATTAGGCAAACATTAATCACATAGTCTCCACCATGACAAGCTAAGCATGTTCATACGAACAAGTATATGTACAAAAATGAAAAACAAATAGAGTTCATACCAGCTTCTTACCACGTCCACTTCGTCGCATATCGTCATTATTGCTTTTCACTTGCGTGGCTCGAATGATATAAAAATGATAACCAAGCCCAAGTGGAGTCACGGAACTCTGCTGAACTCTGCAACAACTATGCAAAATAGAAGAAGAACAACAAATATTTTTGGGTTTTTGATTTAGCAACAAGATATGAAAAAGAGATAAATAACTAAAGGGAAATCTTTTTGGATTTTTGAATAGCAAAACGAAAATTAAAAAGATTGAACAAAGTAAAACTGAAATGCAAAAGATAAAAGATAGAGAAATAAAAGAAATATTTTTGTCTTTTTGGTTTTCTAAAATAAAACAAACGCAAGAGAGAACAACTAAAAACAAATGAAAAAGTGGATGTACAAAGTATCGATGAAACCCCGGCATAATATGAATAAGACAATGAATGAGATGTCGGTGAGAATGCGTACCCCCCCCCCCCCCCAAGCTTAGGCTTTTGGCCTAAGTTGGAGATCGATTATCACCACGGTTGCCATCCAGACGCGTCCTCGGAGGACCAATATCCCTGTGGTGGCTGTGATGAAGGTCCTACCTCCTGCTGTGAGGATGTGCCACCATAGTGATATGTGGCGTGCTCTTCTGGATGCGCCGTGTGGGTCTCCTGTCGATGCTCGGGGTAGTGCTGCAAGTGGTACTCCGGAGTGTCGAGGTACATATCCAAATCGCGCATAGAGAATGACAATGTTTTCCTGTTATCAAGACTAAACAAACCAGGTTGTGGCAAACGGATCGTTCAGATTCATTAGCAAAAAGAATTCTATAAAACAAATTTCCAGGGGAAGAACCAGGAGTTATAAACTGGTGAAGTTTCATAGTAGCATGATCAAGTCTTTCTACAGCCATTATCTCATCAGTGGGATCAACAGAGAAACAAGAATCATTTAAAATACGTGAAGCAATAACTCCTCCAAAATGGGGCCTTTAGCAGCAAGGCGGCGAGCAATCAAAGCACCAAGGTTGTAAGTCGTATCTTTCTTAAGTGCAGCAGCAAGAAAGGCTAGATGATAGTTGGAAATATTACTAGTGTTTTCCCTAGCAAGAACTCCTGTAGCAAGATAGTAAGTGAAATACCTTATGGCCGGAAACTGAATACTCCTTATCTTACCACGATGGGCCGCTCGGTCGTCCCCATGGCACAACTCCTTGTAAAGTTCCAATAGATCATCCGGTTGCTCCTTAATCTTCTTGGCTGTCCCAGAAGGGGCAATACCTATGATGCTGCAAAACTTTTTCAAACTCATGGTACAAGCATTATCATAAAGCCTAAATTCAACAGTTGGGTTGAAAGGGGTATTTTTGAATTTAAAACTTTCAACAAATATCTTGGTGAGCCTGGAATACTGAGGTCTCTCATTCCTCATGAAATTGTACAGCCCTACATTGTTGATTAGTTTCAAGAAATCATCTAGGATCCCTGCATCTCTCATGAACTGAAAACAAGGGTAAACCGAAGGATGTGCAATACCATCACCTTCCTCGTTTTCAAAACTTGGTGCTATAAGATCCTCATTGTATGACCTTCTAAATTGAGAACTAGAGCTAGAGGACCTTGTTTTCCTCGAGGAGGGTAGTGCTTGCTTCTCAAACATCTCTCCAAAGGTGACTTTATCCATCTTCCTTTTCGGAGAGCAAACGATCCAAATCTCAGCAGCAAAGATGGGCTGAGCAAGGAATCGAAAAATTCGAACAAGAGCAGCAACAACACGAGTTCTGGCAATGGTGGAGTGTTTGGTCGGGAGAGAGAAAGGAGTGGGAGGCGGCTCACCTTGTGGAGGGCCAGGTGGGCCCCACAACGCCACCTGGCGCGGCCAAGGCTGGGCCGCGCCCAGGTTGTCTGGTGGCATGGTGGGTCCCCCTGGTCAGCCCCAGGTGCCCCCGCGTCACATTTTAAAAACAAGAATTTGTGGAATTTTTCTGAATTTTTCGACAACTTTTATTTTTGGGCAATTTCTGGGCATTTAAATAATGATTTGTAAGGAGAAACAATTTTTATAAAGGAATAAAACAGCAACAAAACTTGAAATAAAAATAATACTACTGTAGATAAAATGAGCTAAAGAAAAATAAATGGTGTTTCAAAACTTTTATGCATGAAAAACACATTTGTTAACAAGGTTGATCAGGTCTTGCTACCAAGTATGTTTTTTATTGTCATAAAAGAATTAAACTCCATGGAACAATCATTTTACCTTGAATTGTATAGATATAGATCCAATCATCATAATATTCTGATATCCTTCACAGTGATCATATATAGGACAATCAATACTTCCCACTTTGATTGTATTAAAATTTGCAATGGAATTCAAACCATATGACTTGTCTAGCTTTTTGGGAAAATAAACAGTATGCTCTTTATCATTGACATTGAAAGTGACCTTCCCTTTATTGCAATCAATAACAGCCCCTGCAGTATTAAGAAAAGGTCTCACAAGAATAATAGCCATATTATCATCTTCAGGCTTTTCTAACACAACAAAATCGGTTAAGATTAAACAATTGTTAGCCACTTGAACAGGAACATCCTCACATATACCAACAGGAACAAAATAGATTTATCAGCCATTTGCAAAGAAATATCAGTCGGTATTAGCTTTTCCAAATAAAGCCTTTTATAGAGAGAAAAAGGCATAACACTTACTCCCGCACCAAGATCACATAAAGCAGTTCTCACATAATTATTTTTAATGGAGCATGGAATAGTTGGTATACCTGGATCTCCAAGCTTCTTTGGAACCTTACCATTGAAAGAGTAGTTAGCAAGCATAGTAGAAATCTCTTCATTAGGAATCTTTCTTTTGTTAGAAACAATATCCTTCATATACTTAGAATAAGGAGGCAATTTAATAGCATCAGTCAAAGGGATTTGTAAAAACAGAGGTTTCATCCAATCACAAAATTTATTGTAGTGCTCTTCCTCCTTTGATTTGTGTTTCTTATTAGGAAAAGGCATTGGTTTTTGCACCCAAGGTTCTCTTTCATTACCATGCTTTTTAGCAATAAAATCTTCTTTAGTATACCTCTTATTTTTAGAATGCTTTTCAGGTTCATCCTCACTTTGTTCTTTGTCGAGGCATTGTTCTTTTCATTATCATTAGTATGTTCATTACCGCTTTCAGTTTCAGCATCAGAGATAGATATACTATTAGGATCATTCTCAGGTTCTTTATCATTAATAGGTTCAGGAGACTCTACCACTTGCTTTTGTTTCTTTTTTTTTCTTTTAGAAGAAGAACTAGTTTCATTAGCTAGTTGAGAGTCTTGCTCAATTCTTTTTGGATGTCCTTCAGGATACAAGGGGTCCTGAGTGGAAGCACCACCTCTAGTTGCTATACCAAAAGCATGTTTATCACTTTTTTTGAAGCATTAGCTAGCAAATCCTTTTGGACTTTAGTAATTTGCTCTAGTTGAGTTTGAACCATATGAAAATGTTTAACAAGTCCTTTAACATCATTAGCAGTTCTCTCCAAAACATCATGCAAATTATTAATAATGCGAGAATTTTCTAACAGATGGTTTTGAACTTTCATGTTAAAATGATTTTGCTTAACAATAAAATTATCAAATTCATCTAAGCATTGATCAGGTGGCTTACGATAAGGCATATCTCCTGTACCGAAATGTTGAAGAGAATGTACCTCTATCATGGAAGGGTGAGGAATCGGCTTACATAATTCTTCTATAGGTGGTAGATTCTTCACTTCTTCGGATTTAATTCCTCTCTCCTTAAGAGATTTCTTAGCTTCTCTCATTCCCTCGTCATTAAGCTCAATAACCCCCTCTTCCTTGGTGTAGGGACCGGAGGAGGTTCAGGTTTAGCCCAATCTTCATAATTCTGGCCTATTTTAGCCAATAATTCTTCAGCTTCATCCGGAGTTCGTTTCCTGAAAACACAACCAGCACAACTGTCTAGGAAGACCATAGATTCATCGGTTAGTCCATTATAGAATAAATCAAGAAGTTCATTTTTAGCTATCTTGTGTCCAGGCCGAGCTCGAATTAAAGAGCAGTATCTTTCCCAAGATTCGGGTAGATTCTCCTCTTTAATTGCTTGAAGTTATAAATTCTCTGCAAATAGCATGTTGAACACTACAGGAAAATATTTCTTGAAGAAAACATTAATCAAATCGAAGGACTTTTAATGGACCCAGGAGGCAAATTGTTAAACCAAGTTTTAGCTTCATCTTTTAATGAAAAAGGAAACAATTTGGTAACATAGTAACTATGTTTCTTATCATTATCAGAGAACAAGCTACTCAAAGCAGAAAGTTTATTCATGTGTCCTATAGCACTTTCGTTTTCAGTACCTCGAAAAGATTCTTTTTCGACATTAGGTATAAGTGACAGGTCCACAGAAAAATCATATTCTTCATCCTCTATCTTTATTGGAGACGTGGCAAACTCAGATAGGAGAAAAATGATAATTAAGAGCACGTTTCCCAATAAGATTTTTAATAACATCACATCTTTAGAAGATTCACAATTCATATAATCTTCAAGAAACATCATCAATTTCAACGTAGGCTTCCTCGAGATCATCACTAGTATGTTCTCTCGACCCCGGTGAATCAACATGTGTAATAAGATTTTCATCAGATGTTTCAACATTTTCAATTCGTTTAGATTTAGCAATAGTAGCATCTAGAAAAGGACCTAGTGAACCACTTTCATCAAGCACAGTAGAGGCATCATCAAATTCATCAGAAATATTTTCAGATTCAGCTGTAGTTGCAATACGTGAAACATGTGTATGTGGTGGTGTGACAAGTTGACTTATAACAGATGGTGAATCAAGAGCAGCAGAAGTGTTCAGAGTTGTACCTTTCCTTGTAGTGGATGGTAATATGGTGACCTTCTTATCGCGAGGTTTCCCCATAATGAATAAATTGCATCGAACAATATGACTCCTTGGTGAGGTTATAAATAGAGCTATGCTCCCCGGCAACGGGCCAGAAAATAGTCTTGATGACCCACAAGTATAGGGGATCGCAACAGTCTTCGAGGGAAGTAAAAACCCAAATTTATTGATTCGACACAAGGGGAGCCAAAGAATATTTATAAGCCTTGACAGATGGATTGTCAGTTCAGCTGCACCTGGAAACAAGCTTGCTCGACACAATTTATCAGTAGCAACAGTAATATAACAGTAGCAGTAGTGAAATAACAGCAGCAGTGAAATAAAGACACAGTGGTGATTGAGGTAAACATCAGGATTAAAATACTGTAGGCATAGGGATGGATGAACAGGCGTTGCATAGATAAGATAGCTCATATAATAGTCATAACGCAGGGCAATTGCAGGTAAACAATAATAAAGCATCCAGTACTAGTCAATCATAGGCATGTGTTCCGTATTTAGTCGTACGTGCTCGCAATGAGAAACTTGCACGGCATCTTTTGTCCTACCAGCCCGTTTGCAGCGGGGCCAATAAAGGAAACTTCTGGTAATTAAGGTACTCCTTTTAATAAAGTGTCGGAGCAAAGCATTAACATTCCATGAACACATGTGATCCTCAAGTCAAAACCATCCCCTCCGGTTATCCCAATTATTGTCACTTTGGGGCCTCGGGTTCCGGACAACGACAGGTGTATACAACTTGCAGATATGATCCAAAACAATAGTTATACTCATGAAACAATAACATGTTCAAATCTGAAATCATGGCACTCGGGCCCTAAGTGTCAAGCATTAGGCATAACAAGTTGCAACAACGATAAATAGCACTAACAACGGATACTAGGCATGCCCTAACAATCTGACATCTATTACATGAACGATCTCATCCAATCCCTACCATCCCCTTCAGCCTACAACGGGAATTACTCACACATGGATGGGGGATTCATGTATGGTTGATGGAGAGGCGGTGGCGATGGCGACGATCTCCTCCAAATCCGTGTCCCGGCAGGGTGCCAGAACGGAACTTCTGATCCCCATATTAGGGTTTTTTGGTGGCGGTGGAGCTCAGGAGTGTTTCTGGGAAAAGCGTCTCTCCCCCGGCGTTTTTAGGTCGAGGAGAATAAGTAGTCGAAAGGGCGTCGCGGGTGGCTGCACGAGGCAGCCACACCTGACCTGGGCGCGGCCCCACCTCTGCCGCACCGAGGTGTGGTGTGGGGCCCGTGGGTCCCGTCTCTGCTTCGTCTTCTGGCTCCGTGAGTCTTCCGACAAAATAGAATTCCTGAAATTTTTCGGGAATTTTCCCAAAACTTTGAGTTTCTGCACAAAAACAAGACACCAAGGCAATTCTGCTGAAAACAACGTTAGTCCATATTAGTTTTATCCAAATCACACAAGTTAGAGGCAAAAGAATAGCAAAAGTGTTCAGAAAATTAGATACGTTTTGGACGTATCACGCCACCGCGGACCTCATCGCCACCGAGGCCGCCGCCCAAGCCGTGCTTCTCCTCAAGGGGAGGTACTTGACGGTGCTTTCAGCGCTGGCGTCATCCCTTGTGTGGTGGCCTCGGCGGGGAGCTCGGCCTCGTCCGCCAAAGGGAGGCCGCCACGGTCCTCCTCGCCTGCTCTCTCGACGGCTTCGCCGCCTGTTATGTACCCCGCTGGCGCGTCGCGGCTTGGGTCCCACGAGGCGTCGCCGGAAATTACTTCGGTCCCGGCGGCCCCTTTCGTGCCCCCATTGACGTCAATGTCACGCCTGCCTCGGCACCGATGCGTGGCAAGACAAAGTCCGGTCGACGTCGGTCGCGGGTACGCTACCCGATCCCCGCGTGCTCGATTTCGACGAGATGCCGCCAACGACGCCGTCGAACCCGGCCTTTTTCAACGAGTTCGACAACGGCGATCATGTCATACAGGACATGATCTGCGATGGAGGAGGCATGTTCACCAACATCGAAGACGCCGAGACGCAAGACCCGACCACGGCCATGGCCGATGGAGACACTCAAGCTGAGACACAAGAAGGTGTTGACATTGATGAAGAGCCGCTCGATTTTGACGAGGAGCATGCCAACCTCGTTGCCAATCTCAAGAAGAAGAATGCACGGACGGCGTCCTACACGGACGGCGTCCTACACGGACAAGGAGGATCAAGTTCTATGTGAGTCTTGGATGACATGTGGGCAATCCGCCAAACACGGTGCTCAACAAAAGGGCACTTTGTTTTGGAATAGGGTGTGGAGGCATTTCCATGAGCAAAGGAAATTGCCTCCTTACAAGATCGAGAGTGATCGCAATGAGGGCTCTCTTACCAAGAGGTGGGCGCACATTCAAACCGAATGCAGCAAATTTCAAGCCGCCTATGATCGTGTCAAGGCCCGACCGGTGAGTGGCATTGGGGTTGAGAACCTTCTTCTCCAAGCATTGGAGTTCCACAAGAAGGTGTACAAGACCAAGTTTACCTTGCCCCATTGTTGGGACATGATCAAGGGATGCCCGAAGTGGATCGAGCTCTACCTCTCTTTGGAAAAAAGGCGGCGATGCATCAAAGAAAAGGGCCAATGAAATTGATGATGAGGTGGAGCCTGGCCAAAGCTCCGATGGCTGGGCGGTGCGGCTGAGGGGACACAAGTCCAACAAGCAAGATGCCAAGCGTGAGGTGGCGGCGGCTCAATTGGAGGCGACCTTGAAGGGGTTGATCGCCGACAAGGAGGAGTCCACCGCCGCAAGGTACATGGAGAAACGCAAAGACAAGGAGGAGGCCATCGCATGCTATTTGGAGATGCAAAAGAAGAAGCTAGAGATAGAAGCGGACCGGATCAAGAATGAGGAGAACCGCGTGAAGCTTGCGGTGATGGCCGAGGAGAACCGGATCATGATGGCCGACTTGAGCATCATGGACCCGGAGCAAAGAACCTAGATACTAAAGAAGCAAAAAATGATCCGCGATCGAAACGATGCTTGATGTCCTTCTCTTCTATTTATTATCATTACATTTGAACTAATTTATATTTTGAACTATGTGTCTTTTTGAACTATGTGTAATTTCGAACATCATTTTGTATGTCATGCTTGATGTCCTGTTTGTATGCCCATTTTGTAGTTTGTTTGTTTAAATAGGCAAACATGGTGCCCCAATTGTTTTTTCCAAAATGACCATTTTTGCGCTGGGCCGTTGGGTGCACCCCCACCCCAAATGGGCAGAGGTCCCGAATCTGTCCGTGGTCCGCCCCAAAAGGACAGATTCTGTCCATTTTTGGTGTCCGTATGCGTGCCTGGGTTGGAGATGCCCTTAGCCCTATCTTAGCTAAAAGACGATCTCTTAATAAGAAAAGTCAATATATGTTCTCCATTGTATAAGATGTCTTGTCTTACTAACGTATTTTTGGGGTACTTTTAACAACTCTATAATTTTAGGATCCTGTAAATATTATATGTTAGAGATAACTTGATTCATTGTACTATATTTTTATTTGTCTTCTCTAAATGACGTGGAATAAATAATACTCTCTCCGATCTGGAAAAAGTAGCGCTGGAAATGAACTGGCCACGTACAAAATTTATGTACAGTCACAACATTCTTATAGGATCAGAGGGAGTACTAGGTTTTAGTCCCTAAATTTGATGTTGATTTTGTATTTACGTTTAATTGTCAAAAACAAACTTTATATTGCTAGTACTTCTTCTGTGATGTGTGAAAAAAATGCTCCGAGTTGCTCCCGAAAATGCCGGGAGTGCTCGGAAGTTTGTGGCTCCCGAGAATGCCCAGAGAGTGCTCGGAACCTTGTTCTTTTTTGCGAAACACAGTACAACGCAAGCGCTCATATACACGCGCACACACTCACCCCTATGAACGCACGCACGCACACCCTACCCCTATGACCACCTCCGAGAGACTGAGTCGGCGGGTCGAGTCTGAGATTGACGAAGTCACCACGGACGCCTCGCTGTCGACGGGAACGTCGCCTCCCACTGAACCATCCGGTAGTTATTTGGCCAGCTATGGAAAGAAAAAACCTTGCATCTGCTCCCCCTAAACTACCATTTAGTCCAGCTGATAACAGGTACAAGTATATAGTGGTCCATAGTACCTTTATTCAGTTTTGTTCCATTTTCACTAACATCACAGTAAACCTGAAATTGTAGTTCTATTGCATTTTTTAACTATATAATGTGGATATCATGTCTATTCTTTCAGCTATGACAACAGAAAATCTTGTGCATGGTGCGGTTTATAAAAGGCATATCCAGTGAGCAACCGAGCATACATCAGCTGTGAATATCAACATATTTTGGACAGGTTGGTAAGCTCACTTTCCTTCACCGAATGGTTCCCTTGGGCCATATATTTACTTAATTTTTTCCTGTCTTCATTATTCAGGTTATTATGCTTCTTTGTTCTTACTTGATCAACCGTCCTATTTGAGAGAGTATGCACATATAGTGTTAAATTTGTTTGTGTGTGGTATGTTTTTGTTTCTGCCTAAATGTCCCTTCTCTGGCGGAGAAGTATCCTTTGGCATGTCTATAGTTATTGCACTTCTGGTCTTGCTGGCTCAGCTGTCTCCACTTTCTAGATAGCTATTTATATCTTCTTCGCCTGTATTTACATGGTTGGCATTCGGTTTTTTGTTTCACACTTTCTTATTCATATTATATGCACCGATTGCTCAGGGCTAATGACATATGTTCTTTGTGTTCTCCATTATTTTTGTTGGTTGGGTATTTCTTTGATATTTCTTCACTTTCACAATTTGTTTGTTGTTTATTCTTCTTATCTCCATCTCTTTGATGTGGTTGCATACCAATGTGGCTGCCCTACAGACTGATGTTGGAAAATTATGTAGGTTCTGGTCAGTTCAACTTCTTCTATAAGTACAGTACAAAATACAGAGCCCGGTTATCTGTAGTGTCTTGCAAATAGCATTTCCACTAACCTGATCTACATACGAAAGTTTGCTCTATCCGTAGCTGACCGATAATTCTTTTGTTTGGAGATCCGATACCAAATCCATAACAAAGCAAACTGTTAGATTTTTATGTTAGCTGTACAACAGAAAGTAGATAGTTTGCCACTTCGCTTGCAGAGATGGGTCTGAAGAGCAAATGGATCTAAAACCTGTATTGGACTCTCGATAATTTAGTGCAGTGACATCATCGACGTGACAACGGAGTTCCAAAGCCATCAAACGTGACAGTGGTTCTGCATTTTTATACTCTGTGACATGGTTTCAAATTTGGTAGCATTTTAGTCTTTGTGACATTCCAATTGTCATGATATGTTTAGGTTATATTTGAACATAGCTAGATGTGTTCATATTCATACCTGTACTTCAATAGTTATCACCGGAAATTCACTTTCTACACCTAGCTTTTAAGTAATTTACCTGTAAAGTTTCCTTCAAATCAGTGTTAAATTCGCGAGTGCAATTTTGCAACTTAATGAAGACATTAGAAAATTCTGATTCACACTCTACTGATAAGAGAATATATTGGAAGGTGTATCTCATTTTGGGTCCTTTCGTTTCCTCTGTTAGTACTTCCTTTGTAGGCCATATAATTTTGATATATATGGTTGGGCATGATAAGAGCACTCCTCGGTGATTTTGGATTTCCACGACTACTTGCTGACCGTAGCCATTTGTTCTTGCATGTATCTGCCCTTCTCATCAGAAAATTCTGATTCACACATCAAGCATTTTATATGGTATTGCAATTTCAATTGCATATGATTGTTTGGTTTTGCTTCTTTTACGCGTTTGATTGTTTGGTTTTGCTTCTTTCATGGCTTCTTTTAACATTTCACACACTAATTAAGATACATGTGTTTTGATACAACAGGTTAGTGATTAATCTGTCAGCATGATTTGGTCTATCTGTGTTCAAATTGACGTTCCTCCACATATCCATATGCCACAGCTAGAAACTAGACTCTTTTATGGATATTGATCCTTAAAAAACTGATGCAGCTATTCAGTCAGACTTCTTTAATGCTCTGGTTTACCTACAAAAGGTAAATATACTGATTATAAATGGTATACACTCAGCTGAGATTAAGAGTTTCCGAAGAGAATCACTCCCAAGCATTGTCCTGGGCAGAAGCGTTTGAGCAGTTGTAGGTAAGCTATAGTCAAAACTATCTGCAATTGTTAAGAGGAAAACCCCAGTCCTAGCCATCTCTCCGACCCCAGTTAAAGTCGATCTGATACAAGAAACCGCCGACACTAAGGTAAATTTTTCCAATCGTAATTCATGTATTGGCTTTACACACTGTCGTACAAGTAAATTCTATGATAATACTTAGTTTATTCAACTCCTCTCGATGAAAGATAGAAATGTCGTGTTTAATTCAGGTGCAACTACAGTTATTAGCTTCTTATAGACCCACTTTCTTAGATCTTTGTGGGCTTTTGATGGTTGTTGCCCCCGGGTTAGCTTCTTAAATACACCAGAGACTACAAAATATTGCTTGCATTTGGATCATTCATTTAGAGTACTAATTTTCACATGTCTGTTAACTGCTTTGAATCCGCTGATTGTGAAATGTGAATGCTATGTTCTTGAGATTTGATTGATTCTTATTTGTAATTTTTCTGTATTAGTGTACCTGATTGGATATACTGTCTTGCAGGATTATTTTGTTCTGCTGTGAATATAATCCATCGGTAGTACTTCCTTGATGGCAAAGATCGGTTTAGTTTTGGATGTTTAATATTGCTTTAAGCGTGTGGTGTCTGCCTGTTTGTGCACGAGCTGACAAAACTTTGTTGGCTGCAAGAGCCCGTTGATCATTAGACTAGGCTACCGCAGAATGTTCCTGTGACTTCCATCAATTATCTTCTGTAATAGACTAAGACAATATTTAGTGCTACATGAACCAGTACCTGCTTTTGTCTATCCATGTTACGCTTTGTGTAGTGCTACATGAACCAGTACCTTCTGTCGTTTATATGAAAATATTTCTAGCTGTTGGTCGATGTTGCCGTCTACATTTATTGGCTCATTCTTTCAAACTGTTTTACTTCAGCGTTGTGACAGTGGTTTACTTGCTCCATCTCAACTATTTATTTACAGCACTAAGCTATATGCAGTTACTAATACTCTTTTCTCGGCTTTTCATCACAACGGTGTCGCGCTTTGTGCTGTACTGTTGAAATGACTTTTTACCAATGTCAGACAATAAAGTATCGACACGGTGCTCATCCCTTCGCCAGTTTACTCTTTAGAAACCAGGTGGCGCGCGGCAAGCCGCGCCCCAAATCTAGTTAATGGAGAGGGAGTAGCCTGAACCGAGAAAAAAATATGATTGCAAAAATTGTACTACGAAATAGCTAGACAGGTTATATTGTTCTCGGAAGATTGCTGCTCGCGATTGTATCACTGTTTCTGAACTCTGGTAATTGAAGAAACAAAACATGGATGACTTGGAATTCTCGAGCAAAATGCACCATGTAACTGATATAGAATTAATGCACTAGCCATCTAGACCAAAAGTCCGAACTGATGGAAAGGGGCTAGGCAATATATTTATATTCAACACTCCCCCTCACGTCTAGGCTATTTTAGTCCTTAGCGTGGGATAGGAGCGGGCCGCATGATCTTTTTTTTTAATCCGCGTGAGCGGGGTCTCGAACTCGAGACCTCTTGGCTCTGATACCATATAGAATTGATGCACTAGCCATCTAGACCAAAAGTCCGAACTGATGGAAAGGGGCTAGGCAATATATTTATATTCAACAACTGAATGTCTGTATTCAACCACGATAGGAATTGTAGCCAAAATAATGAAGTACTCCATCTAACTGAATATCCATGCCTAGCAGGGTAATCCGTCAGTTGATGGAGGGGTCAACGACGTGGCCCGCGAACAGGATCGCACCGGACACCTCCTCGATGACAAAGAAGGCGAACGGATGGTCGGCTACGAAGACCACAGGCGGCGGCCGTGGCTGGGGGTTCGGACTACTCATGCACAACATCGTAGCGGTGACTGCTGCGGCCTCGGTGCCTTCCTCGTTGACCTCTAGGGCAGCCTTGTGCATCACCTGCTGTAGCGCGAGCCTCCTCCTTCCTCCTGCGCCGTCCTCCGCCATGTCCGACAGGTCGGCCTTCTCCTGGTCGAACGCCTCCCTGACGCCCAATTCCCGGAGAGAGCCGGCCACGTCCTCACCGAAGCTGATCTTGAACTTGGGCAGCCGGAGGTCGTCGACCATGACGGTATTCCTCGGCAGGTGCTTCCGTAAGAAGCCCGGGTCGCACGCGATCTTGTCGGTGAGCCGCCACAGCCCGTCGCGTGCGTCAGGGAGGAAGACGCACATGGAGTAGACAGGCGCCGGCTGGAAGGGCAAGGGGCGGCCGCGTTCGTAGCGGAGCTGGAGCACCTTGAAGCCGTCGTGGCAGGCGAGGAGCCGGCGGCCGGAATCGCGCATGAAGGGCACGTCGACGTGGGTGCCGTCGAGGCGGTGGAACTTGTCGTCCTTGGTGCGCGCCTCGTGGAAGGGCTTCTCCCACCTGCCCTTGAAGTAGATGGCGTTAGCGAGCACAAGGTCCGTGAGAGGTGACAACTCGCCGGGGCTGATGATGGAGGGGATCAGGTTCTTCGTCGACTTGGCCACCCATGCGTTGATCTGCTTCCCTGCTTGCTCCGGCTGCACGCAGCACCACACACGTACTAATACATTACTTACACATATGCATGTGTATGAAGTGAAGTCAAGAAGATGACCAGTAATGCTACGTCTACGCCTCTACGGACTGTTTTCTACGGGATTACGCGCGTACTGACCTTTTGGTGGAAATTGACGGCACGCGCGACGGCCTTGAACGACTGCGCAGCAGCGTTGCGGTAGGCGGGGCGGAGGGGAATCGTGATGTCGTGCCACACGCTGCACGCGAAGCTGACGCGGGGCCCGCCGGCATGGGACTGGTCGGAGAGGGCCTGACCGGCGAGCCGGCCGACGTGGTCGGCGAGGACGTCGCGCGAAGGTGCGCCCAGGACGCCGAGCAGCTCGCTGAGGGTACGCTCGCGGGCGCCGGCGGCCACAAGCGAGAGCGCCGCGTAGACGGACAGCGGCGAGTAGACGAGGTTGCCGCTCCTGCCGGCGTCGTCGGCGAGCCGCTTGTTGAGGCCGAGCGCGAACGCCTGCAGGCCGTTCGAGGCAGATTGCATCTTGTCTTTCCGTTCGTTGTTTTTGACTTCTGGTCCAAGTCAAAGCCGGCCGTTTATATAAACCTGAGACTAGGGCTAGTTGACTTGGGTCAGAAGTCATTAATAACCATCGGTCTCACTTCGATCTCACGGTCGTAGGAAAGTGGTCACTGATTTCGCTGTCCAGTCTCATGCGCATCTCCGTTATGTTGTACTGCTAGTCTGCTACATCAGAATAAGTGTCGCGGAAAGTGTTCTGTGGCAGTTCAGATTCGTATAAAGCTGGCGACACGTCGAAGGGAGTAGTAATTTAGGCTCGGCCGACGGCGGCAATCGGGCCAGACATGCATAATTATACGAGGATAGATAATCACGACAATGAAAATTGTTAAAAACACTAGCTAAATGTCCGTGCTTTGCAACGGGGAGCATATATTTTCTGGTGGTTAAACATTAATCATGTAATTTAAGATTCATGTGCACATCAAGCAACATAATCAATTTTTTGAGCGAAAAGATAATAATGTTTCGTAACGTGCTTTTTTAGCACAAGAATTCTAAGTTTATAGGGTTGACACAATTATTGTGGAACCAAGGATAATCATACCCATTGCAAGGCGTAGGTACTTACCTAGTTGGACACACATGATTAATCTCATTTGCATTTCTCAGCAAGAATAACGCAACTTAGGTGAAGACACAACAAAATCGAACAACATATCATGGCTTCCGAAGTCGTACTACGCTGGATCAAGGATTTGGTTACCGGTCAGGAAATCCGATTACCGCCCGCTAACCGGATATCTCGACCAACCCCGGGAAATGGTTATCCCGGGCAAAAAAATCCCAAATTTTTTGGGAATTTTAAATTTTAACAAAAACTCTCGGCAAATGGTAAAATTGGAACCAATTTCTTTTGAATTTTTAAATTTTTGTTTTCGAAGTCGTCCGGTAATCTGGACCACCCTTGGGAATTTTCTACCGGGAACCAAAACCATGGGCTAGATACACCTTTGTCTTCCAGTAAGACTCGCCATAGGTTCAACTGGACTTCATGGTTTCAAATACTGTAAGCTGCCATGACAAGCAGTAGACAAACACACACCAACGGCCTTAAAGGCGACACTGGAGCTCCACAGACTCAGCTCGCACACGAAACCACATCGACTAATATAGGATGTTCATTGAAAGATTTCTGATCAAATTGTTCTTCATCCGGATCATGGTTCTCATCGTCCCTACCCCACTCTTGTTCTTTGCTCGGAGCATCTTCAGCCTCACACCTGCCCCTTGGAATGAACCATCACCAGACCCATGCTCTCCTAGCTGAAGCAGAGATCATCGCCATTACAAGTAGAGAACCTTCTCTCTCCCAGTCCCAGTTCAATGTCGCTCTCCATGTCATCTGCACAACCAACTGTTTACCCTACACATCACCATAGCTACAATGAGAATAAAACCACACCGTTAGGTGTTAGATGTGTTGAATAAAAAGAATAGAGCTGGTCAACTTTAAGACAAGCTCAGTCATAGTAAGTACATATAATTGGATAATCACACATAACCAAAGTAAAAATAATATATTCATTAATGAAGAGATTTCATGACAATTCATTTGAAAAAAGCTCATAGGAAGGGAAAATTATAAATAAGTGTTCACTAAGAGAAATAGTACTCCCTCCATCCCAAAATACAAGGCGCTCTTTAATTTCGTTGGTCAACACCGTCGAACTTTGACCATGATTTATACTTATAATATGACCATAAAATTATTATAAAAATATGTGAAATGAAAGAATTTTTGCAATACGAATCTAACGCTACCATTTATACATTCTACATCCACATAATTTATTATTTATTAACGGTCAAAGTTGAGCATCGAAGACCAACACAAAATAGCGCGCATTATATTTTGGGATGGAGGGAGTACATATTAATTACTCAGTTGTTAAGTGTTTTGCACTCCTGGATTATTTCCTCATCGTCAAGAAGGTCTTCATACTTAAAATTTTCCTTTTCTAAAAATATCATCCACTGAAAGAATTAGCAAGATGACATTAAATCAAATTTCAAAATTGTTCCTACACAATATATATTTGAGAACGCAGGCACTCGAAAGTCCAGATATGTGCCAAAACATGAGAAAATAATATCCGGGTGATTCATCGCTCAATACCAGATCACTTATATAACTGGAAAAAGCAGTTAGTCTAAGCTCTTTTGTACATGTACTCAAATCACTATACTATATCGAGAGTCGAGACCAACAAACTAACAAGCATTGCTTCATGGGGCATATCATATCAGTCCTTGGCAAAGCAATGCTTCATGGGGCAATCGATGTACAGTTGTACACCGTGCCCTTGAGCCCTGCCTCGTGCACGTCTTCTTGCACACCTGCAAGCTGCAGCAGCGCATCAGAGATCACACATGGGAAAATGAAGTACAACAACACTCGCAAGTCGCAACAAATGTTCCGGCAGCAGATGTAAGCCCGACATCTCGAAAATAAACGTGATTTATTCATGGATGCAATCGGCACCAGGGAGCAAAATCGATGGAGAGAAAAGGTCGGAGAAAAATCACGTGAAGCCCACAGGCGCCTTGCACGCCTTCTTGAGTCTGCTGGAAACTACGCCCTTCCTCCCGCCCCTTCCGCAGCTGCCGCGGGAGACGGGGACGCCATGGCCGCAGGTGCTTCGGCGACTGCCTCGTCCTCGTCTGAACCCTCGATCTCTCGCTCATCCTCTTCCATGTTGTAGGAGAAAGAGGAGGCTGGCAGCGGCGGTGTTGGAAGAAGGGGCCGCGGGCTGTTTGATTAGTTACACAATCTCAAGCGTCCTCGCTCCGTGTCGCTTGCGGCTAGTCTAATCTAGATGTTTAAAAAGAATACAACGGCGCTAGGAGGTGAATGCGTTAGCAGCAGCGGTAGACGATAGTACGTAGGAGACGATGAAGATGGGCAGCTCGGCTTCGATCGTGAATGTGCATGACCTTCTGGCGACCTCCTGGCCGCTTCATAGGCAGATACGGCTTCGTCTCAAAGTGGAGAACACCATGGCATTGTCGGCCTGTCCCGGCTCCACTCCTAGCGATGGTGATGGCCTAATGGGCCCCCGATCGTCGCATGGTTCCGGTGCACGGGAGATAGGCATGAGGGAGGGTAGATCTTGGCGGCGCTAGAGGTCCAGGACGGCGGCGGACCAGTGGCTGTCCAGATGGGAGCAGGCGAGCTGAGAGAGACGTGGGCTTGCTATCGTGGTTTCGGGGCTTGGCCCATGTGCGCGAAACGAAGGGCTTGCGACACGAGCGACGAAGGATGTTGGACGAAACAGATGACGTACGAGAGGAACGAAATTTTTCTTTTAGATAGGAGAGATTTGGCCATCTTGACTACTTCAGGCGGGCCGGGGCAAGCTTAACAAGGGGTGGACGTCTCCAGAAATCAGGGGTCCCGGTGCGAAACGTAAAATGGGGCTCTGAAATTTATTTTTTTAATGACATAACAACTAAAAATATTATCATTTTATTACATAACTTTGATATATGTTTTTTTAAGAGTATGTGGACGCGGATTTGGTGCCATGGGGGTAATGGTGCATATGGTGCCCACCGTTGGATAACGCGATCACGTGCTCTCTTGATGAATCTATACTTAGCAGAACCGTGTGTGCATGCAACGACGGAAAGTTTCGGTTTATTCTCTTTGACTCATGCATGTGTTGTCGATCCATTAGACATTTCCAACATCGCATCCACATCCATTAGACATTTCCAACGTCATACCCACATCCATTAGACAATTCACTTTGAGAATTTCATAAAGGTAGAAAATGACTGCATTTCGTATGCACCATGGGTAGGGATGGTATGAACGCGGGGTTGCTCTAGTGGATTTGGAAGGGGTTGTTCAAGTTTTGAGCATGAGAACGAATGATGTTGGACACCGGGGATTTAATGAAGCAGTGTACAAAAAATTCATGGCCCCACTTTTGAAATCCATGGTCCAACACCATACAACATTTCCCTCAAACACCATAAAACAATTCTTTCCATGCATGGTATGTGGAATTATCTAAAGTAGATGGATGTGAGAGAAAACAAGCATAACGCATGCACCATACATCAATTCTCTCCATGCATGGTATGCAGGGCAGCCATGGCCAACACCATACCAAATATTTCTCTCCAACACCATACAACAATTCTCTCCATGGTATATGGAAATGTCTAAAGGAGATGGAAGGAGGGAGAACAAGCATAATGCATGAACCATAGAACAATTCTCTCCATGCATGGCATGTGGAATTATCTAATGGAGATGGATGTGAGAGAAAACAAGCATAATGCATGCACCATACAACAATTCTCTCCATGCATGGTATGCACAGCAGCCATGGCCAACATCATACCAAATATTTCTCTCCAACACCATACAACAATTCTCTCCATGGTATATAGAAATGTATAAAGGAGATGGAAGGAGAGAGAACAAGCATAATGCATGCACCATACAACAATTCTCTCCATGCATGGTATGCACGACAGAGCCATGGCCAACACTATACAAATATTTCTGTTCAACACCATATAACAATTCTCTCCATAGCATATGGAAAGGAGATGGAAGGAGAGAGAGAACAAGCATAACCATGCATTTTTGTGCTCTCGGTGTGACTGACGTGATGTTAACACATCAAATCCCATGGTTTGGTACCTAGGGTTGAGATTAAGGGGGAGAGACATGGTAGCGCTGGTAGTATCGTTGGCTGACAAGCAAGATTTACCCAGGTTCAGGCCCCCGGAGGGTAACACCCTCTTCCTGCTTGTCTGGTATTGATGTATGAGGTGTACAAAGGAGCTACAATGGTGTACCGACGAGACACGATCTCGCTAGGGCTTTGGTGGAATAGGTATTGCGTGACCTAGATTGGCGGCCCTCCCAGCCTTTATATAGGAGGCTGGGTCTCGAGGATTCACAACCGATTAGGTTTACAGGTAAGGTAAGTTTAAACCGACTCGGGCTTTACTTGTCTTGGGGTGTACGCCATCCTCTTGGGCCCCCTTCGTGGGCCTTGGTCGTGGATTACTGGCAGGCCTGCCCACGGGGCTTAGCTTATACGTGCACCAGGGATTCTCATGGTGGGGCACCCGAAGGGTAGGTCCACGGCAGTGATGGTCGTCAACTTTTTCCGTTTGCATTGGTTTCCATCTTGTGCTCCCTATAGTAGATCCAATGATTGGATTTGGCTGCACCGCTACCCCCATGGCACCCCACTATTTCCCATAGAAACATATCCAATCTTAATTCTACTAAAAGTACCACTAAAGCAAAAAACTGACCTCATGTTCTACCAAAAAGCATCATCCGACTGGTATTTTTTTAATGAAATCTTCAATCATATCTTCGTAATTAATTGATATTATTTTTAGATGCTATTGTTGCTAATTCATTGAGTCTTTATTGTGTCATAGTAGTAAGTTGTTTGGATAAGCTGCTTTCCGCCGATGCAACAGTAACATAAATGGTCAACACAATTTTTGTATGCAATAGTAGGAACAGGATAATACGAACGCTTCTTAAAATAGTTCAAAATATCAATATGACACATGAATTTATGAAGTACTATATCTTGGACGTAGGTTGCAGCCCTTCAGGAGTGTTCGCTAATCCGTGATTTCAGAGACGTCGGCTCGACGACAAACGGTGAACCGAGGTAAATTTTCGTCGGCCGTGATCTCGATGCGACAGCATGCGGCCGTTTCTCTCACGGTCTCACTCAAGAGCGCGGACAGGGCCACAGCGGAACGTATGATTGGGATTCAGACGTGGTCCGCTACATCGATCGTAGCCTTTTTTTTTTTTGTTTAGTGGATGATCAATCGTGGGCTGGTAGCTCTCGCATGTGCTGGAGCGTGCTCCGTGTGCCGCAAAAGTAAAGGAAACGTCAGATGGGCTGCTGCCTGGCTGCCTGCTTAAACTGGATCATTTGATACGTACTCCGTATGTACTACTCCCTCCGTTCTAAATTAGATGTCTTCCATTTGTTTACATGCAGAAGTATCTAGATTTGTAACAAGTCTAGATACATCCATATTTAGACAAATGGAAGTCATCTATTTTGAAACGGAGGGAGTAGTTAGTAACCTGTAATTCGGAAGATACGTACGTACTAGGCAGCTGCAATTTGGGGCCCTGGGATTTGGGGGGCCTGTTCCGTTGATCACCTCGAACATGGCCATCCACGGCCAGCTGAGCCCCAGGCAATCAGAGCCATGAGCTGGTAATTTTTCCTTAGCAGTACGCATGCAAAAAATCTAATCTGCCCTTAGGTGTAAATACAAGCAAGGCCACTAATAGTTCATCGTTCTCCAAATTTTTAGGAAACCTCCGTCTCTCCAAATTGCCCATAGGAACATTGGATGGAGCATCTGGATCAATCCGTCGAGTATAAATCTCAAAGAAAATAAAAATCCGTCGACTATAAGCGCTTGCGGTCGGACTCAACTGCAGCAGCACTCAAAGGCATTTTTTTCTCAAAACAAAAAAGAAAGCTCAACCGCACCTTCACACTGACAAAGTGACCTAAAAAAATGCTTCCACAGCCAGTAGTCCATCAAGTTTTATGACTTTCATAGGTTGAAGTGACACAATTTCATTTCATTTGTTATAGAAAAAAGATGGAGAGATTTTATTCGTCCTTACCCAACTAATTAACAACAAAACCGTCAACATGATTTCAGGTGTACCTTATATATGTTGTTATATGTTCCAATAATCATGTATACGAGTAGAGATTTTAACAAAAATTATGCAAATTAAATTCTGTTTAATCCATTTCTACATGCTTTATCGAAATAGTGTATCCTAGCTCTTAGTTGAATCATGTCTCCACCACTGCTGCTCCGCCAATGGTGGTGTGTTTTGTGGCGTTCGGTGGGCTAGCATCGTGTGGACGACGTTCCTCTCGCTTGTGCGATTTTCGATCCTGTTTTTTTAATCATAAACAGGGCATTTGCGGCCCGGTTTTCCTTAAACTGGGTCAATTCTTTTCTTCTATACAAATTACATGAACGTCCTGCCCTTCTCGAGAGGTTACTCGAAAAAAGTGTAGTCGACGTTTCAGGCGGCTGTACCAACATGTACCACCGCCAAGGTTTTGGTTACCGGTTCAAAAAAAATTCCGGAGGGGGCCGATATTTCCGGTAACCGGGGTTACCGGAAAATACCGGCCGGTTACCGGCCCAAAATTTCGGCCTGAGTTTAGGATTTAAACATTAAACGTCGAATTTTTTTCAAATTCAAATTTTCAGAGCACGAATTCGATCCAAATTTGACCATTCCGGGATTTTTCTTCCGAGAAACACAATTACCGGGGGGGGGGGGGGGGGGGGGTGGGTGATAAATCCGGTCACCGGCCGGTAACCGCGAAATATCGGCCGGTAACCGAAACCCCGACCACCGCTAAAGATGAACCTCGTGATATACCCTGGTGTAAACCTCCGGAGGGTTATGTCATGCTCTCGATTGACGGATCCTTCCATCCTGGAGATCATCGAGCTGGTTTGGGCATGGTCTTGAGAGAGGAACATGGTCAAGTCATTTTTACCGCCTGCAGATTCTGGAGCTGTGTAGCGTGTCGCTGAAAGCTGAAGTGAGACTGTGCGTTGAAGGATTGGATCTAGCCTTTCTCCACATGCAGGTGCGTTGAAGTGAGACGGATTGCTCTCGGCTTGTTGCTGCTACAAAGGATAAGTCGTAATGATCCATCATCAATCAGTTCGACTAAGCTAAACATAACTACTGTTTGCATTTTAAGTTTCAAAAAAATTGGTGAAAAATCTCAATTGTAGACCGTGATATGATCTACAAGTGTGACCAGCCGAAACTCAAAGTGCTTATCTTGGAAACATCGATACAGCGCATTGAAGAAGACTTTATATGCATCTAAAAAAAATTACTTTTACGGTGGAGAGACGATGGTGGACCCATAGGCCATGGCCTCGTACGGTGACTTGGACCAGAAGCCAAGATTAAAGACTTCTGTCCCAAGTCAAGTAGCCTAGACCCCTAGTCTCAGGTCATAGAAACAGCCAGCTGCGAGTACGCCGGCAGGAGCCGCAACCTCGTCTACTCGCCGCTGTCCGTCTACGCGGCGCTCTCGCTTGTGGCCGCCGGCGCCCGCGAGCGTACCCTCAACGAGCTGCTCGGCGTCCTCGGCGCACCTTCGCGCGACGTCCCCGCCGATCATGTCCGCGGGCTCGCCGATCAGGTCCTCGCCGACCAGTCTCATGCCTGCGGGCCCCGCGTCAGCTTCGCGTGGAGCGTGTGGCACGACAGCACGATTCCCCTCCGGCCCGCCTACCGCGACGCTGCTGCCCAGTCGTACAAGGCCGTCACGCGTGCCGTCAATTTCCACCAGAAGGTCAGTACGCCGTGTCTCCAGTTTTCTTCCTGACTTCATAGTTCATACACATAGACATAAGGGCCAACGTGTAACTGCATGCAGCCGGACGAAGCAGGGAAGCAGATGAACGCATGGGTGGCCAAGTCGACGAACAACCTGATCCCCTCCATCTTCAGCCCGGCGAGCTGTCACTGTTAGGTTGATCTCCACGGCGCGAGTCCAACGACCGCGTCAGACCCTGATCTCCGCGCCCTGATCGGAGGCGCCCAACCACACCAATGGTTGGTGGGCCCCTGTGACCCGTGCTACATAAAGGGTGGGGGGGGGGGGGGGGGGGTAGCACACGACACGAGGTTCACCTGTGCGCCACCGCCCCACCAACATCCCCTACCGATCGAGGGTTAGCGCGGTGCTCACGGGAAGCACCACCGACGCCACTGCCTACTCTCTGTCACCACCGCCGTCCTCCACCATGGCCGGCGCAACTCGATCGCATCCGCTCAAGGAGAAGGTAATTCACCTCCTCCCACTGTTGCTACACGTAGGATCTAACCCTAGATGATTCTCTGGGTTTTAACAATGGTATCAGAGCCCGAGGGTTTCTAGATCCTACTCGTGTAGATTGAAAGAAAAGCAAATCGAGAAAACAGAAAGGCAAAAGCAAAAAGATCCCCTCCCGTGGAAGCCCCTAACCCTAATCCCCAAAATCGAATCAAAGAAAAGGCTGAACACCGGGAATGGCCTCGGGCTTACCGGAAACAGAGCGCCGCCGTGATGGCCGCACCGTTCCTCTCGATTCGGTGAGCACCAGTAGGGGCACCGGACGAAGAACATCACCTCCAATGGGGGAAAAGGGCACCGCAGCAAGATCATTCGACGGCGGAGCGCTCACCGCAAGGCGAGGGCTCGACCGGCGAAGGATCCGGCCACGGCCATGGCGCCACCTCCTCGTCGGCTTGCTCCGGCACAGGGTGGAGGAAAACACAGAAGAAAGAAAGAAGGGTAAAGAAAGTGGGAAGGGGGTCGCGCAGCGCAGGCATCTCCGGCGCGGGCGTCTCCGGCGCGGCCGTCTCCGCGGTCTCCGGCGGCCGGCGGCGGGCCAGGGGCGAGAGCAGAGAAAGAGAGAAAGAAAATGAGGCTAGGGTTCGACAGCGGTGGTCTCCTCGTTTTGTTCAAGCGAATCGAACGGAGGACCGTCCGATCAGCACTGACGGCCAGGATCGCCTGGATCTGAACCCTAGCCAGTCACCGGGCCGTTGGGCCGAAAGCTAAGTGGGCCGCGACATCGTGGGCAGTTTCCGCGTCGCTCGTGCGGCAGATAACAATCGGCCGCCCAAACAGGCCGTGGGCCGAGCGGGCCGCACAGAACAGTTTCTGTCTGTATTTTTTCCAGACGCTTTTTTTTTGTCCATTTTTGGGCAAATTTTAACCAGTTTGTTTCATATTCAAAATTATCCAACGAAAATTTTGTTTAGGAAACAGAAAAGTGACGAAATATTTCTGAAAAGTATAAAGTTCATGGAATTTTTATTTCATGTTTTTCGCTGCAAATAAAGAAAAGTGAAGGATAAAATAGAATTAAAGTGAGAATTAATTTTAAAGAGAATGTTAAAGAAATTATTGAAACAATTATGATCCTGTTATTTTACGACCAACGTTGTTAATAACATAATCATGATTTGTTAATCGTTGAACAGTGCAATGTTTGTGAAATCCAGATAATATTTTACAGTTTCTGCTATAAAGTAAAATGACTCTCCTCTAATTAAATTGGAACCAACGGAAAAATTTAATTAGAGAGGAGGAAAAAGAGAAATACTTGTTTAACAGATTAATTATGGTATTGTTATTTTCTGACCAACATTGATGATAGCAGTACTATAATTATATGAGTTCTATAGTCAAAGGGCTAGATCTCTGATAATTTTGCATGAAAGTGATCAATTTTCAGAGAAAAGATAAAAGATCAAGAAATGCTCTTGAACTATAGAAATATGTATATTTCATGTTTCCGCTGAAATAGAGTTGATGATAATGTTATTATCTAAACAGAGTTCTTTATTGCAATAGAATTATTATCATCATATTGTTTATGAGTTTTATGCATTGATTCTAATTCTGCCAAACGGTGATTTAGAATATAGAAGAAAGTTTTAAAGATTTAATGTGCATATCTTTAACCAGACCAACGTAGGGTTATTTTTATGCTCATTATTGTTTATTACTATTGAATATTTTCTCAGACAAAGATTCTCATGTTTTTATTCGTGAAAGCAAAAGAATGGGTACTTGTGACCCGAAAGATGACCAAGAAAGGTCATAAAGTGAGAGAGTATGTTCCCTCTAAACAATGATTGCAAAAGAAAAAGAATTCATTCAAGAATACAAATAGATCATCGAGAGTCTTATTTGACAAATGTCTTTCATGTACTCTCCATGCAGAAAACAAATAAATCATTTAGAGTTTTGTTTAACGAATTTCTTTCATGTACTCTATATGAAGAAAAATTTTAAACGAGCAACATGAATGGTTAATTTGACCAACGTTGGATTAAGCATGTGTATTCTCGCCAACGCCATCTACTTCAAGGGCAGGTGGGAGAAGCCCTTCGACAAGGAGCGCACCAAGGAGGACAAGTTCCACCGCCTCGACGGCACCCACGTCGACGTGCCCTTCATGCGCGCCTCCGGTCGCCGCCTCCTCGCCTGCCACGACGGCTTCAAGGTGCTCCAGCTCCGCTACGAGCGCGGCCGCCCCTTGCCGGCCCAGCCGGCGCCCGTCTACTCCATGTGCGTCTTCCTCCCCGACGCCGCGACGGGCTGTGGCGGCTCGCCGACAAGATCGCGTGCGACCCGGGCTTCCTGCGGGAGCACCTGCCGAGGAACGACGTCCTGGTCGGCGACTTCCGGCTGCCCAAGTTCAAGATCAGCTTCGGCACGGACGTGACCGGCGCTCTCCGGGAATGGGGCGTCAGGGAAGCGTTTGACCTGGGCAAGGCCGACCTGTCGGACATGGCGGAGGACGGCCCAGGAGGAAGGAGGAGGATGCTGGCGCTGGAAAAGGTGGTGCACAAGGCTGTCTTAGAGGTCAACGAGGAAGGCACCGAGGCCGCGGCTGTCACCTATGCGGTGATGGAAGGGCGTGCACTTTGTCCGCCACCGCCGCCGCGTGTGGACTTCGTGGCCGACCATCCGTTTGCCTTCTTTGTGATCGAGGAGGTGTCCGGTGTGATCCTGTTCGCGGGCCACGTAGTTGACCCCTCGATGAACTGACAGATTACCACCGTGCCTGGAGCTTATGTGCGGACTCAAGGTCCGGCGACTCGGCGAGTTAATATATCTATGGACTTCCAATTAGTTGTACTTCATTATTTTTTGCTAGATTGCTAATTACCCTGGTTAAATATGGATATATGCATTCTGTTGCATGAGGATTACAAGCAGCTAGCATCGATCATCCATATTATTTTCTTCCTAAGAAGGAGCTCTATTTCAACAAGGATACAATCTTCAGCCAAGATTTTTCGGGGCATTTCTCACACATCACGGAAGAAGTAAAATATAACCTGGCTAGCAAATTCGTAGCACAATTTTTTGCAATCACATATTTTTGTACACACCTGGAAAAATCTTGGCTGTCAGGTTTGTTGTCTATACGGGATATGAGAGTGAATAATAGAATTTCAGAAATACAATTGTTGTACATTCAAGTTTCAGATAACAGATTGCACAAGCACTGTACACGAGGACTACATCTTGACAGTATATTCAGTAGCGGATCATCGCAGAACATACTGCACAAGGCCCTGACTGCCACATACCTTCAGAACCATAACGGTGACAGCAAACCGCAATGTTGATCTGAAACCATAGAGATGGTGGACGCAGAATCATAGTGGAAGTACACCAAACAAGCCACCCGCGAGTCGAGGTGCAGCTTTCAGGATTTCGGAGCACGAATGTTGTTGCCACCAGCTCCTCCGAGCATCGACATCAGCCCTCCACCATGCACCCTACCTTCAGGCACGACGAACCCGAAGCTCTGGTTCAGGCTCCCTCCTCCGCCCTCCTGACCATTACCCGCCAGGTTAAACGAAGCAGGAACAAGCAATTGGGGCGGTAAGAGCCTGCCGCTCTGCATGTCTTGAAAGTCTGACGAGGTGCCGGGACAGAAGAGGAGATCCCATGCTCCATGCTGCTGTCCGCCGTCGAGGAAGAAGAGCCGATCCTGCTAAAGACACCATGCCCGATCATGCTTCTGCCCTGATCGCATTCCAGCTCTTGCTTCGAGGCCATCAAGGTTCCATGCACAGAGCATAGGCCGCTCCTCCCCCTGGCAAACTTATCACAGCCGGCACTCCAGGAGCACCGTTTCCCGCCACCATGCGCCTTGCAGAAGTCCGTGCTCCCCTGCGCACTCTTGTCGCATCCATCGGACTTGCAACGCTTGCCGCCACCATGTCTCACGCAGCAATCGGTACGGCCGCGAGCGCTCTTGGTGCACTCTGGTGCAGCACACCGTTTGCCTCCTCCGTGCACCACACAGAAGCTGGTACCGCCATGGACACTCTTAGGGCATGCCATGCCTCCCTCGAAGAGGCACCTCTTCCCACCGCCATGCCCTTTACATAGCAATGTGCTTCCCTCAGCCCCTCTGGTACAGCCTTCAGATATACACCGTTTGCCTCCACCATGGGACTTGCAGAACATGGTGCCTCCCTGGGCTCCCTTACCGCAGTCTGGGTACTGACACCGGCGACCACCTCCATGTGAGATGCACAGCCCAGGATATCCCTCGGCACTCCGAGTGCACCCCTCCATGATGCACCTCTTCCCTCCACCATGTTTTATGCAGAATCCTGATCTTCCCCGTGCTGCTCTCGAGCACTCCTGAACCCCACACCGGTGCCCACCACCGTGAGCAATACAGAACTCTGTCTTTCCTTCGGCGCTCTTGGTGCAGCCTAACTCTTGGCACCGCCTTCCTCCTCCGTGAGCTTTACAGTACGCTGTTCGGCTCTCGGCACCTTTATAGCAACCTGGCTTTTGGCACCGCTGACCGCCACCATGGGAAATACAGAGTCCTGATGCACCCCTTCCACCCTTCGAACACCCATTGAACCTACACTTCTTAAGATGGCGCTGATGACTTCTCTGCTCCATACTGCTACTACAAGCTATTGTATCTGAAGTTGCAGTGAATGAAAAATCTGTTGTTGCTGAAGGCTCAGGGCTAAACTGAACCTCATGCTGATCAAGAAATCTATCGTGACTGGCCTCATATCTGGTTTCAAGGTGTTGCTGAACATCACTCTCTGGCAATGTTCCACTGAGACAAATATCATTTGATCTTGGAGCAAACAGAAGTGGCAGCACATAATCACCTGATTTCCTTCTGGCTGAAGTTGACCCCTCGTCGATAAGTGGGAAGAAAATACCATTTTTTCTTTTATGTGAATGTTCCTTGATGCTACGCACTGCTGTGGGTTGTAAATTTCTAGAGCTGTCTCTTGAAATCCCCAACACTAATCCAGGATCAGCTAAGGTACAATGGGCGAACAAAGTTCCAGATAACTTAACTTTGTTACCATCAGATGAGTGACTGACAGCAGAATACAGATTTGGTATTGGCCCAAGTCCTAGGACCAGCCTGGAGTCATCATCAGGAACAGTTTGATTCCTATGGTCGGATGATTTTCTAGAAGCCTCAACTTCTTCTGAGCTGCCGAGGCAACTACCGTTAACCGCTGTTATGTCCAAGTCTTCATTCCTGCAGTTTATTGCAGCAGGTTCAGCTTGAGAGAATGAAGCAGCTATATTTTCCTTCCCATGAAGCCAAAGATTTGCCATATTAAGGTCCATCCTAGTTAATATATGTACAGAGGAGGATTTTGATATAAGATGTAAGCACTGTCCGATGACCAAGAGAGCTTCGTCAAACCATCAAAACCCCAGTTTTACAACTTCAGCACTGAGAAAGTATATAGTATACACAAAGTGAAAATACACGTCAATGTTCGTGCGATGCGATCCACCACTGACAAAGCCTGAAGTATCAGCTCTGTCCATGAGCATTCAGCTTACTGATCCCAAATAAAAATGATGATGTTGCAGGATCACGAGACAAATTCATAGGGACTGCATTTTATGCGAACAAGATTCACAGACAGACTTCATGTCACACAGTTAAATGCCCTCTGAGATCTGCAAGCAAGTTAAGTAATAGGTGAAATTTAGCCACACAAGGTTATAACTCGGAACAATATAGCAACTGATCATCGCCAATGTTTCTTAAATATGATGCAAAACTCAAAACATAAATAAATATCAAACCAACTCATCTGTAAGCTTAACGTTTCTGCAATATGCACGCACCATGGATGCAAACATGCAGTGAAAATAAACAAGAACCATTTGTGAAATCAATACAAAGTTATTCAAGAGCATGCAAGAGAAACTAAAAGTATGCGATTAACAAGTACCATGTCACATTTTCACATGATTTGGCAGAAAATGCTAACAAGGATGCATCAAGCATATGTCTGTTTTTAAAGTTCAGTAGCCAGCATGAGAAAATGGTAGATTTAAATTGGGAAGCTATATGGTCCTACAGAATCGTGCAACCACAATCGAACAGCACTTTAATAAGGCTGATAATATTTCACAACCAACCCTGTAAAGTAGAATAGAGCCACATGTGCTGTTCTCATACGATTTACTCACACCATAATACAAACAAGTGGACTAAACAAGAAATATTATCAGCCTAATCCATACTCTAGAGGCAAAAACTGACAACCATCAGGTGGAACCACTGGGAAAAGTTCATTAACCAAACAGGGAAAGAAAGAACTCCCAACTTCTCTCACAGGGAAACGAGTAGAAACTGAAAAGTATTATAAACTTCGGCATTAAAGCAATAACCGGAGGAGCGGTGCAGATCCGTACCAATGGAGAGGAGATTGGAGAACCAGGCGGCGGCGGCGGCGGAGCGAACGAATGGGTGGAGGAGAGCAGTGAGGCGAGATGGAGGAGAGATGGGAAATAAAGAGGCGTGGAGAGTAAAAGGAGGGAGCTTTACGCCATTGGGGGAAATGGAATTTGGCCCTTGGGGCTTCTGGAGGAGCATCAGGGATGAAATCAACTACGGAGAGTAATCACAATCATGTGATTAGGGAGCTCCGGCTCTCGGCTCCGGCTCCAGCCAGCTGCAAACAACGGCTTCTGTTTTGGCCCGTGTCAAGTAAGCACAGGTTCCACCGGATCAGCTGCCTCCTGGCCGTCCGATCGGCCACGACCATGGGTTTGTGATTCTTTTATTTTTCAAAATGAAGGTTAAACATCTTTGTCTGACTCGGTAGTCGGTATCTGTGAATATCCAAAACTATACATAAACCTGAAATGGGACAAGAGGCAAGTCGACAGGACGTCTCCGGTTCTGTCGCCGGTGGTAGCGTTTCTCCGGTGGATAGCGACGGCGGACGTGCACCACCCGCACGCACGTCCCTCTCGCAGTCAGTCGAAGGTGCCTCAAACCCCGATCGAGCAACCGAGACGCATATTCCCTGGCAGGAAAACCGTCCAGGTGCGCTCTCTCCTGCTGCTGCTACAGCGATAGATGCCCCATCCACCGCTTCCGCTGTCGAGTAGCCGCACAGGGCAGACAGAGCTCCAAGGCCCGGTGTTGCAACTCGCAAAGTCAAACGACGCGACACAAAACAAACCAGAGGCGCGCACGGAACGAGCAAGAGGAAACGGCAGAAGAATCTAGCGACTGCTAGCTCGGCGTGAGCTGAGCTGAGGCATGTCGGCTCGGCTAGCTTGGCCGATCGAGTAGCCGGAGTACTGGACTATTGCACTGCAGGGAGGCCAAAACCGACGCTGCGTCCACGCGCCAACGGTTGGTCCTCCGGAAGTCTGCTGACTCTGGACTCCGGAAGTTCGGATCGTGGAAGGACGCCGAGCGAATCGAAAGAGCGAAAGGCGTTTGCTTAAAGCTCGCCCCGTCCAACGTCGAGGCGCCACATTCCTCCGATCCGGCATGCATCGACGTGCCGTCTTGGACTCTCAAGCCTGCGATCTGCGATGTGTGCACACAGTCCCTTTTTTTTTAAAGATGGAACGTTGACAAGAGATGGTAGATGAGTGGTGATTGGTGAAAGCAAGAGGCACTTTACTCTGCCGATGATGCTAAATAAACAACTCCCTCGAAACGAACCGGTGTCGACGGATAACCGGAGCATATACTCGTCTTGTTCTCGCGTCCTAATTACTACTCCATCCGTTTCAAAATATAAGGTGCGCTATTTTTGTGCTGGTATTCGGTGTTCAACTTTGACCATTAATATATGATAAATTATGTGAATCTAGAATGCATAAATAGTACCGTTGAATTTGTCTTGCACAATTCTTTTATTCCATATATTTTAATAATAATTTTATGGTCATATTATAAGTACAAATCATGGTCAAAGTTAGACGTTGTTGACCAGCGAAATTAAAGGGCGCATTGTATTTTGGGATGGAGGGAGTACTATATTTTAAAGACGGTCCATCCGAGCACCGTAGATAGCTACAGTTTACTGTTCATTGCTACAGTACTGCAGTGCTTCGATCCCGGCCGTCGCCTGGCGATCGGACGGTCCCCACAGCACATCCGTGACGATTTTGCAAAAAAATCCCTCCCAGAAACAGAAACCAACCCGCAGTCCATTAAAACGCGAGGCGAGGGACCAATTCGAAAATTTCTAAAAACACCTGAATTTTTTTGCAAAATATTCCGCAGAATCTCCGCTTCCTCTCTTCTCTCTCGCGCGGCGGAAAGTCGCCGCCGCCGCCACGCTCCTCCCCCGACGGGTCTACGGGCACGGCGACATGCGCCGTCGCTTGCTCTCCCTCCTTGCCGCGCGCCGCTTGCCGGGACGCCGCACCGTCTCTGGAATCGCCGCCAGCATGCCGCTGCTCCGTCCGCCGTGTCCGTGCGCCGCCACCGCCACTCCGGCGACCAAAAAACGACGGCGCCGCCACTTCTGGCCGCGCCGCGTCGAGGCGCGTATGCCGCGCGCACGCGCGTGTCCCGGAACGCGCGGATTCGCCGCCGGCGTCGCCGCCGCCGCCGCGCCACACTCCGGCCACTGTGACGCCAGCATGACGTCACAGTGGGCCTGGACTGGGACGATGGACTTGCAGCTGGGCCGGCCTGCTTCCTCTACGACCGGCTAGGCCCATTCTAATTTTTTCCCTTCCTGTTTTGTTTTGAAATTTCCCAAAACTTCAATAACTTTTGAAATACATCTCAAAATCAATTCAAACCAAATTCAAAAAACATGTAAAAAATGTCCTTTTCAAATACTTTGTGACCTATTTAAAATCATTTTAATTTCCAAAAAAAAAACAACCATTTCTACAATTTTGTGACCTTCTCAAAATTATTACACATTTTACTAATTTTGCATAACATATAGAACAACCATTTTCCACATACTTGTGACCTTTTCCAAATTATTTCAACTTAAAAAAAGTCAAAAAAAATAAATAATACGTACTTCAAATATTTTGGTGCCTTCTCAAAATAATTGCAAATCTTCAAAATCTTAAATAATACATACAAAACCATTTGACACTTCATGTCATTTTATACATGGATTCAATCATTTTCTTTCGACCTCAAATAAAATCTAGAAAAATATTATCAGTGCTACAAAACATATCATTTATATAGAGTTTAGTACACCACTTAAATAAAATTATCCATTTATATCATGGGCTTCAAAATATCAAAATATGAATACCACACAGATGTAAAAATTGACAAATAGCTATTTCAAACTTATTTTCCCACTAAACATAAGTGAATCAAAAAAAAAAATGAAATAGAACATGCTTCCCATAATTTCAAACACTTCATTGTTAGCTTTTAGGGTATTTAAACAATTTCAAAAAAATGCTAACTGCTTCAAAATGGGTAACTTAACCTATATCCATCAACAAAATATGAAAAAATATATAAAAAACAACCACACACAAAAAATGACTACTTATGGCGTACAATCAAATTTCAATATTTCAAACTTTTGAATCACTAACTATATGAAAGACAGTCCGTTTCTCGCCTCCTCCGCGCTCGCGCACTGTAGAATACCTTCCAAAACTGATCATTTCGAACTCCAATATGAAAAACTTCCCAATTTCAACGAATTTACAAACCTTAACAGTTTTACACCACAAGCTTTCTCTACATTCTAATAATTTCCAGATCTACACACTTCTAAAATGTTGTCATTTTCAAAATTTCAATTTTAACACAATAACACGACATACAAATTTGAATATTTCAAAATTTGCCATGCTTTCCAAACCTAACCATGTTACTAACGTTAAAAAAAAATGAATCTAAATAACTATCCAATTTGAACAATTTTCGAACTCTAAACAAATTCCAAATGTAAGCCCACTTTGCATTCCAACATTCTCAAATCCACACAATCTTAAAATGTCAAAATCTTCAAATTTGAATTTTACCACGTGCTTTGGAGTTCAGTTAAAAATTTATGGCACCATATAACCATATATTTGAACATTTCAGTCCACCAACTATTTAGACATACTCTACACAAAAAAAACCATAATATTCCGAAATATGCATTAACAAATAAAAATATTACAACTACTGCATTCCACCATACATAGTCAATCAACTTCAATTTGATTTGAATTGGACTTCCACAATTCATATATCTATTTTTATCATTACAGGAAGATCTAAGATTTGTAAAATTTATAGCTCCCCATCTAAAATTCGGAACAATGCAAAAATGTATGAAAATTTGTGGACCAATTGCATTCCATACATGATTGATGAACTTAAGAATAATTACAACAAAAAATTCCAATTTGGTGAAATTTTAGAGACAAACTAAATGCATTTTCTCCAATTTTACATAATTGAATCTAATAATTGCTCACATAATGTATTTCCTCTGATTGAGGAGTTACAGTAAATTTTTAAAGCAACATACTAACTTATTGCATCATTTCATATAGATTAATACTTAGAGATAATTTAAATGAACTCCCTCCAATTATGCATATAACTTTAATACATGCTAAAAATAATCAATATTTCGACCTACCCATAATATATTCCCTCTTATTATGATGCTACATAAGAAAACTATGGCAAAATGGAACTATATTTGACCATTCCAATTTAGCTAACATGTTTGCAAGCAGTACAACTTAAATCCATCTAATTACGTGCTCACATTTCTAAAAAAAATGAATGATTACATGAATATTCCGAGGAAATACAAATTTTGTTCCCTGTGCTCGCATAATGTATTTCCTCTGATTGTGGAGTTACAGTAAATTTTTAAAGCAACATACTAACTTATTGCATCATTTCATATAGATTAATACTTAGAGATAATTTAACTGAACTCCCTCCAATTATGCATATAACTTTAATACATGCTAAAAATAATCAATATTTCAACCTACCCATAATATATTCCCTCTTATTATGATGGTAAATAAAAAAACTATGACAAAATGGAACTATATTTGACCATTCCAATTTAGCTAACATGTTTACAAGTAGTATAACCTTAATCCATCTAATTACGTACTCACATTTCTAAAAAAATTTTTGAATGATTACATGAATATTCCGAGGAAATACAATTTTGTTCCCTGTAATTACGGAATGATTTCAAATTGAATTTAACCTACATACATTATACAAATTATAACTATCTCCTTTCCTAATAATATATAGGACATAATTACAACAAAAAAAGATACAAATTACCACAAAATATTCTCATCAAACGCGCGGCAATCTAACCATATTTCAAAATTTCAGATGCCTTTGCAATCTAACCATTTTACTAACATAAAAAGAATCCAAATCTAAGAAACTTTCCAAAACGAATTTTTTTCGAAATCTAAACAATTTTCAAACGCAAGATTCTTTGAATTCCACTAATTTTCAAGCCCCACATAAATTTCAAATGTGCACAATACCAAATATAAATTTTATTAACCACACACGCACGTCATTAAAAGAGTTCAAATTTGAATACATTCCAATGCGGAAAATTCTCAAATTCACTACATTTCTGAAGCACAAACTCTCTTGAATTCAAATAATTTTCAGATTTCAAATACTATTGAATATAGACATTTCCAAATTTCAAATTTACCAAGCTGGCGCAGCATTGCCATTAATTCAACATGGCAAGCCCACATGGACACAGACAACAAACGTTGCCTATTTATGGCAGTTAAATTTTAGAAATGCTTGCTTTAGTAAATATTTAAAAAAAAATCCTCTAAGTACTGATCGAATTTAACGAAATCTACTACAACACATTTCCTCAGATTATATAATTAATTTAAATATTTATGTGAGAAAAAAACATATTTGGCCATTCCAGTTTAGCAAGTTAAACTAAATATTAATGCCACAATATAAGCATATTTAAACATTCCAAATTGCTAGATACTTACAAATACCCTAAACGACAAGCATCCGAAATTGTTGAATATTTAGAGCCAACATAAATGTACTCTGTCTAATTATGATCCTAAATTTAATAAATGCTTAAATTAATCAACATTTTGGGAAAATCATAATGTATTCCCTCTAATTATGGAATTCAATAAAATGTTTATGCCAAAAGACAGCCATACTTGATCTCCTCAATTTAGTTACCACAATTAGAGATAATATAGCTACACTTTCTCTAATTATGCAGTTGCATTTTACAGATAATTGCTTTACTAACCATTTTGAGAAAATACGAATTTATCTCCTGTAATTATGGATTGAATTTGATGAATTCTCATACAATGTATTACCTCAAATTATGCAGTTAAATTAAATATTTATGACAAATTACGAACATATTTTGGAATACAGATGTTTTCCTCTTAATGTTTCCACTTCGTAGATTCTCCCACCACGGTATTCACAAATATGACAAACATATCAACATTAACACAAAAAAATAAACGTCAACTATTTATGCCATATGATCAAATTTCAAATTTGGAAAACTTCAAAATTTTCAACGGCTTCCAAATCTGAGCATTTCAAAACCGAAAAAAAACATACGAATAGCTTCCCACTGGATTTTTCTAAATTCAATCAAATATTGACGCCGAAATACAAACATGTTCGAACATTTCAAACCACTAAATTTTTGAATATTCTACAAAATATATCAAAAAAAAAAACAAAAAAATGCTACCTATTCATAACAAAACAAAAACATGTTTGAACATATCAATTTGGCCAATATTTTGATGAAAAAAAATATACATATTATACAAAAACATTCACCAAGGGCGTGGCGTGACGCCACGCCAAATTCAACTAGTGAATCCAATATAACTGCGAGACCAAGTGTGGAGCAGGGGTCCTCCTCCACTTTTCTAACCTAGTCGCCAGGCGGTTCCAATCTTCAAGTCTCTCCCCGGCGAATCCACCGCTCCCCATCTCTTCTGACCCCATCCTGATGTCGTTAGGGGAGGGGGATCTCGTCCTCGTTTGTGCGTGTGTTTTGTCTAAGTTTTTTCTAGGTTTTCGAGTTTCCTCCGTCGGCGGGGCGGATGCTGATGGTGCTAGTAGGAGTAATGTTCTCTCACCCCATACTCCTGCTCGTCGGAGGTGTTGATGGCGTCGTCGAGAGGCTTTTGGAGTCCAAACTGTTGGAGCGATTTCAATCTGGCGTTGCGTCTTGGCGTGACGGCGGGGATGGGTTGCTTTTGAATTGCCGTGGTGTTGACTGCTGCAATTTTGCGGGAGACAGTAGAGGATCTGGTCTTCTGATAAAGGGCGAGGTGTCGTTGGCCCCGGATCCGGCGTTAGAGATAACGAGTACGCAAGAGTTGCTTTTAGCTCAGTACAATAACGTGCCAAAACGAAGACGATCTAAGAGGGAGTGTGTGTGTTAGTGGAAGCATTGCGTGTGGTGTGTGTCTCTCGGAAAGCCCATTTGGATGCCATCTTCAAGGAACTCGGTAGTAAAAAAAACTCAAAAATTACTATTTTTATGTTTCAAAATTTTTGTAACAAAAAATCTACAACTATATAATGTTGAGATCAACAACTATGCAAAATCTCGAATTCTCTGAATATTGGCCCGCGCAAAAAAGATAAAATACTTGCTTTTAGTTGATTTGTCTTTTTTGCCCATGCCAAAATACGATGAACTTTTGATGTACGAGCTTATATCATTATAAACTCTCTTGTGCCTTCAAGCGAATAGGTTTGTACGATAGGAGCAATTTTATCTTAAGTGGATGACCCAAGAGTTATCGATGTGCGGACAATGTAGGTTGAAAATAAACTCCCTCGAACAAGATGTAATTAACATATAGGAGGTCTTTTGTGTACCCAACACACATAATACAATGGTTAATTGTTTAGATGCAAGTAATATTGATGGTAAACATAATTATTTGTAATATGAAATAACAATGGCAGCAATAATAAGTAATAAAATTGACTAAAACGGTGTTTCAATGTTTGAAAACAAGACGTAGGTTTCATACTTTCACTAGTGACAACTCTCAATATCATTAACATAATTAAACATATGATATCCTTTCTAAACATGCATGATATTGGTCACTCCGAGTTCACTCTTCCGTGGATCAAAACAGGATGAGACTTACGTAGAGATAGAAAATCACACCTTAATGTTCTAATATTTGGACAGACCTACTCTATGACTTTGAGCATCCAAAAATCGTACGGAGTACTATACAAACACCTCATGAATTGTGACTTTGTAATATTTCTATTTGGCACCCACGCTGTCACTTTAGTGCTTAGGAAATTATTCAAATAGTCTCACGATTCCATTATTCAATCCAATATAGAACACTCATGATCAATATTGTTCTAATATATAGTCCGTAGAGTCTTCTCGGGACTCCGGAAATTATAGTAGACATCAATCAAGTAATAAGCTAGATTATATCCAATACATAAGTGAATAGAAGGGGAAAACAACATATGATTCAACTATATTAATAGAACCCATTATCGCAATCATCACATCATGATAGACAGTTAGATACATAGCCTAAGGGTGGACTACTCACGCATCGCTGTTAAGAGCAGCAAGGTTTATATATATGGCTCCGAAGGTGGATCCCCGTCTCGGAAGAGTGCGAAAAAAGAACCCTGAAAACCCGAAGTAGGGTTCGGAGGACAACAACGGCTATGTATCGAAACCTCAAAAGTTATTCGCAACGCGGATTTTTTTAGGTCAACATGCTTCTTAAAGGCGAATGGGGAATGGGGCATCGAGAGGTGGTGGACAGGGGCCCCGCGCACCACCCCCGGAGCGCTAGGGCTCTTGGCTCCATCTGGTGCCCCTTTTGGCTCTCCCAATATGTCTCGAAATGTTAGAATCTTGCTTTTTTTCTGAAATTTTTCGAGCAACTTTATTTTAGCCTTTTAATACAATGCAAATACAGTAAAAAAGGAATGGACTAAGTTAGTCCAATAAAATTCTATAAAATGATATGACCACATCATTAAAGCATGTAGCAATAAAATCATGAATACGTGTGGACGTATCAATAATCATTTGAGATTTTGCACAAGAAATTTGTTTTCGAAACATAAAAATCTTAATTTTTTTTTTTTTCAAAAACCGAGCTCCGTCTCTGACTGACTGACTCTGTGTGCTTTAGTTGACATACTACACTTGTAATTCAGCGTTGACCTAAAAGGAAAAAAAAAGACCTCAATGTACTAAAAATATTAAATATGGTCGATAGTATCGAAAATAGTTTGCATCCAACGGCGTCCTATATATTTGGATGCCTGGGATCAGACGGAGGGCATTTGTGCATGTACTCCAGCTCCACGTCATCGGACCTACTGTGGCGGGCGGCTAGCGCTGCCGTGTTTCTGGCGTTGCGCGAAGCTTGAGATACGGGCGGAGACGCGCGGCGTTTCGATGCTCCCGGTGGCCTGACCAGCTGGAATAGAGTGTATCTGTCTCCACTGTTTCAGCTACTATCCGCCATTTGAAGCTAGGGCTTACATTTCGGATTTGCTAATTCTCAGTCGCCTGAGAATTAGTTAAATCTCAGTCACCTAATCAGCCCTTAATTTTGTACGCCAAGATTCGTGCCTAGTTGTGCCTGCGTCGCTCGCAACTTTTGTTTTTGCGTACGCGTGCGTGTGCAGCTTTGTTGTGGGCTGCCGGCTGCTGCTTTGTCATGGGCTGCTTCCGGTTGTGATGCTTGGCGTGAGTAATCTGGGCTTTGAGCCAGTGGCCTTTTTCTTTTTAGTTTTGTTTTTGTTTGTGGCCTTTTTTGTGTTACTTTTTTTTGTAACTGAGTAAAAAAACATACGGTTGCAACTGAGTAAAAATTGTTCCAGATCTGTTTGCTTTTTTCCGTTTGTGTTGCTAATGATGGTTGTGGTTTGATTTGATTGATTTATGTTTTTTCTTGTCATTTATATTTGAATATTTATCATATTTTATATAAATTATATTCTTCCTATATTTGTTTTATAGTTTACATTTGGTTTCTTCATTTCATTTTTTATTTTTAGCTTTTCTCCAAAATTTATGGTTACACCCATTTTCTGATTCGTTTTTCACTATTGATATTGCTTTTTTAGCAGTTCCCTAAAAATGTACTAGTGTTTTTCTCTTCGTTTTTTTTCACGGGGATTTTCTATTTGTTTCCGGGCCTCGCCGCCATTTCCCTTACTGAGTCTACATGCATCACAAATTGACTCTATTTTATTTGTTTGTGTTAACCATGCATATCGCCGTTTTTTCATAGATTTAAGTGTAATGCTTCTAATATTTCTTTACCCATGTGTTTTCTCATCTTTTGAGCCCAAATATTTTCTAGTTTCGTAGACTAAATTTAGTGGTACAATTTTTTTTGATTGCCCCAAATTATGCTTCATAATGTGATATCCTTTTACAATTATTATTTTCAGGTGCAAGAATGGTCTGCTCAGTTTGCAACAATCCAGATGGTCCATGTAGGGACAAAACTAGAGATTTCAACCTTTTCATGTCTCGTTTACCTGAAGATTTTAATGAATCATTTGTATGTTATTTTGATTTTAATCTAGTTACTTTTTTTTACAGTTATTTGATTTATATGTATAGTTGTATTTTTGTGAGCTGAAACTGCTTATTTAATCAAGTAAATTAGCACTCATAGTTTTTTTCCTACGTTGTTAGATTACACCTACTACAGCAAGCCTCTACAGCAAGGTCGAACGCTATTCGTTTATTTTTTAGTTGTCGCTGCTGGCGCGAGAACCGTCGCACTGCTATCGCCTGTGATTGTCATCCAGTGCATAGCTTTTTCGCTGTTAGTTAGTTGTTTATGAACATAGTATCTTTTGTTTCATTTTTACCCTTGATTTGAATATAGGTGGTTTAAACTAGAATCAGCTGATGGCATTTGTGTTTCAATATAGGTGTCAAATATTAAAATGATATAGTATTTCTTTTTTTCAATAGTATGATGTTTGTTTTCTCATTTCGTAGTTAATTTTTATTTTTTTATCTTTAGGCTATGCAAAAGGCAAGATTAACATAATGGGATTTTTATTCACCAGTTTGCATGCTAGTTTTTTTTAACGGTTGCATGCTAGTTGCAACTGGGATTTTTATTGTTCGAATTTTTTTCAATAGTTGCATCCAACCTGTAACTGGTTATATTTTTTTCAAGTTTTTTTCCACCAGTTTCATGTTAGGTGAGTTTTTATTCACCAATTGCATGCTAGTTGCAAATGGACTCTTTTTGTTTTGCACTAGTTGCATCCTACCAGCAACCGGTCATTTTTTTTTATTCCTTCCTTTTTGTTGCATTAGAGAGCACCAGTTGCATGCTAGTTGCAATTGGGAATTTTAATTTTGGTCGAGTTTTTATTTTACCAGTTGCATGCTACCTGCAACTGACCTTTTTTTCATCAGTTTGCATGCTTGTTGCAACTGTGATTTTTATTGTTTGAGATTTTATTCACCGGTCGCATGCTAGTTGCAACTGGATTTTTTTGCTCCAGTTGCATCCTACTCTGCAACTGGTTATTTATCTGTTGCATGCTTGTTGGAACTGGAATTTTTTTTTGTTTGCACCACTTGCATCCTACCCGCAACTGGTCATTTACCAATTGCATGCTAGTTGCAACTGGACTCTTTTTTGTTTTGTACCAGTTGCATCCTACCTGCAACTGGTATTTTCGTTGTTGAATACGAGAGCACCAGTTGCATGATAGTTGCAAGTGGGAATTTTATTTTTTGAGTTTTTATTTTCACCAATTAAATGCTAGTTGCCACTGGGATTTTTATTTGGTTTCGAGTTTTATATTACCAGTGCGATGGTAATTTTATTTTTCGAGTTTTTACTTCACTAGTTGCTTCCTAGTTGTCACTAGGATTTTTATATGTTTTCGAGTTTATATATTACCAGTTGTATGCAAGTATTCTTCTTGCTATGAATGATCAATGGACTTTTCATAATAGAATTCTCATAATAAAATATGAGAATTCTAGTTGCAAGTGGGAATTTAATTTTTCTAGTTATTTTTTTCTACTAGTTGCATGCTTGTTGCAACTAGGATTTTTATTTGCTCGAGTTTTTTCACCAGTTGGACCAGTTGCATACAACCTGCAACTGGTCATTTTTTCAAGTTCTTTTTCACCAGTTGCATGCTACTTGCAACTGGGGTTTTAATTATTCGAGTTTTTATTCACTAGTTGCATGCTAGTTGCAACTTGTATTTTTATTTGTTCGAGTTTTATTCACTAGTTGCATCCAACCTGCATCTGGGCATATTTTTCCAAGTTTTTTTCACCAGTTGCATGCTAGTTACAATTGGAATTTATTGTTCGAGTTTTTATTCATAAGTTGCATACTAGTTGCAACTGGAATTTTTATTTCTTCGAGTTTTATTTACCAGTTACACTAGTTGCATCCAACCCGCAACTGGGCATATCTTTTATCAAGTTTTTTTTCACCAGTTGCATGCTAGTTACAACTGGGATTTTTATTGTTCGAGTTTTTATTCACCAGTTGCATGCTAGTTGCAACTGGACTTTTTTGTTTTGCACCAGTTGCATCCTACTACAAATGGTCATTTTTTGTTTGTTTTCTTTTTTTTCCATTCGTTTTGTTGCATTCGAGAGCACCGGTTGCATGCTAGTTGCAACTGGAATTTTATTTTGATCGAGTTTTTATTTTACTAGTTGCATGCTACGTGCAACTGACCTTTTTTTTAATCAGTTGCATGCTAGTTGCAACTATGATTATTATTATAACTGGAAATTTAATTGATGGCGACTATGATTTTTTAGAACAGCATGATTGCATTAAAAAAACAAAACGGTCAAACCAGCCTCTTTCGTACTAGCCCCAGCCTAGCAAGCCCAACTTGGTCAGCCCATATGTGCATACGAACGGAATACGACGGCAGACATCACGTTACCATCGCTCGTGATCTCAGTCGACTGAGACCCAGGCGGCCCTTTCGAGCACAGAAACGAACGGTACCGGTACAAGCACCAGAGCATTATATGCATCCATTTATGCAAGAGAGAGAGATTATATAACTCGTGTGATGTCTGTTTCTAGTATCGGCAGAAGAACACCCAGTCGAAACCACGAGCCTGCGCCAAAGATGACCTCCACGGAGAACAGCGGCAAGAAACTGCGCATCCTGCTCCTCCCCTTCTTCGCGACCAGCCACATCGGGCCCTTCACCGACCTTGCTGTCCGCCTCACCACGGCCAGCTCGGACGCCGCCGTGGAGGCCACCGTCGCCGTCACGCCGGCCAACCTGCCGCTCCTGCAATCGCTGCTCGAGCGGCACGGGCCCGCGGCCGCGCGTGTCAAGGCGGCCACGTACCCGTTCCCGGCCGTGGACGGCCTCCCGGAGGGCGTCGAGAACCCCGGCAAGGCGCCACCGGGCGAGGCGTGGCGCATCGACGTCGCTGCCTCCAACGAGGCCCTGATGCGCCCCGCGCAGGAGGAGCTCATCCGGGCGCAGTCGCCGGACGCGGTCGTCACCGACTTTCACTTCGTCTGGAACCCTGCCATCGCCAGGGAGCTCGGGGTGCCGTGCGTCCAGTTCACCGTCATCGGCGCCTTCCCGGCCATCGCCATGCGCCACCTCGGCGCCACCGATGCGGCGGCGACGAGCGTCGTCGTCCCTGGGTTTCCGGGCCCTGATATACGGATACCCAGGACCGAGCTGCCGGAAATCTTGAGAAGCCACCGGGTGACCGATGACTCCACGCCCAACAAATTCATCTCGGCGCAGGCCCACTGCTTCGGCCTCGCCGTCAACACGTTTTCTGACCTGGAGCAGCCGTACAGCGACTTGTACGTGCGCAACGGCTACGCGAAGCGCGCCTATTTCCTAGGCCCCCTCTCGCTGCGACCATCGCCGGCCGGCACGGGCGGTGACGCCGTCGCAGTCGCCCTCGCCGGCGACTCCCAGTGCGTCGAGTGGCTCGACTCGAAGCCAGACCGGTCGGTGGTGTACGTGTGCTTCGGCAGCCTAGCCCCTGTCTCCGATGCCCAGCTGCACCAGCTCGCTCTCGGGCTAGAAGTCTCCGGGAAGTCGTTCCTGTGGGTGCTGAGGGCGGAGAACTGGAGTCCGCCGGAGGGGTGGGAGGCGCGTGTCGGGGACAGAGGGAAGCTGGTCACGGACTGGGCTCCGCAGACGGCCATCCTGGGGCACCCGGCCGTGGGTGCTTTCGTGACGCACTGCGGTTGGAACTCTGTCCTCGAGACGGTGGCGGGTGGCGTGCCGGTGCTCACATGGCCGATAGTGTTCGAGCAGTTCATCACTGAGAGGCTGCTCACGGAGGTGCTTGGGATCGGGGAGCGGCTGTGGCCCGACGGCGCCGGCGTTCGGAGCACGAGGTACAATGAGAACGAGGTGATCCCCGCGGAGGCGGTGTCACGAGCATTGACGACGTTCATGCACCCCGGAGGAGCCGGGGGCGCGGCAAGGATCAGGGTAGTGGACCTTGCCGCGAAGGCTCGCGCAGCCGTGGCTGAAGGAGGCTCCTCCTACCGCGATCTGCATCGTCTGCTCGACGATCTGATGGAAGCAAGAGGAGGACAACGCTAATAAGAGTTTTCTTGGCCTTGCATAGTTGCATCCATAAATAAATGGAACTTTCATTCATGGCCTCCCGGATGTTCCACTTGTGTATTTGTTTTGACCTTGTTACATTCCTTCTGCTTATTTATTCTCTGTGAAATAGCATGAAATAGTAATGTTTTTATTAAGAACCCTGAGGGAACTGATTTCATTTTCACGAGCATGATCAGATACAACAACCTTAATCATGCTTTAGACAAAGCAAACTAATGGAGTATTTCGACTACAATGCTATTAAGTTTTCCACCATTTAATTTTAAAGTTTATCCTAAACAATATTTTGAATTAAGCTATCAAAAAATTTCACACACGTCATTTTCATAGTTAAATGTCATGGGAATAATCAACACAACTTTTTTTAACAAGTGCTTTGGTACTTGGGTGGACTTCTACAAAATTGGCTGGTCAAATTGACCGAGTCGAAGGACAATGAAAACACATAAGATTACAAAAGAACCTTAACAGCACGATAACGGGGAATGCTATGTAAATATGGTTCGACTAGTTACTAAACACAGTTACGAGTTACATGCTTCATCCTCCTGCATTATTATCTCCTCCTCGGCTACTCCCCAGCAGCAATTGCCCGATTTTCCACCGCAAGACGAAGGACAGCAACTCTGTGCGGAGCAGATGAATGTTACGAATATGACATACTCCAAAATGCAACATATTTTCATTTCTCAGCCGTAACAAATAATAAATGGGGGACAACTTAATAATACAAAACTTCTAAAAAAATACCTATAGTTTCCATTCATATGGATTATGAGCTAAATTACAAACTTAAGTTTATCAAATTTGTTGTTCGGACATTGAACAAACAGGACCGTACAGACTTTAATTTTAGACTAAATTTTCTAGGTACATGGCAGCTATTTATTATTATCCGCTCATTCTTGAATGCAAAAGGAATATCAATCAGGATACATGAATATTTCATAACATAAATCTGAATTAATGAATTGATGGTATAATATTTAACCATAATAAATGTTTCAAAGTTATTGTTCTCCAAAAGCAGATGTTCACTGTGCATACTCATCAAGTTATGAAGCAATATGACTGGTGCGCAATAATTTGATAAACTTTAATTTGGCAGAGGTATTACAGTAGTATCCTTGACAAATCATTAAACTTTATCATTTCAATAAAATCGGCATTAAGATAATACCTTGGAGCAGCTGTAGACAACCAGAGTCAGCCAGCTCCAGGCATTCGGTGCACATTTCGAGGAACCATCACTAGCTTGGTGGAGAAAATATGACAATGGGGACATCAGTTGCAGTTCATATTGGCGTGGTGAACCACAAAGTTTACATGTGCCAACATCTTGTGAATCAGTTGCAGCTAACAGTGGCTTGCAAGCATAGGAATACCTACAGAGTATTAGAAACCAAAACTGGATTCAGCTTCTGAAGGTAAAACAGATGCAGATTTAGACAGTAGCATCATTCAAAAGATACTATTAAGAACACGATAAGTACCTGAAGCATTGTAGAGGATGTGCATCCAGCCGTTTCTTAAATTTTAGGAAAGTTCTGTCAGCACCAGGAGCACTATCATATTCATATTTTTCTTCCTCCCATTTTTCTTGTTCATCATTTCCCGTGTCCATGATCTCTTCTACCAAAACTGTTTCATTGCTACTTGAACATACATTGTTTTTTCCCCTCAATTGTTCCTTATCAAAATAGATGTAGAAACAAGGAAGAACTGCAGAAACAAAAATTCATGGCACAAAAACAATCAGACTTTACACTTGCAGTAATGGACTAATGGGCTCTTCAGAAATTTTCCTCACCTGGTATACTCAAGTCATTTACTTTCTCCTTCACTACAGCGCATTTTGTAGGGACATTATTAGCACGCTTTGATTTATTTTTCTTCTTTGTGTTAGAAGATGTCAACGTTGCAGCCTGCTCAAGTGCTTCAGCCAAGGCATCCAGATCAAAATCATCATCATTGATATTGGGAATATTGTTTCCTTCGTCATGTTTTCCCACAGAACTTGGAGGAGGCTCACTCGAGCAAACATTTTCTTTCCTTTGGACTAATTCATCCCCCTTACCACTTGCTTGCATACCACTATGGCACTTCTGAACTCTTAGGACCTTCCAACTTTAAGAAGCAAAAAAAGGAATCAAAAGTGAGACCAACTAACCACAAATCATACGAAAGATTTGAATAACTCCCAACTGTACCAACACTAAGAGACACATACTTGCCTTTGGGGTTTAGGGCTGCATTTCGGAGTCGGGCAAACAAGAACATACAAGGTCCTCTCCTCGATGTTAAGCTTAGCAAGAGGGGCATAAACCTGAAATAAATACATACATATAAGAAAATATAACAGAACTACTAAATTCTGAGATAGAGGTGTTCGCTACCATCACAGAACCAAGTTATGCACAAGAATTTAGGGCATTGTAACCAGGTCCAAAGATCATAAATTCATACTACTGCATTCCCTTATATGAATGTTTATCAAGACATGCTTCAAATCTCAGAAATTATTGCCGGTTAGTAAAAAACTCGCCTGAGCAACAAGGCAGAGCCTGGTTCCACATAATCTGCACCGGAGCAACTCAGGTTCGATGCCCATATCCTCTGTTGGCCAATCCTGCAAGCAACAAATTACTCAATATAAGGAGCATAACAACAAAGCTTACTTCAAACTTCAAAACAGAAGGAGCGCGTAGCTCCATCTCTGGGAGCGATTTTGAAGTTAAAGATCGAAAATCAATAGAATAAAAAAACAAATTGACAGTGGCTTACAGTGACTCCGCCGATCTTGGTGGTGTAGTGGTCGGCCTTCTCCCGGTAGTCCTCCGCCCAGGGCCCCGGCAGGCCCAGATGCACCTCTTCCCCCATCCTAGACGCGCTTCCCGCCTCCCACCCTACTCCCTCGAAACGTGCTAGCTTCACAGAATTAGCAGACGGCCGCGGGAGGCAAGAACCGCGATACTCGCCGGCGGCCGGCGGCTGCAAGGCAGGAGGGGTTATTAGGCTAGGCGTGTGGTTCTGCGAAACAGTCTGGACTGCCGGTCCGCCGTTGGCACACGAGGCGAGCAAATGGGTCTCTTAAGAAGGCCCAATAACACATAAAGTGGCCCGAGAAAGGACATTCTCTCTAGGCCGGCGTTTGATAAAACAAGAGAACCCTAAAAAAAGATTCTCAAAAAAAAAGAACCCTAAAAAAAGCAGATACCGAGAAAACGGAACCGAAAACGTGCCAAAAAGAAAAAAAATCACGGTATCGCGAAGATCCGTCCAGAACAATCCTGTAGAATCATACCGTAAAACGTGTTTTTTCTTTCTTTTTTTCATTTTTTCCAACGAGTCTATCTCTTACGTACAAACTGAGCGCGTAGGAGGGCTCCCATCGCCGGCCCTGGGCAGCACGGGCCCGCTTGGCCTTCCTAGCATTGGCCTCACCCGCCTACTCCCGTGGAGGTGCTCCCATGGGAGAGCTTGGCCATGAAGATGCTTCCATAGGGCTGTGAGCACAGCCACCCGCTCCGCTCCGGCCCTCACTTGGCTCTCGTAGCACAGGCCTCCTCGTCTCGACCCGCCTCCTCCCGCGAAGGTGCTTCCATGGGGAAGTTTTGCCATGAACGTGCTTCCATGGACCATGGGGTTGCGAGTACATGCCACGATTTCGCACCAAATCGGTCAGGCTCAACCTCCTCGCCGGGAATCAAAGATTGACGCCATAATCGAGTCTCCTCGTCATGAAGTCGAGCTCGGGAGTCGATGGTGCCAGCCCTGACAGGAGCCTTGACTTGTTCTGGTATGTCCAGTTTGGGAGACGTAAATCGACTCCAAAACTTGTTTTGTGGGGGTACCGAGGTGATAATATCCGGGGAGCTGGCGAGATATGTTCGGTGAGTATTTTTGAACCGAAACCGCAAATATGATAATTCTGTGGAACTTTGTGTTGGCTTGGCGATGATGTGGGACAGTTTGGTTCATTGGTTGTTTTCCTCCTCCAGCAGGTAGCAGCCTGTGCTGGCCATGGCGATAAGCTTTCACCTTCTAATTCGAGTAGTTCTTTTGACCATTGCTTTTTCGAGTTCAGCACAAAACACGTTCATATTTCACTGGAGGTCTCGGTTTTCGGGAATTATTTTTCCACTTTGTCATCTTAATCGCCCAAACCGTTTCGGTGAACTAAGTGTCACCCGTTGGCATTCGCTTCTAAAATTTCTCTTCAGGCTATAAAAGGAGGAGATGAACGCGGCACATGGTGTCACTCCCTCTTCTCGATCTTGCACTCTTGTTCACAAAGATGGTCCAGATTAGCTGTGTGGTCGATGTTTTTATCGGGTTCAATTTCAAGTTCTTCGTTATATATCTCCTGGACCTTTGTAAGACCGTGAGTCCGTGAGGCGTGATGCCAGTATGTACGTATGCCACCCTTGTCTTTACCGTGCCGGCCGTGATCTAGCTAACATTCGGGTGACGCTCTGGCCGGCTACGTGGCATGCATGCACGTTCCAGCATGCATTCAGCCAGAGTAGCTAGCTAGCGCGAGGTGACAATGGGAATGGGTGATACTAAAGGTGCTACCACATATCTTTGTTCGATGAATCTGCCACCTCAGAACAGCAGTCCATACGACAGATTCCGACCTCGTCACTGGAATCGACGGCCGGCCGGGCCCAACTAATCGACCGAAGAATTCACGATATTACCAGCTACGGAGTAGAAAATGTATGTACGCGTATGGTGTTACTGTACGTACATCACAGCTGGGAGGTAGACGTGGCCTGGTTCAGTACGAGGACGGAAACGGATGGGCAAGGGGTGAATGGCGCGCGCCCGTGACCCGTACGAGGGAATCACGGGTTCTCGACCAGAAATCAGGCTCAGAATTACTAACTACTCCCTCCGTTCGGAATTAGTTGCCTCGTGTTTGTCCAAATACGGATGTATCTAGACATATTTAGTGTGTAGATACATCCACATTTGGACAAACGCGTGTCAACTAATTCCGAACGGAGGGAGTATATCAAAGTCAGCGCTCGGACACTGTTCTAATAAACAGTAGCTACAGTTACAGTGTTGAACAGTGCCCGCGAGGAGGGACTTCTTTGCAATTTTCCAAAAACCGAGGGACCTTCCTGAAAAACACCCCACATCCCCCCCTCCCCCTTCTTCTCTCTCCCGCGCGGCGCCGAGATCGCCGCCACCGCCGACGCAACACGCCGCCTCTCCGCTCCTCCCCCGTCAGATCGAAGCACGCACGGAGCTTCGCCGTCGTCTCCTCTCCATCTCCGGCGAGTCTCGCGTGCTGGGCTGCACGACGCGCGGCGGAATCGACGCCGCAGTGGGCTTCCTCCGACCACCGCGTTCGCTCGCCGCCGGCGACCAAAATGGAGCGGCGCCACCGCTTTCGGATAGCACGCGTGCACGCACGGCGGCGCCGCATCCGCGCGAGGTATTCTTTCAGTTTGCTTCTTCTATCACCGCCGCATCCTCCTGCAGTTTTACTGGAACACGTCTCCTGGTGCCCTCCGCATCTCATCCTCTCTCGAGGTCGGCTGACACAGGTGCAGCAAGGGCCATCTCCGCTCATGGATCATCACGGCGCTGCTGCGACGCGGCGGCGCTGCGACCGGCACGACAGGATCTTGACGGGCGGCGGCGCGGCCCGCCGGCACGCGCCTCGACGGCCAAGACGTCGATGGATCGGGCGACCAACCCTTCCCCGGCTGTGGTCTATGCCGGAGCTCTGGCCAGAGCTGATGGTACCGCCTCCACCACTGCCCACATAGCAGAGGCAGTTCGTCGCCGATTGGGTATTGCGCCTCCGTCCAGAAGCCGGCTCTGCTCGCGGCCGATCTTCGGTCTGCCCTAGGTTCTCATGCGCTTGCCTCGGTTGATGATGCCTCTATTCCTGTCGTCCCGTCTGGGGATTCCTCTTCCCTTCTGCGAGGGATTGCCTTCCTGGTGTTGCTCCAGTCCGATCTGATGGTCTGCCCTATTTACCTGTTGATCCGTTCGTCGCTGTCCGTGCACGTCGCCTTATTGCTATTGCTGATTCTTCTTCCATTTGTCTTCTTTTTTGCAGTTCTGCCCGTGCCTATTGTCAGCCCAGCTCAGGCCGCTTCCAATGCGCATCGTCTCCCCTGCTTGCGGTAAGTTCTGATCTCAACCTTTTTTTCCCTCCGCTATCTCTATTCTAACCCCTACTCTGTTTCTCTGCTCCCACACTCAACCTATGTGATGCGCTGTCCGTGGAACCTGTAGGCAGGATGAACATAACTCCGCTCAAGGATGTCTCACGGAAGTAAACAAATGGAAAATCATGGTACGATTAGTAAGAATTTGGGGCTTCAGGAGTTCAGAGACAGGCGCACTCTATGAGGTCGCTTTTTTGGTAGTTGATCAACAGCTACTGACAGCACATTTCATTTTCGCCTAAACAGCATCCTCTTTCATACAGATCAGAACGCCCTTTCTTTTTCAACAGCTACTGACAGCACATTTCATTTTCGCCTAAACAGCATCCTCTTTCATACAGATCAGAACGCCCTTTCTTTTTTTAGGATTTTTCTACCGTACAAAACATGTTGTCATCCCCCACAAGTGAAGTTGATTTTGTCCAATTTTCAGTATTGCATTCATCTACAGCATCCACCAGGCAAAATAATATAAACTAATAAATCTATCTTTTCTGTACTACTGTTATCCATACGCATAGCTTAGTACTTTTGCAGCTATACATAAATACATTTCGCTCTTGCAGAATGATACTATGGAAAAATAAAAAAAGTCTGGATCGGGCTGCAACATTCCGTGGCCGTGGGCCCGGCTCGATGGCGAGTTCTGAAGGCAGGTTCCAGCCAGGGCCATCTTCCATCAACCATGTTGCTATCTACGACCAACTGTGAGATTTACACGTGTAGAATACTAAAGCTAATTCACCGAGGGCATCATACTGTGGATCTCATCTCATCTTCCCCGCTTGATGCGCTCTCAATGTTTTAAGGGTGACCATCATCTAATATGTGTGCTTGCTATGAGTTTCATAAAATGCACATGAGGATGTGTTGTAGTCTGCCATTCTGCAACCTTTGCTATGTAAGAGCTATAGTATTCAGCATTTCAAAATCCCTTTAATATGCCTCCGGAAGAATTTCTCACCGTCTAAAACTAAGATCCTATTTCGAGTATTATTATATTAGTTGACTGTTTTCTTATGTGCAAGGTGATATTATTCAGTTGTGTCATTTTTTATTTCAACCATTTTCTGCCAATATTTACAGCAATTTGTGTTCCTTTTTTTTATAGGGTGGGTCTCTTTTATAGCCAAGATGATTGGATTCTAATAAAATTTGTAGCAGATCCTTCATGGTCGTCCTTACAGAAGATAGAGGATCAGAAGAAAAATATTGTATATGGTGGCAACAGGACAGATCATCATACAACAAACAGATGCCTTATTTCAGTCCTTTGTTTGATTCAAATAAGTATCATGAATTATTACTAAGAAGATATTCACAATGCATCGAAGTTTTCTCAAAGGTTTGTCTTTCTGCCTTGAAAACAATTTATGTACCCAAGAGGCCATTTTCCTCTGAGCTTCGTCAAAGGCTTCTTGCTTTAAATTCAGAGATGCCAAATTAGAATACAGTTTATACATTTCATTATCTTCTCTGACTGTTATTTGCCCTTGCTTTGAAGATTTTTCTAAGCATTGCAGTGTTATTATTTGTTTTTAATGTTTGCTACATTCATATTTCTACCGTCATGATTTGATGATAAATTCTCATGAACATTTTAATTATATATTGTTAGTTTCGAGATCCATGAAATCCATCTTTCAGCAATCACCAATTCAACAACCTTTTTAGTTTATGCATTCATCGAGCTTATAGTAAAATTACTTTCTCCAAACATTTTTAATTTACTAATATGAATTTATTTTCATGAATCAACCGAGTCAAATACCTACATGGAACATTCAGTTTTACATGGAACATTCAGTTCTAAGCTGATGAAACTATTATTTTCACTTAAAAAATGAAGAGTGGTTAAGATGATTCAGACCTCTTAACAAAAATATGCAGTACTATTGGAATGGAGGGAGTACGGCATGAGCTATGTGACCAACACATGCACATGGGAAGTTATACTTAAGGTTTGAAGAAAAGGCCCAGTGGGGATCAATCTCTCTACTTGTGCAAGCCTAATAGCATTTGATCGTAATCAACCAAGTAAAACAAGTTCGACCACCTGCTTCATGCATATTTGAAGACACTTACATGTTCCTTGCACAAGATATTCAGAATACATTTCGAATTACAACGGATGCGGCGTGCCGCCGCGCCAAATTCCACTAGTACGTTCATTGCGGGCGGCCTTCATCGATCGATCAGGAGGACAACACAGAGAATGGTACTGTGTAGGACGTGGTCGTACGTACCGGCTTGGCCCGCTTTAATTGGTACTAGGCAACTTGGCGCGGCGACACGCCGCACCCGTGTAGTTATTAATTGTGGTTATTTTTAGATCTAAACTGTGTCTTGCTTGAGGTAATAATAATAATATTGCATCTGGATCGAGAGGATTGGCGCGGCCGAGACAGCGGCGCTCTTTGCCGGCGAGCTCGAGGCCTTCCGGTGAGTTCATCCTTACCCCTTTTGAAATTAGGGTTAGGGGTTTCCACGGGAGGGGAATTTTCTTTCTGTGGTTTATTCCTTTTGCTTTTCTTTTTCTGTCTACACGAGTAAGATCTAGAACCCTAGGTGTGGCTCTGATACCATTGTTAATTCCCTTGGATCATCTAGGGTAGATCGATACGGGTAGAACAAAGAGATGGGAGGAGAACGGGGTACCTTCTCCTTGGCTGGACGAGCCCGGTGTGCCGGCCATGGTGGAGAGTGGCCGGCGATGACAGTGAGTGGCGGCGGCGGCGGTGGAGCTTCCCGTGAGCACTGCGCGATCCCTAGATCGGTAGGGTTTGTTGGTGGGGTTGTGCAGCGCGTGGTTAACCTCGTATTGCGTGCTACCGGCCCCCACCCTTTATATAGCGCAGGTCACAGGGGCCCACCAACCATATTCGGTTGGACGCCCCTGATCAGGGCGCGGATCAAGTTCCCGTGGGCCGTTGGACTCGCACGGGGAGGAGATCAACCTAACAGTGGCTACCTGTTGAAAACGCCTTTCAGTATGGCTTTTATACGGAGGGGTCATATTATGTTGAAAGTTTTCTCATGGGTCATTTAGGACAAATTATTCTTTTTTTCTGCAGCAGCCGGGCAAAAGGAATAAATTACTTCAAGCCTTTTAATTTGCAAAAAAGAAAAGTTGTTCCAACCTCCAAGCTGCTTTCACTCGGGACTGTACTATCTTTTTCTTCCCCCTGCGAGCGAACAAAACAGCATGGATTTCCATCTCACTTTCAGTTGACATTTTTCCATGACATCTGCATCCAGCATACTCCCGCCAACCACAAGGATCTCATCAACCTCGCCGCACCTGCACACTCCGGACTGACTGACACCTTTCGTGCGTGCTACTCCCGCATGTCGGCATCGTACGCCATCTCTGAACCTGATACGCATTCCCGCTAATAACAGAAAGCCATCGATCGTAACATTCGTATCGTACGTGCTTCCGACGCAAGGAAGAGATCGATCTCTGAACTCCAAACCGAGCGTGCAGGTAAAACTAACTGAAAAGAAAGGCGAAAGAACCCACCAAATGAAACGTAGCGCCACCGTAGTGGCATCTTGACCGGCCGGCGAGAGCGATGGAGCTGGCCATCGTTTACCCCGGAAAGCAAAGAATATCTCTCCTGGTTTGAGCCGACGTCGCCGTGGTTGGCAGGGGACGAAATCTGTTTGATGTAGGAATGTGGTTGGTCACAGGGTAGCCACAGCTAGTCAGCTCGCCGTGCGGCACCATTTGCCCGGAGCCGCCACCTGATGACGATATGCGTTGCTATCAACGGATGAGAAGAGGAATTGATTCGACCAGGACATGCATGTTAATCCCAATGATATTCCCAGGGTTAACACTTAGGATGACTCCAACGGGGCGAACCAAACGGACGCGTGTTTGGTCCGCGTTTGGTCCGTTTGGGTCGGCAAACGGACGCGCATCCGACCCACGTCCGCCCCTTTCTAGCCACTGCGCCCAACGGGGCCGACGCATTAAGTCCGCCCGGCCATTTTTTTCAAACTTTTTTTAATAATAAATGATTCTTTTACATATTGGAAACTAAAATTACATAATAAATCTTAAAACTACACTAATAGATTGGAGCAGCCGGACCGTCGGCCAGATGGTCACCCTCCCCGGCATTTAAACCTTAAAACTACAATAAAAACTGGAAAAAAAAATTAACAACCGACCACCGGCCGGCAAGGGGGAAGATCAAAGAGGGGCTCCGGCCTTGAGGAACGTCCAGCCGCAAGCCGGTTTGGCCACGGACTTGCTGGCTCTTTCTTCGTCATGGTCATGGCCAGCGGCGGACTAGCTGGCTCCTCCTCCTCGATCCTTTCGTAGCTACGAAACACGTAGCGGCGCCGACTTCGTTGTAAAGTTGGCCGCGCATAGGCTGCCTAGCCGACGGGGATATGGCATCAGTTGGAGCCGACTGCTTCGTCGGCCGCCTTGGCCGCCTGGGCCTCGCGGTGCCTTTTGCGGCGCGCCGCACGCGCCGCGGTCTCGATGGCGCGGCGAGCTTGCGCCGTCTCGGCCTCCTGTGCAGCGTCGGCAACAGCGCGCGCGGCGGACATGAACGCGGCCGCCCTCTGCGCGTTCAGCTGCATGTGGGCTGCCTGCTCCGCCTCCTCCTCGGAGGAGTGGACAAAGCCGTCCACGCCGATGGGAGGCTCGGGCGGCGCGCTGCCCGCCACGACATCGGCGGTGTACTCTTCTTCGTCGTTGTCGATGGAGTCGGAGTACGCGGCCTCCACCGCCCTTCTCTGGTCGTCCGTCAGCCGCGGCGGCTGCGGAATCATGCCGGCCCATGCCGGGCTGGTCACCATCCGGCGGGAGAAGCTGCCGCGATAGCGCCCTCGCGCGCTCATACGCGCTCGCTCGACCTGGTCCACCAGATGTTGCGGCGGCGACGACGGATCCATTCCGACGCGTGGATCTGGGCTTGGAGGTGGTGGCCGCCGTGGCTGGGGGAGGAGAGCTAGGGTTTGTGTGTGCCCTAGGGTTTGGCCGGCCGGCGCGATTTATAGAGTTCCACCGCCCACAGTTATTGCGAGTAGGTGGCCGCTCTAGCCGTTGGGGTCAATGACATGCGGGGCCAGGGCGGACACGGGGAGGACGCAGGAGCGCTCCGCGAGCGTCCGGGGCCTACGCATCGGTGGCCTAAATTTGGGCCAGGAATGCGTCGCGGCGGACAGAAAAACGGAGCGCGGTCAGTTTAGGTCGCCCGTTGGGTCGTGTTTTTGGCTCCAGCGGATAGGGACGGACGCGCGCGGACTCGATGCGTCGGCCGTTGGTGTCATCCTTAGCACACACGTTTTCTGAAGGTCTCTGCGTTATCGTTTCTTGTTTTGCTACAACCTACTGTACAAGTGAGGCGATCCAGGACGCAGGAACGAGTGTTGCATGTTGGTGGCGTCGGATATAGCGGTGTGGATGCGGACGAAAACGCATTGAGAAACGATGAAAGCGTATATGGATGAAAACAGTATGCGTAACCACCGATGGTCCTCGTGATCAAGCGCCCATCACGCGTGAAGCGACAGGAGCATTGGATTTGGAACGCAGCCTGACATCTCAGCAAACAAAATCGAGCCTCTCGTTGCATGTGACCCCAACCACCGAATGTACGTGTAACGTGTCGGTGATCCCGTACGCACAAATACGCCCTCGATCGCGAAAATCATCATCATCTTCTTCCTCCGTGAGTGCGTGGCGACAACCACGACGCTTCTTCCTCCGAGCTAGATCGAATCTCCCGTCGCCAAGCTCACGCCGTAGAACAAGTTTCCCATATGATACATACACAGCACACTGTAATTTAGTCCAAGTATTCCTTGCCTTCACCCAGGTAATTAACAGCCCCCGTGGTAAACTAAACCAGATCCCATCTGCGTGCGTTCACGGCAAAGCAGCTTTTCCACCGTCGCTCGCTCGCTTTTCGGTAACCACCGGCACCCATGCATCATCTAGACTACCAGACTGACTATACCACGTTGAGGATTCTGATTCTACACCTTTATGCATCGCATTTACATCTGAAATTCAAGACACATTGTCCCTGACTCAGAATAAGTGTAAAGTGTTTGTACCACATCTGAACACCACTTCCAAAGGACAAATTCGGATCTCGTGTTTGAAACGCAGGGGTTTTCCTGGGTTTGACACGCAAATTCGACCCTGGTCGTACCTAGTAGTAACCTAGGTAGACTGGGGAATAAGTGATTTGTGTGTCCAAGGGCATGGCTCCAAGAGTAGAATCACGGACACGGTATTGATTTGGAGTAAAATGTAATACAGTAGTAAAATCACGGACATGGCTCCAAGAGTAGACTACAAACTGCGAACACAGTGGACTGGACGGCGAAAACAGAGCCTCGTCGCCACCCCGCCGTCCCCGTCACGGGCCGCGCCCTCACCCACGCCACGCTCTCTCGCTCGCCCGCTCGCAACCACCACTCTATATATCGCCACTGCTGGCTAGCTTCTGCTGCCAGTACGTACTTCGTACGCTCTACCGAGAAACAGAGGACGGCGAGGAGCCAGCCACCAGCTATCACAATGGCCACGGCGGCGCCTCCGTTCCTGTCCGCCGTCCTCGTCGTCCTGGTGGTGGCGCTGTGCTGCGGCAATGCGGCTTACGCGCAGACGCCGGTGTTCGCGTGCGACGCGTCGAACGCGACGCTGGCGGGGTACGGGTTCTGCGACCGGTCCGCGACGCCGTCGGCGCGCGCCAAGGACCTGACGTCGCGGCTGACGCTGGCGGAGAAGGTGGGGTTCCTGGTGAACACGCAGCCGGCGCTGCCGCGGCTGGGCATCCCGGCCTACGAGTGGTGGTCCGAGGCGCTGCACGGGGTCTCCTACGTCGGGCCGGGCACCAAGTTCTCGCCGCTCGTGCCCGGCGCCACCAGCTTCCCGCAGCCCATCCTTACGGCGGCGTCCTTCAACGCCTCCCTCTTCCGCGCCATCGGCGAGGTCAGTTTGTCAGCAACCTCCCCTGTTCGTTCGTTCGTTCGTTCGTTTTGATCTCCATTGCGGCGGCTGCAAAGATGCGATCTTTCTTTCTGCACGACATTGCGATTCCTTTCCCTTGCTTTTGCTTCTTTCCGTTGGTTCGTGCGGTACTGCGATGCGGCAGGTAAAAAGCGTAGGAGACTAGGAGTACATTGGATTCGCGAGAATGGGGTCTGGATTACACTATTCCGATCCGTCCGGCGGCGTGCTTCCATTGGCGACGCGCGGGCATGCATTCAACGCTGCTGCCTGCCGCTAACCTACCATGTTAAAAGAAGCGCCGCCGCCGTAAAACATGCATTTGTTTTTTGTAGTATTTTTTTTCGTCTTCCTTAATCTAGTAGAACGAGTATGCATGCGTTTTGCCTCTTCGTTGCCATGGAGATGCTCATGCTATACGTAGTGTATTACATTTTTTTCATTATATTGAAAGTTGCACACATTTTACTCCAAATCAATGGTGACATGTGGAGAACCGACGGTAGCCACTCACAGCAATTGAGTTCAGTTTGTTAACTAAACAAATGCAATAGATTTCAGTACAGTAGTATTTTACACGTCACGCATCACTCAGTCATCTTAGTAACAAATGATGCAGATCAAGAAATGTGTGAATATAATTAGTACTGCATTGCTCTCACACCAAAAGTAGGGTAGCAGTGGATCATCATGGAAGAATGGCAGTAGCAGCAGGGTAAACTCGGAGGTGTTGAAAACGGCAACCGTGTGAGGTTCTTCCGCGTCTGTGCCGTCCGCGAATCACGACGTGATAAGCGTCACGGGGATTTGTACGTACTCCGTAGCAATCAGGCGCCGCAGCCGCAACTTGGGCTCGAGCGGCAGTAGCAGGCTGCCACCAGGACCCCACACTTCAGAACAGTCTTCCTCCATGTGTGCGTAGTGCAGGACATGGACAATTATTATTTCCCCCACCCGAGATGATACACTGACACTGTCTACTCGTGGATTGCATCAATTGGACGCTAGCATTGCCTGTCAGGAACAAAGCCCCACTTTTTTTTGTTGAGGCGTCCTTGTCTCATGGGAATTGATTCAGACCAAAAAGCTGGTGCTGGTCCATGATGAAATTTCATAGTACTGGTATCTGAGGTCCGTGACGCTTTTGCCCAAGTGCGGATCACCGTCGACTCCACCCGTCGGTCGATCACCTAGCCCTTGTCCTCGGCCCTCGCCCAGTTTGGAGAAAGTGGCATTCCAACCACATGCAACAGACAATGCCGTTTCCGTTTATGCTTCTAGAAATTTTGGAAAGAGGTTATTAGGAAGTTGTGCAAAGATAGGCTAAAATGGACTAATCGGTAGTTGATTTGAACGGCTTGCGTGCCTACCGTGCCAGGGTCCTCATAAATGTTTTGACTAGTCGCTGAAACGGGAATTTTGATTGCATTTTGGGAGATTAAGAAGTTGAGCAAGCTAAGCTAAGCTAGAATGGACTAATGGCTAGGTTTCCTTGGAGAAAATAGGGGAGGAGGCTGAATCGAACAGCATGCCTACCAACCATATTAAGCTTCTCATAAGTCGCAAAAATCCAGCACGCACTGATCACCGCACAGACTCACCCCTCTCTGTCGGCCATCCTCTTTTCTTCGATCAGTTGCACCTACCATACCATATCATCCACTGCTTGCGCTTGACCAATGCACATCTACCAGTTCACAGCATTGTGAAGCGGTGCACACTGCACACCTGCCTTGCACGTCTCTCATTTTTGACAAGTAAATTCCGTCAATTTGATCTGATAAAACGAAACTCTGACGACTTATTTATTAACTGAACTTGGTGCAGGTGGTGTCGACGGAGGCGCGGGCGATGCACAACGTGGGGCTAGCGGGGCTGACGTTCTGGAGCCCCAACATCAACATCTTCCGTGACCCGCGGTGGGGCCGCGGGCAGGAGACCCCCGGCGAGGACCCGCTGCTGGCCAGCAAGTACGCCGTCGGCTACGTCACCGGACTGCAGGACGCCGGCGCCGGCAACGCCACCGACGGCGCGCTCAAGGTCGCCGCCTGCTGCAAGCACTACACCGCCTACGACGTCGACAACTGGAAGGGCGTCGAGCGATACACATTCGACGCAAAGGTAACTACCACCAGTGGCGGACCCAGGGCAAACTGGAAGCCCGGGCAAACAGTAAAATTAAGGGCATAAAATGTTTTTTTTTAGTAAATTCACTGTACAAATACAGTACAAATACACTGCCCAGCCAGCCGGAAGCCCGGGCGAGCGCCGGGGAGCAGGGACGCTAGGTCCGCCGCTGACTACCACGACCACTGATCGATGCTGCCACTGAGTGTAGGTTATTTTTTCGTTGGTAGGCTGTTATGATTGGGTTGATGGCGATGTGAGGGGTGAGGTGGTGTGGCTTGAACTTGAATGCATTGTGCTCTTTCCTAGCTTTGCCGTTTTGCACCGGATTTAATGGATGTCTGACATGCTCGTAGCTGATACGTGCGAGTAAATGAGTCTGCTAGCTTGCAAGATGTACCCGTACATCCGGGATAAGCTCACCTTTCTCTTTCGTTAATTTAATCGATCCATCACCATTTTCTATAGATAGATAGGATAGCTCGAATCAATGTCAAGCACTCTGTGCTCTAGGAACTATATTTGTAGATCCGTTCCTTGCGACGCCGCACGCACCACACCGACAACAGCATTGCTAATTTATCTTGCATTCTTGCTTGGTTCCGTGGAAGTAAAGCTATGCCACTTCTCGGTTCGGCAGCAACATATTATGCTGGTTTCAACAAGGAGTTCCAGTTTGCACCCTGATCCACTCCACTACAACTTAAACTAAACACGAATATTAGTGTAGTAATGATTAGGGAATGTCTGGACACGTGTAGATAGGTGGAAACAGGTGGTGGCGTGCTGTTAATTAATCACCAGAGATTCTGGTTGTTGCAGCTCCCGGAAATGGCAGATCGCGTCGACGCCACCATCGCCCAAAACGCATATAAACAATCCTGCATTTGCACCTCGCTGGCAGCGTTTGGGAGCCCTTGTCCTAGATTCACTCCATTTTCCTATGCATCAAGGGTACATTGGGTGTTGTAGTATAATCCTATTTCGAGCGAGGACAGATACAGGAACGCAGCATCTTTGTTTCAGGATGTGTGATTGGTGAACACTAGGCAGATACAGTTGAATGATGGTGCGCCTAATCATATCGGTGTCGTCATTCGATATCATGCATCTGGGCATGCTTCTCCAGCAATCTGCACTCAAAGAGTCAAAGGATTGTCACTAGTGTGTGTGTCACTCACTCCAGCATTATTGTGAGAGAAGCAACATGTTAAACTTTCTGAATATATATAGGAAGGAGCAAAAAAACACAAAGTAGCAGAAAAGAGCATGGCTGTAGTAACAATTTGTTTGCTCTGTAAATTCAGGTGTCGCAGCAGGACCTGGACGACACGTTCCAGCCTCCGTTCAAGAGCTGCGTGCTGGACGGCAATGTCGCTAGTGTCATGTGCTCCTACAACAAGGTGAACGGGAAGCCCACCTGCGCCGACAAGGACCTCCTGGCCGGAGTCATCAGAGGGGACTGGAAGCTCAATGGGTATCTCATCTCATCCCTGCTCCTTCGTTCAGTTTCAGATACGCTATACTTTCTGAATTTCTGATGATATACATCCCTGTGTGGTTCTTGCTGCAGATACATAGTATCGGATTGCGACTCCGTCGACGTGCTCTACACCAAGCAGCACTACACCAAGACGCCCGAGGAGGCCGCCGCCATCACCATCAAATCAGGTTCGTTCGGCCGTCACAAAACACGTCTGAAAGTCTGAAACTGTTCATTTTTTCTTTAACCTTCAAGAAACCGTCAGACAATGGTTGATGGTTCATTAGCGTAATGGCTAGCAGCTAAGAAGTTTAGTTCTAGACGAAATTAGCTTAGCTGGCTGTAGCCATCAATTATCTGTAGCCATCAGATAATTGATGGGTTATTGGGGTACATCTTTTTAAGCTTTGGGGACCTTGACAACCTGCAATCTGACCTGACGAAATCATTTGGTGTGACCACGCAATTATAGCAGATCTAACTTCTTTAGTAGTAGTTGGAAGTCATTCATGGTCCATGCAATCCAATATCGTTTAAGTGTGCATGCATTGTGTGTCAGTTTCATATTACTTTTGAGTTTTGACCAACGTCGACGAAACAGAAATACACACAAAAAATTACTACCAAATTATATGAATCGAGGACAAAATCAGTTGATACTCTTATAGTTTTGTGTTGCACAAAATTCTAGTTTCAGATGCTTTCATACCTGACATTGCCAAATGGAATTGCGGCAGGGCTGGACCTGAACTGTGGCACCTTCCTGCAGCAGCACACGGTGGCGGCGGTGCAGGCCGGCGAGGTGTCCGAGGAGGACGTCGACCGGGCCATCACCAACAACTTCATCATGCTCATGCGCCTGGGCTTCTTCGACGGCGACCCGAGGAAGCTCGCTTTCGGCGGCCTCGGCCCCAGCGACGTGTGCACGTCTTCCAACCAGGAGCTGGCCCGGGAGACGGCGCGGCAGGGCATCGTGCTCCTCAAAAACAGTGGCGCGCTCCCGCTCACCGCCAAGTCCATCAAGTCCATGGCCGTCATTGGGCCCAACGCCAATGCCAGCTTCACCATGATCGGCAACTACGAAGGTATCAAACAAGTCTCTCATTGCTGGTCATGAATTTTGATTCGGTCAGATAAGCAGAGGAGTGGTGGACTAACTGTTTGTGCACTGACATTGCCAATCAGGCACGCCGTGCAAGTACACGACGCCCCTTCAGGGCCTGGGCGCCAACGTGGACACCGTGTACCAGCCGGGCTGCAGCAACGTCGGGTGCAGCGGGAACAGCCTCCAGCTCAGCACCGCCGTGGCGGCCGCAGCGAGTGCAGACGTGACGGTGCTCGTCGTAGGCGCTGACCAGTCCCTTGAGCGCGAGAGCCTGGACAGGACAAGCCTCCTCTTGCCAGGTCAACAGCCAGAGCTCGTCTCCGCGGTCGCCAACGCCTCCAGGGGCCCTGTCATCCTCGTCGTCATGTCCGGCGGGCCGTTCGACATCTCGTTCGCCAAGGTCAGCGACAAGATCTCCGCCATTCTTTGGGTCGGCTACCCCGGCGAAGCCGGTGGCGCCGCCCTCGCCGACATCCTCTTCGGAAAGCACAACCCAAGTAAGTCCATTGTGCATCTTTATCTAAGTAAGTACTCGTCAGTCACCCACGTTATGTCGAGCGTGCTCTGACAACATGTCTGTTTGATCTTTGGCGCAGGCGGGAGGTTGCCGGTGACGTGGTACCCGGCGTCGTACGCGGACACGGTGGCGATGACGGACATGCGGATGCGGCCGGACACGTCGACGGGGTACCCGGGCCGGACGTACCGGTTCTACACGGGCGAGACGGTGTTCGCCTTCGGGGACGGGCTGAGCTACACCACGATGTCGCACAGCCTCGTGTCGGCGCCGCCGTCGGAGGTGCCCCTGCAGCTGGCCGAGGGCCACGCGTGCAGCTCCGAGGAGTGCGCGTCGGTGGAGGCCGCAGGCGACCACTGCGAGGGCTTGGCGTACGACGTGAGCCTCCGGGTGCGGAACGAGGGCGCGGTGGCCGGCGCGCACACGGTGCTCCTGTTCTCGTCGCCGCCGCCGGCGGTGCACGGCGCGCCCGCGAAGCACCTGCTCGGGTTCGAGAAGGTGTCGCTGGCGCCCGGGGAGGCGGGCACGGTGGCGTTCAGGGTGGACGTGTGTAAGGACCTGAGCGTGGTGGACGAGCTGGGCGTACGCAAGGTGGCGCTCGGCGGCCACACGCTGCACGTCGGCGACCTCAAGCACACCATGAACTTACGGGTCTGATCTGATCCATGGGAAAGAAGAGGATGCTAGCGAGGATGGATTTCATTTGATAGGACGATGGAAAAAAATTGGGTCATGGGAATTGGTTAAGGGTGGTGAAAATAATTTAGGGGCGCCCCGTTGGGAAAGAATGTGATCAACGGGGAGGGTTTGGGAAGGGGCAGAGTTCTTTTGCTACGGTTGTTGGATTTGATTCGATTCGTTTGGAATTGGATGATTGGAAGGAAGAAATAGCTCATTTCATCCACTGGATTCAATCCGATCAGATTCGTCTCTGGTTTCATTATTTCTTTCGACGAAAACAATAGGACTATGGTTTCCGGTATTCTTATCTCTTCCGTGTTTATCTGAAATTTTTGTTTTCTCGCCGCGGACTTCGGATCTATCTGGGCCAACAGCCCGTTGCATCGTGTTTGGTTACCTTGATCTGAAGAAACAAGGCCCGATCCGTTCAAAATAAAAAAGTCCCGATCCACGTTGGGCATCCTGAGAATATCCGGTGGAAACCAATAGAATTTTCTCAAAAAAGAAAAAAACAGAAACCAATGAAAACCACGAAAAAAACATTTTTAAAAGTTTCAGAAAATTCTTAACAAAAATGCATTACGCTGTAAAGTTAGAGTTCTATATACATGCAAATTTGAAAGTTGAAACTCAAATTTGTTTAGGTGCAATGAAAACGACAAATTCAGCAATGAATAGTAGTTCAGCGGTGAATAGTAACTTTTGGTACTATTCACTGTCAAAATTTGTCATTTTCATAGATCCTAAAAAGTTTTGAGTTTCAACTTGCAAATCTTCCCAACGAAGTGCATTTGTTTTTAGAATTGTTTAGAAAATTTAAACATAATGTTTTCCTGGTTTTCATCAGTTTTCACTGAAAGTTGGCTTCCATCGGATACTTTCTCGAGCATCCCCTCTTTCTTTCTGGAAAAGAGCGGACTTCACTCGCGTTTGAGTTCCTGTTACATGATGTCAGTGTTAACTTTGTTGGATCACTAGGCTAGATCGATACCAGTAGAACCGAGACATGGGGAGGAGGATGAGCACCTTCTCCTTGGCTTGACGATCCCGATGTGCCGGCCATGGTGGACGGCGGTGGTGATGGCAGTGCCGTCGGTGGTGCTTCCCATGAGCACTGCGGTCTCCCTTGATCGGTAGGGTTTGTTGGTGGGGTCGTGCATATCGTGGTGAACCTCTTACCGCGTTCTGCCGGCCCCCACCCTTTATATAGCCGTAGGTCACAGGGGCCCATCAACCATAAGAGGGTTGGGCGCCCCCGATCAGGGCGCGAGTCAAAGGGCCCGTCGAGCCGTTGGGCTCGATCGGGTGGAGATCAATCTAACATTCTCCCCCTTGATCTCAACTTTTACTTTTAACTATACTTTCACTTTACTCGTTTCATCACAGATCGATACATAGAGCATGTTTCATCGTCACAGCTCAATTGCCGATAGAATCAGACAGCTACAATATACTCTTGTTTTGAAATAGATTCTTTAATCTTTTGGGCCTCTTTATTGTCCGGAAATCATATAGACTATACCATAAACCCATGTCGACTATGTGTTCTCCAAAACACACTGGGCGGTAAGCCTTTAATTAGCAGATCTGCAAACACTTGTGTGTTTCTTTTATATGTTCCTCTTATGCTCCAAGCATTTCAACATAATTCCGGACTTTCTCCTTTACAACGTATAACTCTGTGTCAATGTGTTTGGCACCACACTTGACTCGTTGTCTTAGGAGTGAATTACTTAATGGTTATTGCTGTTGTCAACCATTATCAATTCCGGGTACAGGTTTCCTTAACCATTTTGCCTGTCCCTCGGCCTTATATCATGCTATAACATGTCTTTACATCACACTGATGTCAATCTTTTCATTCTCTGGAGCTTTTCCACACAAAAACTCCAAATGTGAAATTTAGCGACAATTGTGGATTTCGCTATACATTTCACAAATTCTTTCTTTGTACTCACAACCTTTTGAGAGCACATTTATAGATCTATCTTTGTACTCACAACCTTTTGAGAGCACTCTGTTTCTTTTAGCATGAGGCCGATATCTTTGATTCCATTCCAGTGATCTATATCTGGATTGGACATTGCCAAAACAACCCGGATACGTGAATTGTCAGGGTAATATTGAGTTTCCAACAGCTGAAGCATATGGTACTATATCATTTGATCTGTTCTAAGTTATCTCTTGGAACACTAAAGTTTCAATTCCATTACCCTTGACAATAAGAACAGGCGTAGATTTTCTCGACATGCATGCTTTAGAGACTTCTTCTCAGCATGTCCATGCGATATTTCTAATACCCCTTTTCTTCTTTTCTTAGTAAATCTCGATACTTTTAACGACAGACACTCTACCGAGAATACTCTTTTGAGGACAAGAACTTCTTTTCTCTGCCGGTAGTAGATTGACATCACCACTAGCAAGTAGGATATCATCCACATACACAGGATTAGGGAATGAATTTCCCATTCTATAAGTTTGTAGAAAAGCGATTGTCCTCTCATTCTCTTTAACCCAAAATAACTTCTGATTCTAGAGACTTGCTCTAGTCCGTAAGATCCCTTGTGTTCTTTACTTTCATCTGATGTAACTCAGATCATTATGTGCCATTATCACTCATTATAATCTGTTTATTCTCTTAGCGCAAATCTTTCGATTTAAAATCGCTTTTTACATATTTCCTTTGGAGTCACATTGGCGTTGTAGACCCTTTATAGCCTACTGTTTTGGCTCCATTGGAAATTACTTATGAGTCCCAAACATCGTCGGGATTCACATAGTCTCTAATCATTAAGACAAGTAGACACTTGTCAAAATCGATTGAGCGCTGCTGTAAATGAGGTGGGATCAACCTTCATTTAAATTTCTCTGATATAGACTTTATAGTCATCTGTTTTTCTCATATGGGGATGTTGTTGTTCTGTCATTGCCTAGAGGCAATTAATTCTGTAGTCTTCTATTGCTATAGCTCTTACAAGGACCTAAATCACAAGATCCATGTTTGCTTGTTCATCTCTATTATAAAGCAACAAGCTCCCCCAGATAAAATCTATTCGAGCCTTAGGTATGTTCATACCATGCTCCCCCAGATTACTCCATTTTCTCCAAAATGGTGTATCCTTAATCCTTTTTATTTGGGTTTATTCTGTTAACCTGTCAATCTGTCTTCTTTATGGCACTTTGAGTACCGTCCTTAGTCTCCTTTCGGAGCTGTAAAATATCCAAGAATACATCTATTTCTTTACTTTAGGGGTATCATTATTATGACCGTCGTACTCCCCAGACGATCACAATTCATCATAGATCACTTAGATGCATAATATGCATCACATTATCTGAAGTATAGGGGAGTTTATTCTGTAACATTCTCTATCTCCCCCTCGAAATGTGGCAAGAACCTTTTTGCCACAATTTCGAAACTTTGATTATCTGCTTTATTCAAAATGAAGTTATCTTTTACTGCTTCATTCAAAATGAAGTTGTCTTTTAATGTATGGGAGTACTTTTTCCTCATTCCTTTTCAAAACTCACAAGAGTTCTTTCTCAATGGTACTTTTGCAAGTCACACTTGCATGCCATTCTTATCTTTAGGTTCTTTTGTAACTTTATTCTCTTTTGACTCATTAAGTGCTTTGTAACTATGACACATAAAGTGTGCGGTCGATATAAAAACACATGAGTCATCACATCTTCTTCCTGTCATACAGGATAAGTCCTTTGTCAAAATTTTCTCCCGCCATGCGGGTATTTTCCCAGACTTTTCCCACCACGTGGGTATTATTATCGTCTTTTCCCGTCATGCGGGTAATTAAGAGACACAGATGCCACAATTGGCTCTTTAGACTGCATATTCAATCATCAAATTCAGAAATAAATCTGAATACTCTTTTATACACATGCTTAATCCAACGTTGGTCAAATTAAGCATTCATGTTGCTCGTTTAAAAATTTTCTTCATATAGAGTACATGAAAGAAATTCGTTAAACAAAACTCTGAATGATTTATTTGTTTTCTGCATGGAGAGTACATGAAAGACATTTGTCAAACAAGACTCTCGATGATCTATTTGTATTCTTGGATTAACATCCAAGAATTCTTTTTCTTTTGCAGTCATTCTTTAGAGAGAACATACTCTCTCACTTTATGACCTTTCTTGGTCATCTTTCGGGTCACAAGTACCCATCCTTTTGCTTTCACGAATGAAAACATGAGAATCTTTGTCTGAGAAAATATTCAATAATAATAAACAATAATGAGCATAAAAATAACCCTTCGTTGGTCTGGTTAAAGATATGCACCTTAAATCTTTAAAACTTTCTTCTATATTCTAAATCACCGTTGGGCAGAATTAGAATGAAACATCATCTTTCTACACTAATTCTACATCACCGTTGGGCAGAAATAGAATCAATGCATAAAACTCATAAACAATATGATGATAATATTTCTATTGCAATAAAGAACTCTGTTTGGAAAATGACATTATCATCAACTCTATTTCAGCGGAAACATGAAATATACATATTTCTATAGTTCAAGAGCATTTCTTGATCTTTTATCTTTTCTCTGAAAATTGATCACTTTCATGCAAAATTATCAGAGATCTAGCCCTTTGACTATAGAACTCATATAATTATAGTACTGCTATCATCAACGTTGGTCAGAAAATAACAATACCATAATTAATCTGTTAAACAAGTATTTTCTTTTTCCTCCTCTCTAATTAAATTTTCCCGTTGGTTCCAATTTAATTAGAGAGAGTCCTTTTACTTTACAGCAGAAACTGTAATGTATTCTCTGTATTTCACAAACATTGCACTGTTCAACATTTAACAAATCATGATTATGTTATTAACAACGTTGGTCATAAAATAACAGAATCATAATTGTTTTAATAATTTCTTTAACATTCTCTTTAAAATTTAATTCTCACTTTAATTCTATTTTATCCTTCACTTTTCTTTATTTGCAGCGGAAAACATGAAATAAAAATTCCATGAACTTTATACTTTTCAGAAGCTTTCTGTTCCTTTTCTGTTTTCTAAACAAAATTTTTGTTGGATAATTTTGAATAGAAAAACCTGGATGAAATTTGCCCAAAAAATCTAGACAAAATTAAACAAAACATGCTTCTGAAAAAAAAAATTGGGTGGCCCATGGCCCACGGTCTTTTAACTATCTGTCGCCTGCGGCGGCGCTGCCGCGGCCCACGGCCTGTTATCTCCCTCGCTATCTGCCGCTCGTGCGGTGCTTACGCGGGATTCGGCCCACGGCCTGTGACGCTGTCTAGGGTTTGGATCCGGGCAATCCTGGCCGTCCGTGCGATCGAACGGTCGAGCACGCCGATCGCTGGAACAAAAGCGCGTCGCCCGGCCGACCCGGTCAAAACCACATTTCCATCTCTCTCCCCCGCGTCTCTAGCTCGCGACCGTTAGGGTTAGGGTTCGGGTGGCCGCCGGTCGCCGGAGACGGCGATGACCGCTGCCGCGCCGCGCCAGCCCTCTCCCTTCTTTTCTTTTCTATACACTCCTCACCAACCCACGGCCCGCACAGAGCAGAGCATGGCCGTCGATGCGAGATGGTGGTGGCGCCGTTGCCAGCCCTTCGCCGGTCGCGCGTTCACCTTGCGATGAGCGCGCCGCTGTCGAACGGTTTGGATGCGGTGCCCTTTTCCTTTGCCCCTGCTGGGGTTGTTCTTCGTCCTGATGCCTCGGCTTGCCGATGCGCATCAAGATCGAGAGGAACGACGCGGCCTTGGCGGCGGCGCACTTTGCCGGCGAGCCCGAGGCCCTCTGCCGGTGAGTTTTCTTTGCCCTTCCCCCTTTCTTTTGGATTAGGGTTAGGTTTCGTTTCCACGGGAGGGGAATTTTACTTTTCTTTTGGTTTTCTTTTCTCTGCGGGAGGGTAAACAATCTAGAAAAAGATAATCAATCTAATTCATTTACTGTAATTGATCTAAACAAAACGAAACTCGAATTGTTTTCTTTTCTGTCTACACGAGTATGATCTAGAACCTAGACTGCTCTGATACCAATGTTAACTTTGTTGGATCACTAGGCTAGATCGATACCAGTAGAACCGAGCTAGACATGGGGAGGAGGATGAGCACCTTCTCCTTGGCTTGACGATCCCGATGTGCCGGCCATGGTGGACGGCGGTGGTGATGGCAGTGTCGTCGGTGGTGCTTCCCGTGAGCACTGCGGGCTCCCTTGATCGGTAGGGTTTGTTGGTGGGGTCGTGCATATCGTGGTGAACCTCTTACCGCGTTCTGCCGGCCCCCACCCTTTATATAGCCGCAGGTCACAGGGGCCCATCAACCATAAGAGGGTTGGGCGCCCCCGATCAGGGCGCGAGTCAAAGGGCCCGTCGAGCCATTGGGGTGGAGATCAATCTAACAGTCAGGACCTGAATCGAGCAAGACAATGACTAACCCTAATAGCTGTTGCGGCGACGACGGAGTTCACGGCTACGAGGGATAGCTGCTGAGTAGAGACGATGGAGATGTCAAAAATATCACATACACCAAGCACAATAGCTGCTGCTAGGACGGCAGGAGTCACATCGGCGACAAAGCCTGAAAAACACACGTACGCTAAACACAATCTATCTCAGTACAAGATCTACTCCTATTTAACCGTCAAAACGAAACTGAGGAATGTTTTTGTCTGCCACGATTCATGAACCAATCCGAACCATCGCAGGTCTTCAACACAACTACACGAGTACCCAAGATGGTCACGCTCCGTGCCAAAACCGACAGCACCCGAAGTCCAGTCCAAGCACAAGCAGAAGCAGGACTGCAGGAGAGATAAGCGGAGCACGAAACCTTGGACGTCTCACCTCACCTGAACCTGAGTGACGATGACTCTCGGGCTCTTGCACGCAAGCGGCGTCACCATCGGCCACCAACCCTCCCTCGGTCGCGTCCGACGTGGCGTCGCCGGACTGGGGCGGTGGTGGTTGGATCCACCCGGCCGAGCGAGGTGCCCGGCCCCGGCCAACCAACACCGGAGGCTCCACCGGCCGACGGCCTACCCGTATCCTCAAAGGACAACGACAAGTATGCTCTGGCTCGGGAGATCGATAGCCTTTTCGCGGGAAGGACCTGATAAAAGGCTCCCGGAAGGAATGCCGTAAACTGCACCTTGACATCGCGTACATCACCACTTGATTAGGCTACTTGGGTGACTTGTGTGTAGGTGTTTTTTAATTTACTCTGAACCAGGTCTTGTAATAATTTTTCCGTCGTGATCTGCAACAAATCTCATTGAAAAACACGAGTGGAAAATTTCGAAAAAGCTGAGAAATCATGCTTATGTATTATATGATGGAGTTATGCTTATAGAATTTGGTTTAAAACAAAACCATCGCCGGGAAAAAATGCTTCTTTTCAGAGTTGTATGGATTTTTGTCTAAGAACCACCGAGTGCAAGATATACATGCGCCCACACACTCACACCAACACATGCACACAACACCCACAATTTCAGAGTTTGATGGTGTTAACACACACATGTCTCATCCCTCGACAAGAACATTCCCTCACACTAAAATAAAATTCTCGCAAAAAGACAAACATGGTGTCAAACCCGAGATTTGATCAGTGATAGGACAAAAACACAACAACTCATACAAAAATACTCTAGAAAAGTTAACAAAAATTCTACAAAAATCATACATATACTGTGACAAACTTATAGTTTGATTTTGGATAAGTTAGAGAGGTACATCCATCCCTCTTAATTATCCAACTAGGGTTTAGGGTTTAGGGTATTTCAATATTGACACGTAAGGGTGGGCGTTCGGAAATTCCCGAAAATTCGGGACAGGAAATTTGGGAAAAAAATAATTTCGGGATTCAAGAACTGACTCCCGAGATTTCACTAGAAATATTGATACCCGCCAATTCTGGATCCCGACATTTCGGGATCGGGAAATCCCGGATTTCCCGAAGTTCAGACCTCAGCCTAGCCTAGCATGACCTCCACGGCAGTGCAGCTGGCGTCCTGGACGTCCTTGAGTGGAACGACGGGAACGAGGAGGATGGAGGCGTTGGGTCGGGGAAGATGGACGCGCGATGTGTCGGCTCGCGGCCGCTGGTAGAGTTGGGGGCGTCGGCCGACAGGGGAAGCGGCCGCTGGTGGAGTTGAGCCTGTGGGGGCACCGACCGCTGCTGGAGTTGGGGCTGAAGGTGCCCGCGGCGCTGTGGCGGCAGAGGCGAGGGAGGGCAACGGCGAGAGGCGAGGGAGGGGAGCGGCGACCGGCAAGGGAGGGGCAGCGGCGATTCGGCTGCGATCGAGCGAGCGTGCACTGGATCGAGCGCCTGGGCTAGGGTTGTGCTTGTGCGGACGTGCGGTCGTGGCGTCGTGAGCCTGTTGAGTGGATGTGGATCGATCGGTCGTGTGCCTGTGGGCTGTCACGTGGGCTGGGCCTCGTCGTTTCTCTGATGGGCTCCCACTGTTTCGGGATATTCGGGATATTCGGGAAATAAGATCACCTTCCCGAATTACCCGAGATAAATTCGGGAAATCAGATCCCTTTCCCGGAAATGCTATCGGGATTCTCGGGTTCGGGTAATTCGGGTTCGGGATCGGGATTTTCGGGATTCAGGATCGAGAAATATGCCCACCGTGATTGACACGGCCTATAATATAAACATATAGGTATTTCAATATTACATGTTTTTTCTTTTTACGAGAATTGATGCAAAATATTATGGTGCCAAACATGAAAGCTTTTGTAAATCCTGATGCAATGTCACTTAAATGGTTGTTACCATGTTGACATTTGGGTGAGCTCACTAAAGTACTTAGTTTTGGGAGTTGTCGGTATCTTTTGCATCTAAATCATATGCTCGAGGTGTCTCTGGTTCGTTCGAAAAGTGGAGGAAACCGTATAAATATTGTTTTCACCCTTCCGGCGGCACTATTCATGCATTTGGTTCAAAGAGACAAGCAAAACTTTTTTTTCATTTCAAAGATAAAGACAAAAGTATTACAATTTAGTCGAACTTTTAGAAGTACAAGACAAAGGTCTTTAGTTGCATCAATATATTTTCAAGTGATTTAACTTTGTTTTGATAACGTATTTTTCCTATTTTTCTGAACCAAATATCCAAGTTCACAAAACTATGTATTCTTAATTCTTTGTTTTTCCGTTTTAAAAAATCTTGGTTTCGCGGAAATCCATATTGGGTCATGGGTTCAATGCACCCACTGTTAAAAAAATAATTTTTTAAAATGTCAAAAAAATTAAAATAAAAAATTCGGTTATACTTCAAGACATTTTATGTTAGCAAAAAAGTTTCGCGAAGAAAAGACATTTTTTGGGTTGTGCAAAAAAGACAAATCCGAGCACTCCAAAATGACTTTATACGATACATTTGTTTTCTTTTTTGCACGGGACACAAAAAAAAGTCTTTTCTCCGCGAAACTTTTTTTGCTGACACAAAATGTTCTGATGTATATCCAAATTTGTTTTTGATTTTTTTTACATTTTAAAAAGTTTTAAAAAATGTTTACTCAACGGGTGCATCTGCACCCGTGACCCGAAATGCCGTGTCCTTGGTTTTGCACTGTTTCTACCATTTTTTTTCTATTACAAAGCTATGAACTTCATCGTACGGAACATCTTTTGTGCAGTCCGCACCAAACCCGAAGAAGACACCTGAGCGCATTGTCAAAACACTTTTGATTGGACGAATTTCGGGACCTAATTGCATTGCACAGGCGAACTTCAGTCCCTCCACAAAATACCCAAAACGTGCTGGACTTCACCACAAGAAACCGGTCACTTCGGAGCGGAACTTACGTCAGTCTCGTCGTATATAAAAGCCTCGCAACTCGCAAAGACAACATATCTCCATCTCACAACAACTTTTACCTTCTCTCCTCTCCTCTCGTCACGCACAGGATATATATACCGCTTCTCTTCCTTCTCCACCGCGGCGCGCCACCGGCCACCGCCGTTGTTCTCCGTTCCGGTAATGGTCTCCACATCCAGTCTCGTCTTCACGGATCACTGATGATAGACGGTCGCCATACATAGCTCTCGCCTGGCGTGTGGTGGCATCGAGAGATGGACGCCGGCACGTGTCTCCGGGCGAAGCCCCGTGCCTGGGCTGGACACCAAAAGCCGCACGGCTTTCCACCGGCTACAGTGCCGGCGGTGAGGCTCGCCGCAGAGAAGCCGGCACGGCGGCGACTGGTTTGCGACTCCGATGCGGCGAGGAGCACGGATCCGATCCGTGGTGCCGGACTGAAGGGCCTGCGTTGCAAGAGATCGTCAGGTACCTAACCAGCTCAAACATTACCTTAGAGCACCGCTGCACGGATGGTGATCTGCAGGCCGCACGTTTGTTTAGCATAAAGTGGATCGTGATGATGATCATTACATAGGGTCCGTCGCTTTATGTTTGTTTGTTTATTCTTTGATGATCAAGTCGCGGACAAATATGGTATTGGGTTCGGAAAAAAATACTATATGAAAATCAAGAGGGCAACTTTGGACCACAGAATTTATCAAACTTTGTTCTGATTTAACAAACGGTTTCACAGGCCACTTATGCTTTCAAAATAAGCACATGAGCCTGAGTTTGTTGTGCCTTTTTCTTCTTCAGGAAACACCTGAGCTTTTATTTTTTTAAAGAACTAAAAAAAGGACGAAACACCTGAGTAACTCAGGTTTGGTACCGTTGTAGAAAAATGGTCTTAACGGGTTTGTGCCTGCAGCAGCCACTGGCACTTGTTGCATGCACGCTTCATAGGACATTACTAGAAAGTTAGGACAATCCCGTGAGAATTTCGTAAAGTATCCGGTTTAGTGGTGCAATCAGTAATAATTGGGGACCTTGGAAGCTTTTCGTTCCACATCAGTCACCAGCTGCAGATAGCCATTGAAATGGACACTGAACCTAAAGACACAGTAGCATCATACAGATAATTGGTTGATCTTGCTATCCAAGGATTTTGACCTGGCATGCATGATTGATTGCAGGTACTGAGAGAGTCCATTACTCTGCTGATGAAGCTCTCGTACTAAAGGTTAGGAGATAATGTAATGGGGGTTTTCCTTCTACAAGTTTACATGGAGAAACTCAAACAACTACACATTTTGTGTTAGTATGACTGACCTACATGTTAACTGCAGCAAAAAGCAGAGGATGTGCTCCCTTACTCAAAGAAAGATAACATTGTGCCAAATCCTTTCAACTTTAACCAAAATGTTTTACTGGATTCGCCCAATCCACAACCCAGTATGCATAGTGTTTTGGCAATAATTTTCTAGTTAACTTCTATCTTCTACATAGTCTACTGGAAGCATGCTTAAGGAGTACCTTTAATGGCCCTAATTGATGGTTATTTTCTATACCTCTATCTTTATCTTCACTCTTAACAAAATGGCAATTGGCGATTGTGGTCCACCTACTGTTGATTACGCCACATGCTAAGATATAACACAAACAGTTGATGAAAATGGATATGAATACTTTGATTTTGCATGAACGACTGAAAGATCTTAACTACAACATAGTTTGTAATCCGCACCAACGCACGGGAACTGCGCAAGGACTTTTAAAAGACCCTAATTGACGGGGTTTTCATAACTCTACCTGACCATGTCTCATGCCAACACCTTCATACACAGTATGGCCAAATTGAGTGCTTCATATATTGCATGACTTGGGGCTGGAGACAGGGGAGTGAGGAGCAGAGCAGCAGCCGGTGAAGGAGAGTTGGGGGAGGAGCATGGGAGCAGCAGCAGATGGTGGAGGATCAGACCAGCAGCTGCGGCAGCCGGCGGAGGAGCAGAACAGCAGGTGGATGATAAGATTAGGAGCTGGAAGGAACAGGCGGTGCTGCAATGGACTTGTGGCAGCGCCGACCGGTAGGCAGGCTCGTGGCCAAGAGAACTGGTTGGCGGTAGTCGGGGCTCTGTTTGGGTTTCACGGGGGAATCTGGACCAGTTCGATCTAGGATTTTGTTGGGGCAACGACAATATTGAAAAAAAAAAGAGTTGTGGGGCCATTTTTTGAGTTGATCGACTCAGAGGGGTGACTAGTCGAGATTAGTCATGACTAGTCGAACGAGTTGCTCGACTCATCCAACTAGTCGAGTCGAACCTTTGAGTCGACCTCCAGGTTGCGACTCATAGACTAGTCGTGGACTAGTCGCGACTAGTCGTGCGACTCGTAATCCTTGCATGAGTTGGAAAAGAGTAATAAATACATGTATAGAAAAGTTACCCGAAATAAGCTTGATGCCCATTCGTCAAGCACAGCCTACATGCAAGGTAACAAACATATAAGATTGTAAGTAAATATAAATACGACTAAAAAATATAAAAATAAGAGAGTAAAAATTTCATTTTTAAAAGTACTACCTCTGTCCCCAAATATAAGACGTTTTGGTGCCCAAATATAAGATAGCCCACCAAAACATCTTATATTTGGGGACAGGGATAATAGAATTTTCCCTTCCATTTGATCTGTTTTCTATCTATCTTACAAAGAGACAAACTGTAGAATTTATAGGACTCCAGTTTTACCGGAAGATCTGTGTTCAGCTTGCGAGCCTTCCTGGCAACACCAGCAAGGAACCTCAAGATATAGATATCCAAGGAAATCACGGCTTGGACACCAGGCCTTTGTACTTTGACAGCAACAACCTTCCCATTGGAACGTAGCCTAGCTTGGTAAACCTACAACAGTAAAAATATTCATGGTTAATTACTACTGGTTCTGAAGTATGATTAAAGTCTTGAGATTCTCATGGTCCTTATCCTACTAGTTTGTTCCTTTTTCATTTAGCTGCTTTCAACCTCTTAATACATATATGCAGTTCTTCTAAATTACTTTAGGGAAGTGTAATATGCATAAAGTTCACTGAGACTGAGTTGCATATTAGTTTTGGTGTTTGAAGTTCAAATATGAACAAGCTCGACATGCACCATACAACTGAACTCGAGTACGTAAACACAACTGACTGCAAATAGTCACGAGAGATTGCTCTGATTCTTCTGTAGCTAACATTGGTAAGTTGTGATTATTAAGTCGTAAGAGAAGAACCCTCAATGCATCACAACATGATAGAAAAACAGACCTGCCCAAGAGACGCAGCAGCAACAGGCTCTGGTGATATATCAGAGAAAATCATGTCCAGTGGCATCGCAAGCTCCTTTTCTATAATATCAAAAGCAACCTCGGTTGAAAATGGTGCTATACGATCTTGAAGGAGCGAAAGTTCGTCAAGGTATGCAGGAGGAATCACATCCTGCAGCAAAAGACACAAAGGTAGTCACATCCCTGGTCGTCAATTATCCGATTTTGAAGAGAATAGCCAGTGTGTTCTCTATAAGGTCATACTGAAAACACTGCAACACTGCTACTGTTTCAAATGATGTAGCAATATCCATTTGACAGTTCATATTATGCCATTCACCAAACAAAGGATGAAGATACGTCGGTTACTTGAGGGAGTGGTGAAGCTCACCGGCCGTGACGAAACTGCTTGTGCAATCTTCACAAATGCCTGTCATCAAAAGAGCATAGCATCACATACCCGCTTATCACCATCACCTACACATGGACGAGGACATGCACGGCCACGCATTGTAACTTGTAAGAGAAAGCATACCGGGCCAAGTTCCAGCAGTATCCTCCTGAGCTGAGAAGCCCTGATCTGCAGCAGCAGCACCACCAAATCATCCCGTGAGTCAAACAACGGCTAGGTATTTAATCGAACAGTAGCCGCGCGTCCTGCGCCTGTGCGCGAGACCACTAAAGCAAGCGTGACACGAGGCGGAAGACCAACCTCGAACATGCCTTCGGCGCGCTCGTTGACTGCGTCGAGGTACCGCAGCGCGAACCAGCGGCCGAAGGAGGCCCCGATCTGCAGCGAGCGCCGGAGCACGAGGAGCGGCCGGCGGCGGTAGACGGCGGCGATGCCGTCGATGTCGTACGCGGTGGGGAGCTCCCCCTCGGACGCCAGCCGCCCCTCCTCGAAGAGGTACCCCGAGCACCGCGTGAAGGCGTCCTCCTCGGCGGTGCCGACGCCGTAGGGGGACGCGGAGGCGCGCGGTCGCCGCCGAGCGCGCGGCAGTGGTCTCCGGGCCGCGGGCCTGGGCTGCAGGGCCGGAGCGGGGAGCAGGTGCGCGCGAAGGAGGAGCATCTCGCGACGTGGTGGAATGGAGATTGGGATTGCTGCTGCGTCGGAGCGGGGCGAAGGGGAAGGAGAAGACGAAGTGGGGATTGGGCGCCAATGGAGTGGTTTCCAACGGCGTGATTTATTGCGGCGCAGGATTTTCCGTGGAAAATAAAGGTTTTTTTTCAAACTAGCGGCTGGGATCTTACGTGGAGGGCAGAGCAGAGAGGATCTGACGGCGTATAGGGCGACACGTCGTCGGGAAGAGGTTGGCAAGATGGGGAAAAATCGAACTGGAACTCTGAAACGTGTCTGCGTGCCCGGCTCTGAATTCTGAACTGTGTTGTTATCCCCTTCACTTGGCGGTCGGCTGCTGCTGGAAGAAGAAGAAGGACGCCATGGCGATCGTGGCAGCCCTCGTCGCGCCCACCGCGAACCCCCGGAACCCTCTGAAGCTCGCCGGCGAGCACCGTTGCCGCCACAGCTGGCGGGTCGCGGCGGCGTCCTCTTCGGCGGCGGCGTCCGGCGTGGACCTCAAGGCGCTCGGGTCCGCCATCGAAAAGGTGAAAACACGGCACCAGTTCGCTCACTTCCGAGCTCGGAGATGAGGTGAACGGGATCATCGACCAGAGCTGACTGACGATGGTGAGTTGCGTTGTGGTGCAGAAGGACAGCGAGGAGGCCAAGCAGGCGCTGGAGCAGCTGAAGGAACTCGGCTGGGCCAAGCGGTGGAGCTCGCAGCCCTACATGTCCCGCCGCACGGTCTGCGATTTGATCCATCAATGCATGCGGTTGCAAGCACGGGCTGCTGAGCTGATGAATTAACCTGTCTTGTCTTGTTTCTGAACTTTGAACAGACGTCTCTGAGGGAGCTCACCACACTCGGGATAAAGAACGCCGAGAACCTCGCCATCCCAAGTGTTAGAAACGATGTAAGGAACAAAACCCTGATGTATACTATAACTGAAAATTGTTCCCGGATTGCTGGTTTTATTGGTGGAAATATATCAAATTAGCACTATAACTGAAGAATGTAATTCTGCAATTGGTTTGCTCTGATCATGCAGGCAGCGTTTCTGTTCACGGTCGTCGGCACCACCGGATTCCTGGCCGTCCTTGCAGGCCAGCTCCCTGGGGTACGTACGTCCTCCCTGCCTCTCACTCTGTTATGAAACATCCGAACACTGACCTCAATAGACAGCCAAAAAATCGTTTTGATCTCAAAATAAAAGAAAAATGTACTCTACGTCGCAGGATTGGGGCTTCTTTGTCCCCTACTTGACCGGAAGCATTTCACTGGTAGTGTTGGCTATCGGTAGCATTTCTCCAGGGTATGTTGCTTCTGACATAGTAACAAAATGTTTTGTCAGAGGACTAGTTTGCATGTTCAGAGAGAGATATTTTTCTCTAACATCTGCACAAAGAACTAGTGCTAATGTTGCATCCATCATCACAGCCTTCTGCAGGTCGCAATTGGTTCTTTTTCTTCCGTCTTTCCTGACTACCAAGAGAGGATTGCTAGGCACGAAGCCGCACATTTTCTGGGTATGTGCGTTATTTTCATATGCAACAGGAGTGTCTCACTGTACCTGCAGCTAAGAACTTGCTGACTGTAAAGCTCTATTTCTGAATCAGTTGCCTATTTGACCGGCCTACCAATTCTTGGGTATTCTCTGGACATCGGGAAGGAGCATGTTAATTTGGTCGATGAACAATTAGAAAAGTTGATATACAGTGGCCAGCTTGATCAAAAGGGACTGGACAGGTTGTGTTTTGGCCTCTCCAACTATGTTCAGTTTTTTGCACACTCCTGTTTATTCTGCATTCGGTTCAGTTGCTGCATCAGACTGTGGACTGCACTTTAACCTGATTATTACACTGCTACTGTATTTCTTAAAAAACATTGATAGCATAAGCTACTGACTGACATGTGCAAGATGTCACCAGGTTAGCTGTGATCTCAATGGCTGGACTGGCTGCTGAAGGTCTGGAGTACGACAAGGTTGTCGGCCAGTCCGCCGACCTCTTCACCCTTCAGGTCATCTACTAATTCACCAGCTCTTTTTAGGTTCTACATTTCACAGTTTCAATCTGAAATCTCATGAAACGTTGTCTGTCTGTAGAGATTCCTGAACAGGACTAAGCCGCCGCTAAGGAAAGAGCAGCAACAGAACCTTACCAGATGGGCAGTGAGTGTTAACCATCATCTCATTCTGAATTATCTTATGTGAAAGCTTCTTCGATACATGATGTACTGATACAATGTCGATGTATTATTTGGTTCGGCAGGTCCTGATTGCTGCGACACTTCTGAAGAACAACAAAGCGGCTCATGATGCTCTCGTATCCGCCATGTCGCAGAAGGCCACCGTGCTGGGGTGCATCGAAGCGATCGAGAATGCCTCCTGATTACAGTGTGACTTACCTGAGTGTCCTAACATGATTGAGGTAGCTGTTGTTGGAAAGAAAGGGTGGAAAGATATATAATCAAGCACTGAAGAAATGGTCTTTTTTCTTCTTCTTGAATGGCAATCTGAAATACATCATTTCGTGCCTCACTTTCTAACATGAGAATTTTTATGGTAGCCTATACTGCTAGCGGGAGAGAGACCTAGACAAGATGAGCAACATAATCTGGACATACGGCATTTTCGATGCAGGAACCATCGTTTATCATCCCATCAGTCTTCATCATCATCCGACAGATCTAGCCATCACTGTTGCCGATGACTAGCATCGGCAAATCAGTTCGAGTAACATCCGGGATGCCGATCGGGGGCAGAGGCGGCGCCTGGATCATCGGCTTGGCCCCTCTCTTCAGGGTACCCTTGATCATATCCCCAGGGACTTGAAAGGGTTGCTCAGTTTCCTTTGCACCGCGAGGAGGAACGACACCTCGTTAAACTGCCACACGGCGGTCATGACAATGACCGTGCCGAGCAGGATATGAGTGATCTTGTTCTGCCTCTTGATTTTGTTCAGGTCTCTTGCTATATCGCCTAGCCCCACCTCCTTGCTGCTCTCCAAATCCTGATGGGAAACAGATGTAGATCAATGCAGATGCAATCAGACATGATTCCGAGACCATCAGGTGCGATCTGCAACCTGAAACAGTTCAGTTGTACAAGTAAAGCAGACACCTATGCAGCATACCTTGGAGAGCAACGAGGGGAGGAGATATTGCTTTTGATCCCGCGGAACCACGGAGCCCTCTTCTTCCCCGTGCAGCTGCTGCTGTTTAACCCTGTTCTCCTCCAGGAGGCCATGGATGGCTCCCTGCAATCGCTCCGTCTTCTTCGTCCTCCCCTCCTTCTCCCCACCAAAACCACCACCACCGTCAGCGTCGCGCCCGGTGGCCATGCCGACGCCCATCGAAGGGGAGAAGAACAGATGTGTGCCGGAATCACTGAAAACAGAGTGCTTTTCTATCGAAAAAAACAGAGGAATAAGCTGCACGCCTCTTTCCCACTTGGAGATCAAAATTATAAACTAATGTCACTATAAAGGATTCGGAGAGAAGATGTTTCAGGTTGCTTCCGAACGGGTACTGTAACTGGTATTCCGAGTGACGGTGATCGACCGCTGATGCCGAGAGAGGACGGGGGATCCAAAAATGGCGCACCGGCGCTTGGACGGTGGTTGTCATGTCGACAGGGGTAGCCATTCGCATGCGCGGCAAGTGGCGAGCTAGTGCCAAGGGAATTCGCCTGCGCGCCACGTGTTTTTCTGCATGTGCTCACTTTGGCTACCGTGGTCTCTGCCCAATTAAAAACTTTGAAAAAAATTGTAAAATATTTTCAAAAATTCTGATTTTTTTTGTGATGAACTATATGAGTGTTGACATGCGTGTAAAGTTTAGTGATGAAATGATATTTGTGACTGTCTGTGCAAAAAAAAAAAAAAATCACTGGTAGATCGAGATTTACAAATATACTTTTCATAGCATTGCTTTTGTTTTCTCTCACAGAGAAGTGTCATTTCACTACAAAATTCGGCATGTTTGTAGAACATTTGTATATGTTTATTACCAATTATTTTTAGGATTTTTTAAACATTTAGTTATTCTTTTTGAACTTTTTGCGGTGGCGGGAGAAGGTGAGCTCGGGAGCCACTTTCTTCTCTTCACTAGGTTAGTTGTGATCTCAATGGCCCGGCTGGCTGCTGCTGGAGTACGACAAGGTTTGTCGGTCAATAAGCCGACCTCTTGACTCTTCAGGTGATATAGTAGTTTCTCAGCTCATCTTAGAGCATCTCCAATTGGATTGGACAAATTCTCTCTATATATCTGGACGGACAGCCCGGATACAGCCGTAGACAGAAAACGTGCACCCAAATGGTCTCCCCCATAATCAGGTTTGTCCGGTAACACACATATCCAACTTATATGTTGGGTGATTTGGGGATGCCCTGGCGCGTTCAGACGCGTCCGCCACATCGGACCCGAGAGCCCGGACCCACCTCAAATCACACCAAATTGGGCCAAATCCTCGCTGGCTCCCTCCTCTCCCATTCCCTCGCCTCGCCGCCCCTTCCTACCTCCGTCGTCGTTCCCATTCAAGCTTCATCGACGGTTCGAACCTATAGAGGAGGGAGTCAAACCCTTCGCGTTCACCGCCCTTCCCAATGGACACGGTCGCCGCCGGACCCACGGTGCGTTTTACACCATCAGACATACAACTCGCCACACAAGTGTTTTTCAAATTGCCGGAGCTGGTTTGTGATAGTTTTAGCAAATTTGTAGCCATGGATTCGTTTGACGATGAGTACGATTACAGCGTAATGGACGACTTCATATACAAGGGAGTTCATCGAGAACGAAGCCAATGAGGAGATAGACACGATGATGACCATCCTTGAAGAGGTGGAGAATAAGGAGGCGCATTTCCTCAATTTCAAGGGATCGATCAAGGGCGGGATATGGTGCCCGGTAATCGGATCAAAGGCGCCCTCAATCTCTACAAGGACTACTATCTTGCCGATGGTATCTATCCTCACTCGGTTGCATTTGTGAAAACTATAAGAAATCTGGTGGGTCAAAAAATCCAATTTGCAATCTGTAACGAAAGATGTCGAGAGGACATTTGGAGTGTTACAAGCTCCGTTAGGGTATTGTCCGTGGAGCTGCAATGATGTGAGATCCAGAAACAATGTGCCATGTGATGACTTGCTGTGTAATTGTGCACAACATGATCGTCGATGACGAGGGAGAAGGGGCAGCCCACACACATGATTTTGAGAAGCCTAAAGAACATGTCCATCTCAAGGAACAAGATATGCAACATGTTCTCAACTTTCTTGATTTGCATCGACAATTCCTAGATCAACAAGCCCATGTCCAACTTCTGAATAATTTCGTGATCATATGTGGATCTTCACTGGAAATCAGTGAATTTGAATTTGACACAATTAAGAATAATTAAAAAATTCATGTATTTTCATGTACTATGAATAATTTTCTGAAAGACTATACTACGTTTTTATGTTGATTCGGATAACGGTATGATCTACGTGCATGGCTTGCATGTATTTGAGATTTAAATTTGAGGCGTGGTGATTGGAGAGGTCATGATTTGGGGTAGTTCGGGCTATGTTTGTGTGTTCGCGGACATATAGGGCCAGATTTGCCCAATCCGGTTGGAAATGCTTTTAGATTATATGTTTTCCGAAAATCATTTTGGCTCTCAACTCGAGTGCTTGTTCTATTTAAAAATCAAAATTCTATTTATAAAATCTAAAAAATTGATGCGTATTGTTACCGATGTATTCCGCAAACGTGCAAAATCTTTGTTTAAAATAATTTATATTCTGAGCTATACAAAAATAATTAAATTTTGTATATTTTGAAGATTTGACAGTGTACATTAATTTAGATCCACACATTCGTCATTTTTGTGTAGCTTAGGTTATCAAATATTTCAAATCGATATTTTCACGTTTGTGTGATATAGCATTGACAATATGAGGATTATTTCAGATTTGTTTTAAAACTTATAAATATGATTTGGATTTTTTTAATAGAGGGAGCGCTGACCCCGGAAGTCAAAAATCTATACTCCTACATTTCTCAGTATCTGTCCTCCTGAAAAAAAACACATGAAAAAACCTTGCCTGTGTTTGTAGAGATTCCTGAACACGACTAAGACGCCCTAAGCAAAGAGCAGCAGCAGAACAAATTCTGAACTAGTAGATGAAATAGTTCATGTCGGATTGATGCAGCGGACTGTCCTTTTTTTTTGAAGATCCTGAGTGCTGGCGTCACTTCTGAAGAACAACAAAGCCGCTCATGATACTCTGGTGTTCGCCATGTCGCAGAAGGCCACCGTGCTGGGTGCATCGAAGAGATGGAGAACGCCTCATGATTACAACTTAAATCAGATATCCAATTCCAAACACAATTGAAGAAGTTCTTTTTTTGGAGAAAAAGTGGAGATATATAATCAAGCGGTGAAAAAAACCGGTGTTCGTTTCTCTTGTACGTCAGTCTGAAACACAACCTTCAGGGCCTCGTTGACTGCTGAACGCTGACTGAAGTTGTACAGAAGACGGCAACCAAATGCACTTGAAAGTCAAGGCCACAATTTTGTCGTTCAAACCCGTTGATCGCAATTTCGTCTGTACCATACAGATTCAAAAGCTCGCAGAACAGTCCAATAAAAGGAGTAATGATGAGACATCACATAATAGATGATACCTTATACATTTACCAGAACCCCAAGATGCCATATTTTGTTCATGAGAGTATATTACAGGCTTCTGGTTACATGCTTGTCTCTAGCTTACAGTATCAGTAGCTCTAGATACTAAGGGTACAGTTAACTTAAGGGAGTACTACACCCAAGTACACTACATCGTTGCAGAGATCTATACATTACACAGCCTTGCACAACTGCCGGACTGGCTACGGTCATTCAGACATCAAGCAAACTCAAAGCTGCAATCGCTCAGATGATCGGAGCTCTGCAGCATAGCCATGGCGTCCATCTCTGAAGAAATACGACCTCTAGTAATTAATTCTATACTATCATGCGTACGTAGCTTCTGTCTAGTGGCAGTACATGAGTATGTATCTACACGCGTATGTAGTGCATGTCTGTGCACTGGATTCAGGCGTCGTCGGACCAGTCCTGCAGCTGGCCGTCGGCGAAGAGCGCGTCGACGACGTTGTCGATGAGGGTGTCGACGAAGGAGTTGCAGCCGAGGGTGAGCATCTGCCCGATCCTGCCGCGCGCGCTGGAGACCCACGCGAACGTGGCGGCGGAGGCCACCACGGCCAGGCACACCCCGTCGCCTCCTCGATCTGCACCGTGTCCAGCTTCTTGAACAGCGAGTCCCCCGTCGTCGCCTCCACCGCCACCGCCGTCGCGAACGCAATCTGAGAGAACAACACATTATTAGCCGTTGGTCTCCAAGCAAACAGAGCGGGAAAAGGCGGAGCTAGCTAGGCGCGCACCATGGCGAGGCGGCCGGAGATGGTCTCGAAGTCCTGGCTCTTTCGGGAGCTCTCGATGTAGTCGGCCAGCGACGCGAAGAAGGGCGCGCCCCGAGCCGCGTCCCCGACGCCGCCCTCCAGGACCTCCCCCGGCAGCCTCTTCCGCGTCACCGCGCTGCCGCTGTCGCCGGCGCCGTACGACCGGAGCGTGGCGAGCCGGGGCTGGAGCACGATCTTGCCGACGCCGTCCCGCTTCGACTGCTGCTGCGACGATGCCGGCGCCGCCCTCTGCGGCACCGCCTCGCATACGATCGCTCGCGCCACGGCCGCCATGGTGGACTGGATTGAACTGGATGGATAACGCGGGAGGCTTTGACGATTGACGAGCTGCTGGCGCTAAGCTTCTTGGGGTTGGCTTGAGAGGAAAACGCCGGTGAATGCTGGACGCTACACTCCTCGTCGTCCTTTTGAAAAGCCCGGGAGCGACAGCTAGGGGTGTACGACGTGGCCGTTCACCGTCCCGGTGAATCTGCGAACCAGACGGTAAGGCCTGTGCATTGTGTCGCGTTCCGGCGAGTTCCGGGAATCCACGTAACCTCGCGCTTAGCCGACACGCAGGCCGGCGTGGGAGGCTGTGGGCCACGCGGACGTGGCGAGGTTCCTGGACACAGGTGTCGCTCTCTCGCGATAGGATTATGGGCGCCTTCTGCACCCTCCGATTAGTATCGGACGGTGGGTTTACTCTTTCTATGCCTAACCTTTTACTCTATTACTCTAGTTTGCTATCCAATGTGTTTTTTCCTCTAAACACAGTACAACGCAAACGCCACAAGCGCACACACTCATCCCTATGAACGCACGCACACACATCCTAACCCTATAAGCACCTACGAGAGACCGAGTCGACGGGTCGAGTCTTGAGATTGACGAAGTCACCACGGGCGTCTCGCTGTCGACGGAAACGTCGTCTCCCACTGAAGAATATTCCGCCTTAAATGAGAATCACCAGTATCAAACCTGAGGTTTGAACTCTGGTGGGCTGGGGGTACAACCACCTTTCTAACCATCTCGCCACAGGCAAGTTCTCGCTATCCAATGTGTTATTACTGGGTACAGTAGTGGAGCCAGGTTTGGAACAATGGACGTAGAGTTAAACAAACAATGGGTGTACATAGCTCAAAAAATAATTCTAATATTCCCAATTAAGAGGTGTACTGCTATATGCTTATTATGTGAGGTTTGAATTTCCACGCTAATTTTTTTAGGCATGTTTCAACGGACGATCTGATCTGACAGTGAAAGTTTAGAAAAAAATGCAACACCTCTTCGGTGCGGGATCTTCAATTGGTTGGTCCACCGTCGACGCCTTCCCACCAACGACAAACGTTTTCGACACCAAGCTCGGCACGACGCCTTCCCAGGTTGAAGACATTGATCATCTTCTGTCGGCTGCCACAAGGCTCAGGAAATGTGGCATCAATTCAACCCGAACAACATGCAACAAATCTCCACTGAAGAACTTTGGAACGCCTGGTGTGGCAGCTATGCAGAGTGTCTACTATTTGTACTGTCGTTGCATGGAGCATATGGAACATGCACAACGCCAAAGTTTTCACTGGGATTGATGAATTGCCGATGCTCGCTCGAGTAAGATGTATCGAGGATGTACGCTTATGGGCGTATCGATGTAATTCGTCTCCTGTAGCTAATCTGCTTAGAGCTTGGTGTATCTCTTTCGAACCGCCCTGATTTATCTTAGGTCTCCCTCCCTTCATATAATCCTCTTCCCCCCTTAAATATTTCTGACCCGCACTCCACATATGAAGGAAATATAAAGGTTCACACTGACTAACCGCCCACCGTAGTTACAGTAAAAACAAGGTTTGAATTGCCCTAAACAATGGGTCTACCCAAGTACCATGTGGCTCCGCCATTGTGTTGCAATAGGAATATGTGTATGAAATAGATTAGAGTTGATGTACATCATTTTACTCCAAGTGTATCTCACCCTTGTAGCACTATATAATATCCATGAGCATGAGGGTTATATCAATAAAATAACAAATATTAGAAATTTATGATTTCCATATGCTTTTCGAGCGGTTAATCTCACGACGCCGAGCTTAGAATTCAAACTACTGCCGCAACATGCTGTCTGCGGGAGATCAATTTCTTCTCCTTGGGGACCCGGCACCCCGTCTGGATCAAAGATCAAATCGGTTCTTAGATTCACATTCGCTCATATATTAGATTAGATTTTCAAAATCCCCAATCCAGTAGTTTAGATCCAATTCAGCCAAATAAATCCCTAATCTCCACGACCAGACGACCCAATTATCCCGCGAAAATAGTGAGGAATCGAAACAAAACATCGAGCATGGCATCTCGATCCGAGCATGGTGAACAAGGCGCGATACACAACATAGCTTCTGGCGACGAGGAGAGAATATCTAGTGCTACCATGGGCGTTCCCTATGCTACCATCAAGGAAAATAATTATAATTTTTGAAAAAAAATCTAAGAAAAAGTGAGAGTATTCATAAGATATATGTTTACAACCTCTAATATTTTTAGTCGAAATTCAAAAGGCATTAATAAATGTAGCTTATGGCGAGGACGTGCGCCTTCGACACGCTCTCCATGGAAGCAGTGTGCGTGTCACAAGGAGACACCCATGAAGACCCATGCAACCGCGTCGAGCAAAATGGCACCGGGCGCACGCCACATGCTCTGGCGGTGCATACCAATCCAAGCTGCATGCATGGCACGAGACTCCAAGAAAAATACGTCTACACACACGACGGACTTCATAAACATGCCCGACGACTGCGACACGCTGCTGCACATGTACATCTTCGACATCACCGACCGATCCTATTTGTCATGCATGGGGATGGGAAAAGCAAGGTAGGGACCGGCAGCCAGTGAGGGTAAAGAAGCACACGATACACCTTCTATCCTATGATTGCTGGAGTAGAGGATCCAACGATGCAATCAACATACAAGATTAGCAATAGTTAGGAAATATGGGAGCCAAGTTTCCCTCGTGTATTTAAGTCCAACCCCCGACGTTTTTCACGAGCTCATTTTGACCCGGGGCGAATATTTATATTAAACTTTCATACTTATTTTTTAGCATGTTTGTTTTATAATTTTATATTTCTTTTGGCATCGCTAACCACATAAAAAATTGTTAATCGTTAGTTTTATCATTCTTTTTTATTGTCATAATGCATATAATTGAAAAATACATTTGCATTATACAAGATTTAAGTTATATTTTGTAGCATGGTTTGTTTAGAAGTTAATTGCATGTAACTCTATAAACTATATAGTGTATACATATTTACGGTACAAATATGTACAACATATGGTCTAATAAATATATTGATATAGGGTTTTAGGATATTTTCGGTAAGCATAATTATAGAAACTTCTAGTTTATAAATTGAACGTTGGCATGATTCTTTCCCCTTGTTTTTGTGGTCAAATATGTCCTACAAGTTTCAGTGGGTACAATAGTTAGTTGACAGGGTGTGCATTATGTGCACTTGGTATTATTATTGCTAATAGTAATCCTTTATGATTAAAAACTAAAATATATTACACTACCTTCGCTAAATACGATTTGGTTGTTTGATATGCTCGTCCGCAATCTGCTTGGAATCATTTGATCTATACAAGTGCTCATGCGGGTTTCTGAGATAAATAATACGTTCACATAATTGAACATGAATCAAGTTGACCCAAATTTCAGTTTGTACCAAATGTACATTCATCGGAGTGCGAGTATCAACCTAATTAAACTCTCTGTGCGTTGATTAGATTGGTTCTTTCTACGTATGTGGTAGATACTATTGGTCCATGGTGTGGACATTCTCTCGCTAGTTAATCCTTTTAATGATATCAATAGTAGCACAATAGTTATTAGTACAATTTCATATTTGAGGCCTCTTTTGTCGGTGTCTAGGACGGTATCCCCATTTGCCCAACCTATGAGTTGGCCCTAGCTAGTAAGATCATTTTCCGCATCCTTGTTGCACTCGTGGAAAACCTCCTTTCAAACAGGAGGTTGTCAATACTGTCCATGTCGGGCTCAAGACCGCCACCAGCAACCTGTCAACCTATCACCACATCAAAATAGGGTGTAGTACTACCACCGCAAGTTCATCTACTGAGGGTTAGCATATGTACCACCTCAAGTACCAAATATACATGCCATACGAAGTTTTGTTGTCCTAGCTACCCAAAATATACATCATCATCATCATCATCTAGCATGCCTGCACCACCGCCACCTCCTAGTCCTGGTAGTAGTGCTTGTTCAGGAAGTTCTGGAGCCAGAGCAGACGGTGGTCCTCAGCCATCAGTACGAAGCCAAAGCCTTGCGCCTTGTTGTCCGGGAGGTGGCCAAGAGCAGCAATCTTGGCGGTGTCATGCCCTTCGCACTCATCACAGCCTCGTTGAGGCCGGGATGCACGTCGACAGGCACGCTGTCCCTGATGGCGGCAGCCACCTCCCTCACGACCTCAGTCATGCTGTTGAAGACGATGACCTCTTCGTCCACCAGAGCGCCTCTCTTCCTCTTCCTCTCCTTCTCCTTCTCGGGTTGCTTGCGCGCAGGATCATCGGTCTTGTCTCCAGCATCGGCTTGGCAGGTGTCGGATTCCTTGCCGCCAATGTCGATATAGTCAGGAACAGGTGTGCCAAGAGGCTCACTTGATCCCATGGCGAATTTGCCAGTGGCCAGGACGAAAGAGAAGATGATCTGCATCTGGCTGTGGTTCTGGATGGGTTTGTTGAGGTACTCTGCGTCTTTAGGATGATCCTACGCAGCAGAATACCATGTTAGTCAGATACACTAAGACGAAGGGGATGAATGTGTTAGACAGTTAGAAAGGTGATCAACCTTGATATGGCCCCTGAGGTGTTCGGCCTCCAAGATGATGCTCTTCGTGTCCTCATCCCACTATGCACTGCTAAGGTCTTTCAGCTTGCTGATCAAAATCCACCTGACCCTCCACTTCCTGAGATGGTTGTACACCTGCGTGGAGGTCACCTCCTAACCACAGAACTGGAAAATCAGCTTGGCAGCAGTCCTCAAGTCCACATCCTTAAACCCTTTGTCAGTGCGCACGCCAGTCTTGATGATTTCGACCATCTTGTTCAGCAAGAAGGTGGACAAGAAGGGAGCCCACTTCATGGTCGTCCCCGTCTTGTTCTTCTTGCTCCTGTCCTGGCCGAAGTCCAGATCCAGCTGACCTCCTGGCAGATCGACCATCTGTGAACCCAGTCGAGTGCCATGGAAGTCCTCCTCTTGGGTGACTGGCACCTCAAACAGCTGGGACTGAGAGTCAGGGACCATGGACAGGGCGAGCTCGTTCTGGCTATCAACCAGGGACTGCGTGAACTCGTCGGTGGTAAAGTCCTACAAGGGTTACGACGAACAGAAGACCATGAAGATGTACCACAGCATAAGAGTCTACTCAAACCTAGCATGCTACCTACTCGAATCAGCTCGTTTCTACTTCAAAGCAAGCTAGATCTACTCTAATCTGCTAGCTAACAGTACATCATGAACATCTAGACATGGTTACATACGTAGTGCTCACAGATCTAAGATAGAACACCTAGGGTTCGATGAAACTTACCGGCATGGTTGCGACCGATGTAGATCCTAGCAGCTCGTGGAAGAAGAGGAAGCCGACGCATGCCTTGTCGCCACCGCCGACCGGAGTTGTAGCTGCCGCCGCTTACCTACTCCTGCAGATCTTGGTAGGCGGCCGGACTAGAGAGCTCGAAGGTGGGGGGAAATGGTGGCGCGAAATCAGGCGGTGACCGAAGGGGAAGATATAGAGAGGCGAAAATGAGGGCGGTGAGACGAAAACTCTCCCGCCGCATTTTCGCTTGCGCGCGCGGACGAGCGGGGGCGAAACCCTTGCACGAGATTGCACAAGGAGGGCGACGACGTTCCCCATCTTGCACTGCGGGAGGGTGGCTCAGCGGAAACGGCCGAATCGGCCGTTCCTTCAGGGTCTGGCTGAGCGGTGCTTTGAGATTCATGCGGGCCAACAACGCGGCCTCGGCCCAGCTCACCAAACGCGTGTTTTTGCACCCAGCGGGCCTGGCCGAGGCCCACGCAGGAAACCAAACACGCCCTTGATGTTTGTCCGGTATGCTTATGCATAGTGCTATGTTGTCTGTGCAGTGTGTTCGACCTCCCATACTTTGGGTCACATGAGCCATCTGCGGGCTGCGTGTCCTCCTCCTGTGTATTTTTTAACAAAAATGGCCCATTGAGAGAACTTCAGTCAAATATGGCCTCTTCTGAAAATATATCTAAATCTGGCCTCTTGGTTCGGCGCCAAGCCAAATGGAGCCGAACTTGTTCACGTAGGCGCCACAATCGTTGGCGCCGAATGCTTGTCAAATGATCCAGAAGATCCGTGGGTCGGCGCCCAGAATCCTGGCGCCGAACTACCTTGACATGCAAAGCTCGCTCCGGTAGGCAGATTGGCTGATTCCAACTCTCGTACATGCGTACATGGACCAGGTATAGCTAGCTAGCTCGTGCCTGCAAGTCTGCAACCTCACTTCTCGCCGCCGACGCCACAAACTGGTCGGGGACGACCGCACCGAGGCGCTCTCGATGACCAGGTCCTGGCACGCCCCTGGAGGTCGTCCTCGTCGCTGTCGTGCTGCCCAGCAGCCCTGCCGTCCCACGCGCAGCGCGGATGACGGCCTTGACCGACCGATATCCACTAGCTCGAGCAGTGGCGGCGCTAGGAAATTGTAGCTGGGTATTCATAGGGTATTCATTTTTCAAAATTATTACTATTTTTTGGTCAAAATCATCACTGTTTTGCTATAATTAACCCTGTTTTGCAAAAAAATCATGGGTATTCACTTGGATACCCAAGAATACATGTAGCACCGCCACTGAGCTCGAGTAGGCCGACGCAGCACCGTCGGGCACAGCGGCCACGACCCAAATGATCCAGTCTTGGCCGCCCAGTGCGTGGACGCGAGCTCGCCAGTGGCCACCGAGGCACGAGCTCACCGCACCGTCCTAACGGGCTGCCTCGCACCGTCCCAGCTGGTTGCTCCGCGCGGGAACGCCTCGAGCATGTCACCGCCCAGCAGATTACCCAGCCGTTGCGTATAAAAGTTGAATAAGACAGCTACTGACACGCTGAGACCTAGGTGCAAGTGTGCAACACCATGAACGTGTCGGCGCCAAAATCAGGTGGAGCCGATATGTTGTAGCCGAAACCTATATACCGCCCGTTAGCGGCGCGAATCGCCCGCGCCGCTAACGGGAACTTCTAGCTGGGCCGGCCCAGTAGGGGCAGCCGCGCACTCTTCGTTTTCCTTTTTTATTTTCTTTTTCTTTTCCCTTTCTTTTTCCTTTCTTTTTCTGTTCCTTTTTGTTTTTTTCCTTTTCTACTTTTTCTTATATGAATTTTAAAATGTTCAGAATTGAAATATTTTTCAGATTCAAAATTGTTCATTTAAAAATTGTTCAAATTCGAAATCCGTTCATTTTTCAGAAATTGTTTTTTTTTTGGACATTTATGACAGTAGGGGAGATCCCTACTGCCTCTATATTAAAACACCCAAAAAAGGGCAGCAGCCACAATTACATAATTACAACAAGGTTTTCTGGAATTATAAGGTACTGGAAAGGGAAAAAATAAAGTTGTGTTTGCTCTCCTTAGCCCTATGAACCAGGAGTCTGAAGTCCTCCTTAAACCTTGCAGCCCAGGCTGAAGTCGAAGGTGTTATTCCATTGAAGTAAAAATTGTTCCTTTCTTTCCAAATACTCCAAGCAGCATAGGCAAAAACATCCATAAACATCTGTTTGGTCCAGTGAAGTTTTGAGTAGGCTACCAGCTCAAGTCTACTAGCAGCCACATTGGTAGAAAGGGGAAATCCAGTTTCTCCCAGCAGCTCTTGCTGAAGTTACAATGGAAGAAAAGGTGCTCCACCGTTTCCTCAACCCCATCACTGCACATAGTGCAGTTAAATGTATTACCCACATTATAGTGTCTCCTTCTTAGCATGTTCCTCGTGTTTAATCTTCAGAAAGAAGGAGCCAGCAGAAGAATTTTATTTTGGGAATACTCTTGCTCTTCCAAATCCAATTGAATGACTCGTGTGGGACAATCTCTCTGAAGCAAAATTTGTAATACTGGCTGGAGGAATATTGGTCAGAACCCCAAAGGTAGGACCACTGATCATTAGCAGTATTGTCTAGAATGATATGAGCAGTATCAGCTTGAGCCTGCCTCAGCTCCTGGATAGCTTGCATGGACAGAGGTAGGTGAAAGTTGGCCCCCAAAGAGTCTGCTATGAGAAAATCCTTAGCCGAGACATCCTCATCAAGAGAATAGGAAAAGGCTCGTGGATAAGCAGCTGAAGCTAGTTGGTCTTGCCATGGGTCCTTCCAAAATAAAATGGTATCCCCTCTGACAATCGTGGACTGAGATATACCTCTATAAATCGGTGACAGTTTAAAGACATCTCTCCACCAGAAAGACCCACACAACTCAATAGAATGTGGCACCTTGTCGACATAGTATGTGTTCCAAATAAGTGTAACCCATGGTGTATCCATCTTGTTGTAGAATTTGTGCAGGTATTTAAGCAGGAGCCCTTCATTCTGAATTTTAAGATTTAGAACTCCCATACCACCCTTATTTTTGGGTCTGCACACTTTATCCCAGGCAATCAGAGAATTACAATGTTCACCATCCTCTGTTTTCTTATTCCACAAGCAATGCCTTCTGATCTTATCAGAAATTGTTCAAATTCTAAATTTGTTCAAATTCAAAATTTGTTCAAATTCAAAATTAGTTCATTTTCGATTTTTTGTTCAAATTCAAAATTTATTCATTTTCAAAATTTGTTCAAATTCGAAATCCGTTCAAATTCAAAAAACATTTTTAAAAAATTGTTCGAATTCGAAATTTGTTCTTTTTCGATTTTTTGTTCAAATTCAAAATTTGTTCAAATTTGAAATTTGTTCAATTTTTAAAAAATGTTCAAATTCAAAATTTGTTAATTTTCAAAATTTGTTCAAATTCGAAATCCGTTCAAATTCAAAATTTGTTCATTTTTGAATTTTTTGTTCAAATTCGAAATCCGTTCAAATTCAAAATTTGTTCAATTTCAAAAATTGCTCAAATTCAAAATTTGTTCATTTTCGAAATTTGTTCAAATTCATATTTTTGTTCAGATCCGAAATTTGTTCATATAAAAAATTGAACAAATTTTCAGTTGGATTTTTTTTCGAATTTGAATTTTTCGAATAAAAGAAAATATGAAACAAAAAGGAAAAAGAGGAATAAGAAAAACAGAGGGAAAGGAAAAAAAACTTTACCTGTGCCAACCCACTAGGCCAGGCGGAAGTGCACCTTCAGGCGGCGCGACCTTTTACCGCCGCTAACGGGCGGTATATAGGCCCTCCCTCTGTTGTACGTCGGCGCCAATGTTCCTGGAGCCGAGTAGAAGGGCCATAACTAGAATTAGTTCTTAAACAGGGCCACAAGTATAGTTAGTCTTAGAAATGGGCCAGATTGAGAAAAAAAATACTACTCCTGTGTGAGGCTGTGATGCGAGCCCTAGGGAAAGAGATGAGCCCACGAGCCCGATCAAGACGAAGGAACGTTCGTCATTCCACATGTGTGACAACAGTTCATTCCACATGCGTTCGTGCGTGCGTGGTGCCTACTAGGCATGGCCAGCCCATACTATGATGATTGCATCCATGCATGGATCATGACGCGTGCTCCGTCCTCATGATCGGATCACTCGATGGTAAGCCGCGTAGTGCTGTACGGCTGCAATGAATGAATGAATGGATTGGATGAATCTCCTTCTCATGTTTGTATTATTCGCTTGAATGCAGGAGTCAAGGAGGATGGCGAACGTAGAACGAAGGATGCAGTCACGGGCAGAGTGGACGCCTGCAGAAGAAGAATTGGAGAGAGGATTTTTGTGCAGCTAGTTTCCCATGCATCCCATATACTCTCTCTTTTTCGGATTTTCCAAAACATATGAAATATTCATGGACGTTAGGAACACTACAGGAAACCGTCAAAACGCCGACGCCGATACGCCGACGGCGGCTCGTTAGGACGTTGTCGGCGTATGAAAACTGCCGTCGGCGTATCCGTCGCCGTCGGCGACGCCGCAGTGGGACCCACAAAACGGACGTCGAACGTCTCCGTCTGCTCCACCTATACGCCGACGGCAGTGCCGTCGGCCTAGGCTGCCACGTGTGCTGATCTGGTGCGTCTGGGAGGAGTACGCCGACGGCAATGCCGTCGGCGTAGGGATGACCATATGGTCCTCCAGCGTCGACGTGGCGCCATCCTGTGCGTCCCCACAGCATCCTACGCCGACGGCAATGCCGTCGTATATGTTAGACCATATTTTCAGTTTCTGAAACTTTTTGCTGCTGGTTTCTGGCGCATTTTAAATACAATTAAAATTGCACAAATTATAAAACATCACAGAAACATCAAATAAAACATCACATACATATCCAAATGACACAAACATGATTCAAATTCATCCAAACTCAAAAATGACACAAACATAGTTCGAATTCACACACGCTACACCCGAACACATCCTACACCTCCCGAGAGCCCGAGGTATCCATTTCTGACAGCGTGAGAATAGGCGACCGACCGCGTGGGCCAGTCGAACCACACAAGGAATCCGGCGAGGCACGGGACGGTGTGGTCTCACGCGACGAACTCGGCGAGGCACCACCAGTGCCATGCTCCACGAGCGCGCGCGTCGAAGTCGGCGAGGCGGAAGCACGACCAAAGGGTGCAGTCCTCGAGTATTCCGATCCCTACATGTTTTGAGTCCAAGTTAGCAACTTGGAAAGCACAGCATGGCGGTAACAACTTGTTTGGCAAATAACTTACCGGAGTCGCTGGCTTGTATGTGCGAGCGACCGACTCCCTCGTTGGGCCGACGGGCATGATCCCCGGCCTAGGTGGACGCGTAGGCAGCTGCGACCGCTCTCCAGTGGCATGAAACTTCTCGTCAGCCTACAAGATAGTTTAGATGTCAGGAGTTGTAGAAAAAGAAGGTTCAAACTGAGGAAATGGGACTTGTCATATTTTGCAAATATAAAAGTTGAAACTTACAGCATCCCTCAACTCTGCCCACTCCTCATACTCCTGGCTCTTCTGTACCCACAACTGATACTCTCTCTCATAGCTCGCGTAAGCGGCATCGAAGGCCGCCTCGAAATCAGCCTACAGTTTTAAAAGGGAACGCATCTCGTCAACTTAGCCACTTAGCTAGGAACGAATGTCGGAAAGAGAATGAAATTGAGAAAAACTTACATCGGGGCGAGCTCGGGAAGGCCGACGAGGCAGGACGGGAGGGTCGTCGGCGGTGAGGGTAGCCTTGACACGCGAGAGGCCCAACTCAGGAGTACGCGTGAGTACCGCACTAAGCATGAGAGGACGGCCATGCTCCCAACCGTTCCCGGCAAGGACCACCGCTCTCTCGTCGATGTCATGCTCAAGAGGGTTGTCCACCTCCGGATTTATACCCTTGAACGTCTCGACGTATGCCTTTAGCCCCTCCTTGGCAGTGCCGAAGTAATCGGGCTGCGAGGGCTGAGGCTCAGAAAAATTGGGCTTCTTCATCTTCATCCTCTCCCATGCTTGCATGTCCGTAAGAGGCTCCCCGAGATCGGCCTCCTGCAATGCCAAAGAAGTGTCATGCGTATCAAGTAGGAACATGAGGGGAAATAAATGAAGATTGTTTCATGTATATATATACCAGCTTTGCCTTGAAGCGATCATGGTTGCGGGCACCCGCACGATGTGTCCCCCCGCTCCCGCGGTTTAACTTGTTTCGCTCGCTCAAGGCCTTGAACGCGGGTCCTCCCCAGCCCACCTAGACACCAACGCCCTCCACGCGTCATCCTTGCCATAGGCCCATGAGGGCTTAAACTGAAAAAACAATACTCATGTGAAGAACGGATAATGCAATTGCAACTTAGCAGCAACATGTAATCTCATTAACAATCTACTTACCGCCATGTAGTCATCTACGGTCACCTCAAGTGGGTTCTCCACAATCTCATGCTTCACCGCCGTCTTGCCTAACGTCTCAGTACTGAAATGATTGATCATGGTATGCTTTGCATTGTAGAACTGCTGTCGTGTCAACTTCCTACAAGCCCCCTCCAAAGTCTTGTCCGCATCGCCCCGCTGCTCAGGAAGTACCCTATAGAACTTCTTTAATCATGCACAAAAAACAAATTGTGAGAGCATGGTGGGGACATCAAGTATGAACGAAATTCGAAAAGTTCAACTTACCCAAAACTTGTTGATCACGGCGTCAGAACATTTCCCGCCGCTCGCGTAATTGGCGGCCTGATAGTCTACCCAATGGGTGGCTAGCTTCGTCGCGCCGTTGGGGACGGTACTGTACAAGCCCGGCCAAAACTTCCTAATCAAAGCTCCAACCAGGGTGTTAGGCACACGGGCTCCCGCAGGATGTATCCAGTTGCTGCACAATAATTAAACATTAGTACATGTCAAATTGTCCTGACCACAATGAAGTTACCATGTTCAAAATTAGTATATAGTCACTTACTCTTTCCCATTAGGCGTAATGAGGATCTTCTCCTCCTCGGTAGCAGGTTCCTTGTCCTCATCAGGGACCTGGGATTCCCCTCGAATCCTTGGCTTCTTCGGCGCGCGGAGGGCCCCGCCTCCAAGTCCGTGGAGGGGCCCGCCCCCACGTCCGTGGAGGGGCCCGTCTCCTCCGAACCCTCGTCGACAGAAGCAGAGGGTATGTCCGAAGACACGTCGCCCCCACCTCGCCCTCGTCCTCCCTCACCTCGCCCTCGCCCTCGTCCTACACCTCGTCCTCGTCCTCGTCCTGCACCTCGTCCCCTCGGAGGAAGTGGAGCATCGGCACCTCCCCCTCCTCCAGCATCTCCACCCTCACCTGCATTGAGAAAGGGTGAACAATTAAGCATAAAGACATGATCCAATTAAGAATTGCATCACCTCTACTCTCACCACTGTCAGACAGGTAACGCGGGTTCGGAACAGTTGCTCTTCCACTTTTAGTAACTTTCAATTTCTTCAGCAAGGAGGCCGATGATTCCTTGCCTTGGCTCATCTTGGTCAATCACCTGCATTGAGAAAGGGTAAACAATTAATAAGCATGTTGAAAAATGTAGCAAATAAGAATAAAGATGTAATGCAATTAACAAGAAGCATGCCGAAGATGTAATGTCCAAGAACGCTATATGACTATATTGCCTACACAACGGATTGGCTAAAAATAGTGGTAGTAATCAAGAAAGAGATATCGGTTCTGAGAAGAATGGGGTGGCCCTAACAGAAGCAAAAACTACGCAACTGCCCCAAGCATAAATCTGCTGGAACCAGAAGAGCCAGGCCGCCTAATGTGTAAGCACCAAGTAGGCCAGCAGCCCCGCAGCGATTTGGAGTGGTCCTCAGCCATGCAAGGAGCCTCTTATTACCCCGCACTACTAGGTGGTGAGAAAGCCCAATGAAAAAATAGCCTAGGAAGACACAGCGCGCTGATTCGATTGCTTCGTTGAACTTTCCTTTTTGTAAAACAAAGTTGTACTCCGTAGCAAGCTAGCTAGATTTTACATGTTCAAAAAAAAGCTAGCTAGACTTGTTAGTACTAGTTCAAAAGATCGTGTATCTAAGCTAAAAAAAACACAAGATTGTGTATCTTCCCTAGTCTAGCACATGTAAAATTCTCTTCCCCCAAATTCCCAGTTAAGCGGGTAAATTCCCAAATTACCAGCGGAGGAGCCGACGAGGAGGACGGCGCGTGGCTTGAGGGTGTCGGCGACCCAACGGCAGACGGCGACGACGTCCCCGGCCTCGCTGATGACCGCAGCGTGCTGCTCCCACAGCTGCAGCGCCCGGACGGCGGCGGGGGCGTCGGCTACTGGCTCCGGCGGCGGCTCGCGGGGCTAGGGTTTCAGAGGATTTGGGGATTTGCCGCTGTGTGGGTGGCGTACGGGGTGGGGCGGCCGGCGGCGGGGTCGGAGGCAGCGCGGCGGGTGGCGTACGGGGTGGGGCGGCTGGCGGCGGGGTCGAGGGCGGCCGGCGGCGGGGTCGGGGGTGGGGTGGCGCTGTGTGGATTTGGGGATTTGCCACTATGTGGATTTGGGGGTGGCGCGAAAGTCGGGCCGATATGGCAAAGCCATCCAGGCCTACGCCGACGGCAAAGCCGTCGGCGTATGGTTTTGCTTATTTTTTTTAAAAAGAAATCAATTATTCTTTTAATTTTTTTAATTTTTTTTAATTCTTCTATTATTTTCTAAGTGGGTAGCTCAGTGGACTTAAAATATCGGTAGTACCCTTGCCCTTCCACGACGCAGCACCCTTGCCCTTCGACGACGCAGCACCCTTGTCCTTCGACTACCTAAATTAACCATGCCCCTTTCAGAACCACGTCGGATCAAAGTTGCCTACCTTCTCCAGTGGCCACTCTGACCGGCAAATCGACAAATCATCGCGTGGTCGTGAGACGGCAGATCGGCCTTCGATCCACGGAGCAGCAAGACGTCTCTGATGATTTGCAACCGTCGGAACAAGTGTTGGGAATGTTGCTAATTATCAGAGATTCTTGCCGCTGCTTGGATCCGACCGAGGGGACGGTTCCCGGAACTGAAGGATTTCTGGATAGAACAAAACACCCGAATCCACGTCATACACCCGAATGTTTTGTGTTTGAGCGCCACTTCGATCCAAGCAGCGGTAAGACGTCTCTGATGATCTACAACCGTCCGGCAAGACATCTCTGATGATCTGCAACCGTCCGGCAAGACATCTCTGATGATCTGCAACCGTTTGGAACGGTCGCAGATCATCAGAGACGTCTTGCCGCTGGTTGCCCAAAGATGCCTCTCCGAGTGACGCTGGAATGTTTTGTGTGAGTGAGTAACCTGTCTGAGGAGGTGGGCTATATATAGGGTCGCATGGCTTACGAAGTGGTCGTGATAGTGCTGATCCGACGGCTCAGAAGCGCTCAAAAGAAACACACCGCTGATCCAACGGCTCACAAGCGCTGGAAGGAAGCACACGATCCGTGTGCTTCTTCCTGATTGGGCATACTACAGCTCACAAGCCCTGAAAAGAAACACACACCGTTGATCCAACGCCTCACAAGCGCTCGAAAGAAACACACCGTTGATCCAACGGCTCACAAGTGCTGGAAGGAAACACACGATCCGTGTGCTTCTTCCTGATTGGGCATACTACAGCTCACAAGCCCTGAAAAGAAACACACACCGCTGATCCAACGGCTCCCAAGCGCTCGAAAGAAACACACCGCTGATCCAACGGCTCACAAGCGCTGGAAGGAAGCACACGATCCGTGTGCTTCTTCCCGCCATTTCTCACTATATATATGTATTCATGGCCTCCATTGGCATAGCACATCTAAACTCATATCTGCAACCTCATCACTCTCCCATGGCTTCCACCGTACCCACTCTAACCTACTCGGAGGCGGAGGCGCTTTGCGCCTCGAACAACCCCTGCCCACCCGGCTACAACGTCCCCGCCGGCTGGAGGCTGAGCACCGGAGGCGTGCCGGTCCCTCCTGTCCCTCAAGGTTTGGCGCGCCGGGCGGCCATCACGAACCACTACTACCTCGAGCTCACTCCGGAGCAGCGGATGGATTCCCGCTGGCAGCCAGACTATCGCCCAACTTGGGACGCCTTCTTCATCGAAAGGCGCGAGAAGGCGCTCGCCAGGTACGAGGAGGACCTCCCGCGTCCTTCGAACTTCAGCGAGGCCGGCCGTCGGCTGTGGTGGGCCGGCCGGACTCTCAAGAGGGTCATGGACTACATCACGGCCAGCGATAACCCCCGCCTGCGCTACCCTCAATTACAGTCCAGGCGACAACCCCCGTCAACGACTACATCACGGCCGTCCGACGACAGCGACGACGACGACGGCGACTACGACGACTACACCCACGAGTATTATAGGCCTAGGCAAGAGTATGACTAACCTGAGCCACATCATTGGTTAGGACAAAATGGTTTGTTGTCATTCGTCTATGTACCCAAGTTTGTTGTCATTCGTCTATGTACCCAAAGTTTGTTATCATTCGTATATGTACCCAAGTTTTTGTTGTCATTCGTCTATGTACCCAAGTTTGTTGTTATTCGTCTATGTACCCAAGTTTGTTGTCATTCGTCTATGCATCACTTTCTCTCTAGTGAGTTTCTGCACTTAGAGGTGAAAACCCAAACCTAGGTTTTGCCGAAGCGGGGCCCCAGAGCGTCGGAACCCCACCCAAACCTAGGTTTTGCCATACCATGTGTATACAAGTGTGTTGGGTGCTGTGGATGTCCAAGTTCCCACTCCGGGATGTGAGCGGGTTCACCGGCATCACTTTCTCTCTAGTGAGTTTCTGCACTTAGAGGTGAAAACTCCCCTTCCGGGCGAACCGGATGGAATCTTGTGTTGATTTGGGGTAGACCTTGGTTTCTCACCTTCCTATGGCCTAATCTAACACAACCAAACAAAAAAGTCCACTGGCCTACCCCCTTTCGACGCACGTCTATGGGGGTAGACGAAAACGTTAGGGTTTTTCCAGCGGATTCAGGGTTTCGCCGAAGCGGGGCCCCAGAGCGTCGGAACCCCACCCAAACCTAGGTTTTGCCATACCATGTGTATACAAGTGTGTTGGGTGCTGTGGATGTCCAAGTTCCCACTCCGGGATGTGAGCGGGTTCACCGGCATCACTTTCTCTCTAGTGAGTTTCTGCACTTAGAGGTGAAAACTCCCCTTCCGGGCGAACCGGATGGAATCTTGTGTTGATTTGGGGTAGACCTTGGTTTCTCACCTTCCTATGGCCTAACCTAACACAACCAAGCAAAAAAGTCCACTGGCCTACCCCCTTTCGACGCACGTCTATGGGGGTAGACGAAAACGTTAGGGTTTTTCCAGCGGATTCAGGGTTTCGCCGAAGCGGGGCCCCAGAGCGTCGGAACCCCACCCAAACCTAGGTTTTGCCATACCATGTGTATACAAGTGTGTTGGGTGCTGTGGATGTCCAAGTTCCCACTCCGGGATGTGAGCGGGTTCACCGGCATCACTTTCTCTCTAGTGAGTTTCTGCACTTAGAGGTGAAAACTCCCCTTCCGGGCGAACCGGATGGAATCTTGTGTTGATTTGGGGTAGACCTTGGTTTCTCACCTTCCTATGGCCTAACCTAACACAACCAAGCAAAAAAGTCCACTGGCCTACCCCCTTTCGACGCACGTCTATGGGGGTAGACAAAAACGTTAGGGTTTTTCCAGCGGATTCAGGGTTTCGCCGAAGCGGGGCCCCAGAGCGTCGGAACCCCACCCAAACCTAGGTTTTGCCATACCATGTGTATACAAGTGTGTTGGGTGCTGTGGATGTCCAAGTTCCCACTCCGGGATGTGAGCGGGTTCACCGGCATCACTTTCTCTCTAGTGAGTTTCTGCACTTAGAGGTGAAAACACCCCTTCCGGGCGAACCGGATGGAATCTTGTGTTGATTTGGGGTAGACCTTGGTTTCTCACCTTCCTATGGCCTAACCTAACACAACCAAGCAAAAAAGTCCACTGGCCTACCCCTTTCGACGCACGTCTATGGGGGTAGACGAAAACGTCAGGGTTTTTCCAGCGGATTCAGGGTTTCGCCGAAGCGGGGCCCCAGAGCGTCGGAACCCCACCCAAACCTAGGTTTTGCCATACCATGTGCATACAAGTGTGTTGGGTGCTGTGGATGTCCAAGTTCCCACTCCGGGGTGTGAGCGGGTTCTGGCCGTTGGCACAGTCGGCACAGGTGTTTATTTATTTTACATGTATATGTTGTAGGGTCGGGTTCTGGAAAACTCAAACCGTTATTTTATGCGGGTGGGATACCGAAATTGTGAGGGAAATTATATAGTCTAATTTATATATAAATTATACCTACATTAAATATTATATAGAGAAATAAATAAATAAATTTTATATAGAGAAATAAATAAAAAAGGAACATATATACGCCGACGGCTTTGCCGTCGGCGTATTATATGAGCGGAAACGTCCGCTCCGCTCCGTCACGGCGGGATTGGGTACGCCGACAGCCACGGGTACGCCGACGGCGGCCGTCGGGCCCGTTGTGGCTACGCCGACGGCCTGTTGCGCGGCTTCCCTAGCACGGCTTGTACGCCGACGGCCCCGACATTTGGCCGTCGGCGTACCAGCCGGCCGTCGGTGTTTTGACGCATTCCCGTAGTGTAATGATATGTCATGTATACCTTTTTTTACAACGATATATCATGTATGCTAGCCATAAATCATCCAAGAATTTCCATCTGTGAGCGAGACAAAAATGACAAGATTCAAATGAATAATGATCGAGTCAAATATATAGCATGCACATGATATAACTTTGGATTGTAATTTGAGGAAGTCACACGAATTCGTATTTTGCAACGGCCCATCACTCCTTCCCCTGGTGTCCAAATTGTTCCCAACGTGATATTGTTTCTAGCCTACCCGCTTCTGTCTGGTCTATTTTGTTGTGTTGTCTATACATGGCTGCTATCCAAACACACTCTATGTAACAAAGCCGAGTTACATGTTTTCGATTCTTTAGCCCTTTGCATATATCCAACAGATGACCATATTACACATACTCGACACCAAATTCAACACGTCGACGAAAACAATTTTCAGATGGTAAGTTTGAAAAAGATATAAACACTTGATCAGGAGAAAACAAGCATGTTCTGTTCATCAACTTACTGCTAGCTTTATTAGCCTTACAACTCATAAACACAACAAAACATCACACACACACACAGCTCGACCTGGAAATCAAACATCACAAGACACTAACCGGAATCAGCAACTAGGAGTCTGGGCTAGGATCGACAAGATTGGCGATGAGTTTGCTAGTTGGTCAGTAGCTAGGAGAGGGGTGGCTGGTGTGTTTAATGCTATAACGTGAGAATAGGCTTAGGTTTTTTCAAGAGTTAAATTCTCTGCCCTATTCACTTGTGACTAGGGTATGATTCTGTAAATATTTCCGCCTTCTATAAGTAAGTTATACTTTTGATGTATTTCCTCTCAAAAAATATATTTGCATAATTCAAAAGAATTTTGATAATACTGATATTTTGACATGTCTAAGTGCTGAAGCGCATAAAAGAGATAGTCTTCAGCATAGGCATGACTATGATTGGTCTGGCGGGGCTTCGCAGTATTATTTAAAAATCAATAAGATGAGTTCTAATATCATGTGCAAATTACTATGCAAGATTTACCTGACATGATTGTTGATACATATTTGATTTCTAATACCAAGATATGTTCCAAACTAAATTTGAAACCGGGGTGAATTATACTAAACGTTTATACTTATTTTTAGCACGCTATAGTCTTAATTAATGTGTGTCTCCCTCCGTCCCAAAATATAAGGGGCCTTTAATTTCGCTAGTAAAGGACGTAAATTTTGACCATGATTTGTAGTTAGAATATGTCCACAAAATTATTATAGATATAAGAAATAAAAGAATTTTTTAAGGCGAATCCAATTGTATACAATCAAGTCTACAAACTTTATTATATAATGGTGGTCAAAGTTGAGTATTAATGTCCAACATAAGAATAGCGCGCCTTATATTTTGGGATGGAGTGAGTATACTTTTATATTTCTTGTTTAGCATTGTTAACCATATAAAAAGGTTAAATATTAGTCGTATCATTCTTTTATATAATTAGATAACTGAAAATTACATTTGTGTTATGCTAGATTTAAATATATTATGTAGCATAATTTTTTCATCAATTAATAATAGATAACTCTATAAAATATTTCGTGTATTCATATTTATGGTAGAGATATCTAAAACATATGTTCTAACAGATATCTTAGTGTTTTAGTCTATCATTCGGTAAGTATAGTTATAGAAACTTCCAGCATATTGTTTCGCGAATTAGAAACGCTTCCCTCGTAGGGTTTTCCGTAATGTCGTAACGGTGAATAAAAATAATGCTCCAGTACACATAAAGTATTCAAAATAAAGAAATGAGACAACACAATATTAGGGAACTTGAAATTTCATTAAAATTCTTTAGCAGAATTACAATGATTATTTCCCACACTTACAAATATTGTGCCTTTAATAAGCATCTGACTTGAGTCTGTGATTGCGTAGATGCAGATTCTCGGGGCCTTGTAAGACCATCCGATTAATTACATCCACCAGACGAATCCGGTGGAAAACCTCTCTGATTAAGCTGCACCGATGGTTGTCGTATTAAAACCTGAAATATTCTCATGATATCGAGAGATCAAAGTAGCATACAATATTACAAAGCCTTGTCGGTTCTTTGGTATGAAAATCCTGCCTTGTTGGCACCGGGTTCATATACAGTAAAGTCTCACAATAATAAGTGTTCAAACTTGTCAGTCACAAACAAAGTGTATCCAGCCTCTTCGGTCAGGACATGATGGTTTCCGGCCTCGTCGGTCTCGGAAGGGGAAAAGATCTGAGCCTCATCGGTTAAGGAGAGGAAATGTCCAGCCTCATCAGTCAGGACTTGTAAACAATTCTGGCCTCGTCTATCGTGGAAAATGGTAATAAGAAAAAACATGCAACTTTAACCCATTCTCGATGTGAGTTGCACTTTTTCTCAAGAAACGTGGAAATGAAAAGTGATTTTCAAAACGAGTTGCACTTTTCCAAAAAAAACATGTGCAACAGGCAACCGGATTTTGATGCGAGTTGCACTTTTTCTCCAGAAATATACAAGTGGAAAATGGTTTTTCAAAACAAGTTGCACTTTCTCAAAATACATGCAACTGGCAACCGAATTTTGATTCAAGTTGCACATATTTCTCAAGAAATGTGCAACTTCAACCAATTTTTGATAAGAGTTACACTTTTTTCTCAAGAAACGTGGCAACTAGGAAATGGTTAACCAAGTTGCACTATTTTTAAACGTGCAACTAGCAACCATGTTTCGTTGTGAGATGCACTTTTCTTAAGAAATGTGCAATTCCAACTGATTTTCGGTAAAAATTATAGTTTTTTAGAAGAAACGTGCAATTCGCAAGTAAAATCAAGTGTTCTATATGCATTTTATATATTTTAATCTGATTATTAATGTGTTGCACTTTTAGTCATACAATGGTCGTCTTACAATCACAAAGCCAAAATAAAAAGGAAATAGAAACAGAATCATGGAACGTTTTATTGTTGTTGTTATTTTGCAGCTGTTTCTTTTAGGAAATTGTGCATGTGTTTTGTGTGCAATGGACATGACTAGGAGGCCCAATAACCGAGGCAGCTAGCCTACGTATCTTTTCTATACTTATTATCTATACTAACTATTTAATCTAAAAAAAAATCTATACTTACTATTAAAAGAGCAAACTTGTGTTGATACATTAAATCTGATCCCTTCAATATTTGGCCAACGGTACAGATTGCTCTAATGTTTGACAACTCAACACACCTTTTCATTTCGTTCTAATTACATGATTTGCCACCGCTAAAAAAATTTCAGAACAAGTTCTTTCCCGTCCGCCGCCAGATCAGCCCCCAATTCCGGCGAGCAGCTCCTATGCGTGACGTTCGAGCTCAAGCTGAACCAGCCCGCCGCCTCGGCAAGTTCCACGCCCAGGCGGGCGGCGCTGGCGCCGCTCACGCCGTGCAGGCGGGCGGGAGGCAGGGGCGGCGGCCGGTGCGGTGCTGGGGTGCGGGACACAGGCGGGCGGCCGACGCAGCAGCTTGTCGCTGGGTGGCCGACCAGTGTGGGGCGCAGGCGGGAGGGCGGAAGGCGCAGGCGAGCGCTGGCGCCCCTATACCGGCCCTGTTCGTGCCTTCCCCCGCAGCACAATCTTTTCCCCCGATGCCGTAGATGATGCAGCCCAGAGTGCGGGTACCGTCCCTGGAGCTCTCTGGCTGGGAGGAGAAGAACTGGATGAGAGCGCAACAGCATACTGGAGGAGAGCAGACTGGCGTCGAGTCGTGCCTCCTCAACCGCCCCGACCTCCCGCACCCCACCTCTATCTGGTTCAGTGTGCGCCGTCCCAGAGTTCCGTCGATCAGGCCATCCGAGTTCTTCCGTTCGGTGATTATTCTGATGCCAGCCGCTGAACTGGTTTCGGGATTACCAGCAGCCGCCCATCTCAGTATCCATATTTTTCTTCAAATCTGAGCTATTCTTATCGTTCTTATCGTTGATGCATGTAAAATGCATACATCAGCTTTACATTTTATTACATGTTATTCCATGTTATTTGCATCATATAAGGGTTATATTCATGATTTATATTGAGTTTTGGGGATAATTAACAACTTCCCCATTTTTCTGGAATTAACCCTGCGCTGTCAGAAAACCCCTTTTTCTATATTTTGATGTTCCAGGGACCCAAACGACGTCCAAATGACCTGAGATTTTACGGTGATCACTTTTTTTGGAAGGAACGAAACGTTGGCGCAAAAGAATCGAAGAAACGGAGACCAGAAGGTCGAAAGGGGTGGGCCCACGCGGCCAGATTCCCTGACCGCGTGGGACCCACCAAACTGGCCCTCGGGCATGCGCTGCCGTCGATCTTTCTTCCCGAAGCTTCGTCTTGACCTAAAAACGACTATATATAGACCCCCCCAGGGCTTTCGCGAAAGGGAGCGCCACCGAAACACAGAAACCACGAAACAGAGACTTGGAGCTGAAGATTGGAGGGGGAAAACTCCGGCGGGGCGCTGCCGGTGTGGTCTCCTTCCCTCCAACAACATCTCCACCGACACCATGATGAAGAGGGAGTAGTCCACCTCTGGACTATGGGTTTGTGGAAGTAACTTATGTATCTCTCCTCTCTATGAGCTTCACTAATTAGTACCGTATGAGCTGCTGAACATGATTACGGTCATCTATGTAATTCCTTTGTGGTGGATCTTTATTATGAGTTAATACATGTTTGAGATTGCAATGGTTTTGTTTCAGTTATGAAAGTAGATGCATATTATGTACCCCGTTCTTATTTACTTGTCATGATCAAGCATGTTTATGAGAGCATGTGAGGGGGAACGTGTGCATTAGTTGGAGTAACGGGGGGTGGCTAGTGCAGTGAACGTGAGAGAAAGTTCTGCGATCCACTTGGGTTTTCTACCTTACTTTGTTGCCTCACTAGGGATAAACAAAAATACCATGCTACCGGAGAGTGGATGTGACCTTGACCACTATCTCCATGACTAGATCTAGCATGTTCTTATTTTAACTTCATGTCATTGAACTTATTGCTATGCTCTGATTTATCTTAATTACTAAAGTGTTATGATTTAGTTCGCATCTTGGTGGATCATAAGAGAGAGAACAACTTATACTTGAGATCTCTATGTTAGGACGTGATGCCCATATTATTAATAACTTGTCAAACCTTGTCTTGCCATCTTTCATGTTAATTTTAGTGTTTCATTGTCTACCACGTTATCAAGAGAGAGTGCATTTGTGAAACCATGAACCCCGGTCCATTTTTAATCATAAGAAACACCTTTCCAACACTTTTATCACCACTTTTGTTTGCTGCCATTATTAAATCCGAAAATACAAAAACACTTTTACATCTTGCATTCATCATAAAAAACCCAAAAATATCATTTATCATTACTACCATCATCCTTGCATATTTATTTTACCATCATTGCATATTTACTACTGTTTGCATATTTATTTTATTATCATTCTCACACCTTGTGCTTGACAACCACTTGGTGAGGTTGAGGGCACAAAATAATTTATTTTGTTGCAGGTTCTCAAGAGAAGGATAAGGAGATAACCCTGAAATACTGGTTCCCCGAGAGTTCGATATTAAACCCTCGAGTCACCCCTCGTGGGGAAAACTGTCTTCCACTACTACATACACTCTGCACTTGGAGTCTCAACCTAACCCATTTACTTTTCACGTAGGTAATCACACGAAGGGCCGTCAAGACCTTTTCTGGCGCCGTTGTGGGGTAACTACGTGAAGGGCCATCAAGACGTTTTCTGGCGCCGTTGCCGGGGAACCATAGCTGAAAGGTTTATCCAAGGATCACTCACATCAAGTCAACTTCATCACCAACTTGTGTAACAACCTAAGCTTGGGGAGGTTGCACCTACGTGAGCATCATCTTATCCATCTTTACCTACAATCATTTTATTTTGTTTTGTTCTTGTCTTGCATATCATCTTTATATTTCGGTTTGCATATTTATATTCAGTTTTGCATTTGTTATTTCAAGTTGCATTAGTGTCATTTTACTTTCAGTTTTGCATAAAAAATTAAAAACACATAAAAACTTGTTAAAATGGGAGATAGAACTAAATTGTGTGACTACACAAACACTCCTAATGATCAATTTATTGCTAAGCCTATCACCACACCTGATAGTACTGCTGAGAGCTATGAAGTTAGTCCTAGTTTGTTAAACTTGATAACTAGGGAACAATTTGGTGGTAGTGCTGTTGAGGATGCCTCTATGCATCTTCATGATTTTATTGAAATCTGTGACATGCAAAAGTTTAAAAATGTTGAAAGTAATGTCTTAAAACTGAAGTTATTTCCTTTCTCACTTAGAGGAAAAGCTAAAGAGTGGCAACATACATTACCTACTGGTAGTATTAATTCTTGGGATGATTTAAAAGAAGCTTTCATTAAGAAATATTATCCCCCTGTTAAAATACTGCAAAATAGAAACAATATCCTCTCTTTTAGGCAAAATGAAAATGAACATGTTGCCATGGTTTGGGATAGGATTAAACTCATGCTTAGAACTTGTCCATCACATGGGGTTAATGAATGGACCATTTTACACTCTTTTTACAATGATCTAAATTACATGTCTAGAAATATACTTGATTCAGCTGCTGGAGGTGCTTTCATGGGAAAAACTGTTTTAGAAGCTAAGAACATTTTGGAAAGTATCTTGCAAAATTATAGTCAATGGCATACTGATAGAGCACCTAGTTTATCTAAGAAAGTGAACTCTATAGAAGAAACAAATGATTTGTCACCTAAAATGGACACCATTCTTGCTTTCATTAATAAACAAAATTTTGAAAATATGCCTTTGCAAGAACTAGTGGGGAAAACTGTCTTCCACTACTACATACACTCTGCACTTAGAGTCTCAACCTAACCCATTTACTTTTCACGCAGGTAATCACACGAAGTGCCGTCAAGACCTTTTCTGGCGCCGTTGTGGGGGTAACTACGTGAAGGGCCATCAATCGTGTATATGAAAGATTGTTTATTCTGATACGAGTCGCTGAACTGGTTTAGGGATTAGCAGCATCGGCTCATCTCTCTATTCATTTTCTTTTCAGATATGCCTGTTCTTACGTGTATGAAACATTTATATGCTTTATGTTCGTTCAAGATGCAGAACAACTCAGATTTGGGCGTGGATGCATGTATTTGGATGTAAATATGGTTGTATGTATTTACCTGAAATAAGAGTTGATATATACATCTGTATGTGCGAACACTTCTTTCCGGAGGCGAGACTATATGTCAAATTAGGTATTTAATTAAATATATACAGTGTACCAAATTTATATTTTCACTTAGCTGTAGGAAATGTAACTAGACACTTTTTCTCTAAAAAGAAAATATGTTAAACATGTGAATAATTGTTCAAATGAGAACGTTCTTATTGTATATATTGTAAAGGGTCGGTTGCGCTGGATAAAGAGAAAAAGGGTAGTTTCTGTTGTATACATAGATATTACATCGTTGATGTGTATGGAACTTTTCTATTTTCATAAAAAAAATTGCGAAAACGAATATTGAATATATGTATATTAAATTTAATTCATATCAATTTTGAAATAATATTTGACTTTTTGTTCTCTCTCATAGGTATGAAAGACAAGTCATGTATTTATTGGAGATGAGTCCTTTCTATTTTTCAGGAAAATCATCTCATTTTGTCCATGAGAATCATCTCATTTTGAACTTCCAGTTTGCAATTTCAAAGTATGGATATTCTCATATTAAGTGAGATGATAGTATATGAAACCCGGATCCACGTGCTGGTCTTACTTCCGTGTTCTCAAGTACTACAAGCTGAGCATTTCTTTTCATATTATGTTTTCTATCTAGATCTTGATCTGTTTTCAGGGTCTTCTATTTTCTATTTGTAATATAAAAATTTAAGTCAAAGGAATGACGGGAACCAGGAATGCATGTTTACTCACTAGAGGCACAGTGGCAGAGCTTCATGGGGGGCAATCACACTTCCCGCACTGCCGGTGGATTCCCCTGCCCTGCCGATCTATCCATCTCCCCACACGGGCGCCGCCAAGCCATCCCCTATACGGTACCCTTCCTGCATATAGTAGCACATTCAAAGGTATATGTGTTGATATGCACCGTAAGAAGTAATTCAGCTAGATACGATATTTTCCTATTTGTAAATTATTCCGTTTAATTGTTAAGACGTCCTACTTGTAAATTGTCCCATTTAATTGTGAAAATGTGCGTTGCACGTACATGTCAACTAGTATTATTAAAAGAGCAAACATGTTGGGATACATTAAATTTTTTCCGTTCAATTTTTGATCAACGATCTAGATTATCCCCATGTCGAGCACCAAACATGTTTGACCAGTCAAACCATTTTTTATACTTAGGTTCGATCACGATCACGCAAAATAAAATTCCGATTGAGAAAAACAATTCCGATCGTTCACGTACAGGGAAAAGGAAAAAAAACAATCCGTAACTCATCGTTCCGGATCGAGGCAAGCTCCAGATCGCTGGCCGGTGTTCAATCTGCTGCGGCCATTCTGCTGCTCCCCTTCAGCCCCGACATGTTCTCCTCTCCGCGCTGACCTGCTGTGGTCCCTTTCACTGTATTACGATGTATACATATGTATTGAATAACTGACCATGCATGCCCTGCTCGGCTGCTTACTTGTATCATTGTTTTCTTTTTCAATTAAATTTAGCATCTCGACAAGAGGGTCGGTTGGAATTTTCGGTTCAACTACCTCCTATATAAAAAGATCTATGTCAAGTTGGTCGGCATAATTGTCATAAACACGAAATGAAAACAAATAGTTATAAAAGATAATAATATACCACATCCCAATCATAGACCGTACGAGGTAGACGGGGACGGATATCAAAACCATGGCACTATACATATAAAAAACAATCATACAAGTAAGAAAATTATACAAGTAATAACTATGCATCTAAATCATACAAGTAAGATTTTTTTAAAAGATAAAAACAAGAGGCTCACCAAGGTGGTGCCGGTGACGGGGCAGCGCGGGCGATCGGCGGCGGTGAGGACGGGGACGGGACAGCACTAAAACCCACAAATCATACTTTAATTTGAGCTCAAATTGCATATAAAACAAATAAACTCCCTAACTTAGGCATTTCATCAAACACCTAGCAAGCACTAGAAAAACGAAATGAGCTAACCTAGTAATGAAATGAGCTAAAGTAGCAACGCCGGAAGAAAGGATGAAGTTGCTAACCCTTGGATAGATGGGGCGCTGCCAATCTTGACAAATGGTGGAAAAAAATGGGGATAAATTCGAACTCGGGAGAGGAAACAGAGGAGAAAATGGGGATGAACTCGAGCAGAAAAATGGAGATGGTTGGCTCGGGGTGGAAGATGATATAGGGAACAACTTTAGTACCGGTTCGTGATACGAACGGGACTAAAGGGTGCTCGCGCTGGCCCCACCACTGTGGTTGCCTGCCGCAACCCTTTAGTCCCGTTTCGTAACACGAACCGGGACTAAAGGTGGCGTTCGAACCGGGACTGGACCCGTGCGGCGTCCTAGAAGTTGCAACCGGGACTAATGCTCACATTAGTCAAGGTTCCAAATATGGCCGGGACTAAAGATCCGTACCGAAGCCCATTTTTCTACTAGTGTTGGTTGCTATCCAAGCACGCCTTATACACCCCCGTTCCAATTTAGATGATTTTTATTTGCCCACATGTGAATGTATTAGACATGTTATAAGTATAAATATATTTATATTTGGACAAATAAAAGTCATCAAATTTAGAACGGAGTGAGTATAACAAAGCCGAAGTACATGTTTTCGACCTTTAAGCCCTTTGCATATTCCAAGTCCAACTGATGACCATATACACATAATCATCGACACCAAATCCAACACACCAACGAAAACAATTTCTCAAAAGGTTAGTTCTAAAAAAATATGAACACTTGATCAGGAAAAACAAGCCTGTTCTGTTCATCAAGTGACTGCTAGCTTTATTAGCCTTACAACTCATAAACACGACAAAACATCACGCAGACAGCTCGACCTGGAAGTCGAAGCTAGATCACAAGACACTAATAGAGACATATAACAAACTAAAAACATTACTGGGACACACACCAGCAGGCATACCATCTTAAGGCAACGAGATACACACGTCCTTAATGTATTTTCAGCCGTGGAGGCTCTACATGCCCTCCCGGTTAATTAACCTGGGCGCCTGAGCCCCCTGACTCGTCGTGATGTCTGGACCTGATCTGGACAGCTTCTTCAGTCCGGAACGCCTCCGGAGTCGCTAACTTGCTTGGCTTCTGTGCATCTGTAGAAAGAGACACACACACATGTAGGAAATCATCAGCAAACAATAACTGACCGTGCTTCAGCAAATACTGTTTTCAGTGTGGGCGAGCGTGTGCGTTTACCATTGTTGTTTTCACCACGGGCGCCATACCCGGTGACGCGCTCGAAGAGGCCGTACAGCACGTCCACGAGCTGCGCAGCGAAGCTGGCCATGGGAGCTGGAGGCTTGGAGCTGGTGTACTGAAGACGCTAGCTACTCGAACACGACGAACAGTGCTGCTACGTGCTGAGCTCAGCTATTTACCGCTTGCCCTGCTCGGCTGCTCCTGATGAGTCCTATACTGTTGCCGGGGCGCCGTATTTATACACGGCGCGGCACCGGCGTCGTCAGTTCAGACAAGGCCCACGCGCGCGCGTCGTGCGTACACTCAGAGCGCATGCGTATCGTGCGTGTACGGATGCCGATCAAGCACCTCCCGATCGATCGCTTTCCCGATCCCGGTGGTTATGTGATATTCCACTCCGTCCATGCCACCAAGGATCCGGAGAATTGTTGGTTGTCTGTTGTTAACAATGACTGAGGCTAGCTGTGCGGCAACTGATAGTGTAATCGAGGTGACATTAAACGAGCAAATTGAATCGTCAACTTGGTATACTACATGCTTAATTATGCAGGTAACATATGTGCAGAGATTTCGATCTCCCGTATCGTTGGGTCAGATGAGCGTTATTTGGCTGCCCATCCTCTTCCTGTCTTTTGCGAGCCCCACGGATCAACATCAAGCACCAGCCGGATCATGATGCAGGAACGTTCGTCATTCCACAGGCGTGAGTGGTGCCTACTAGTCCTAGGAGAGGGCTAACGTGGCCAGCACATAATATGATGCGGTGCATGGTCCATGAATGAATCATGAGTCATGATCGATCGTTTTCGCGTCCACCCTTATGATTGGTCCACTCCATTATACGCCACCCATGAATGGATGAATTTTTTGGCTTTGGGGGTAGTGGATCTCCATTGCAGGTCGATTATCCTTGCAGTTCGTTTACTGTTCCTGACTGACTCAACCCTTGCTGGCTGATTTTCGCTCTTGATGAGCTAACAAGAAAAGGTGAGCTAAGAAAAACTCTTGTTGGTTCCAAATTTTCACTATGTGTCTCTGTAGCATCTATAACAGACCAAATTACAACGGAATTATGATAATTATCCACATTCTTTTCGTCGGTTTGGATTTTTGTTTATACTGTTTCGTGCATAAAACTTTATCATGGTATCTGAGTAGAGGCCTCCGTTTCAAGTCTTGGCTTTCCCAATTTAATAAATATACTTCGTGTCCCATTTCTATTCACGTATAGGCCTTCTCAAGTCATACGTGAGATTCTTCAACTTCAATTCACATGTGTAAGCCTCACAGAGTCACACGTGAGAGCGGGAGTTACAGTATATGTAATTGCCATGTTATTTCCATCAGTCATGACTCTTAGTTTATAATGGTTGGTGCATTAAACTTGATATATGAAACAATATTTCGTGTATTTCATTTGGATGGAAACTAGTTTACCATTTTTATACTTCGTGCATTCTCGGTAAAATAGAACTAGAACCGCCACATACTCTTGTCTCAGTTTTCACAAACCATACCACATAGTGGCTCTATTATATATTTTGAGGTGAAAAGGGGCACACTGATGATGGAAAACGAAAAATATCGATCTCTGTTTTTGTGTCTACAATATTTTTTTGCGAATAAAAGGATATATTATCAGCACAAGGGAGTGCCATCAGAAATACAGACGTTCCTCAGTTCATCTGGTCCAGTACAGATCCAGACTTTTGTACATTGGTGAGAACGGCGTTAATTAACTAGGGTGTGGCTGGCTGTGTTCACCTCTCTCCTAGTCCTAGTATGCACTATCTCACAAACTCTCCCTCCCTCACATATCCTTTTGCTTCATTCACCAGAAACTCCATCTGTGATCGATTGACTTCCTTATCATTGATCATTGCTACCGCTTCCAAGCAGTCACATTCTAGGATCACCAGAAGGTCAGTCCACTCCATTACAAGAGCTACGCCTTGAGTACATGCACGTAGTTCACTTCAGCTTCAAGTGGGTTATCGCAGGCCCGGAGATACCTGCACGCTGACAGCAATATGGCGCCATTCTCATCGCGGAGAATTATCCTGGTACCCCCTGGCCATCTTCTTCCAACCAGGTACCATCAACGTTCAGTTTTACCCAGCCTGGAAGCGGCTTGGTCCATCTCTGCATGACTTCTCTTCTCTCAGAATATCCTTCGCGCACCATCGGAGATATGTGATCATAAGCAATCACAAATTTTCCTTTCACCGGGTCTGCCATTGGTGCTTGTTTGATTGACAAAAAGGACTCCCCATAACTAGGCAGAAATCTTCTGGAGCTCTCGATTGGCGGCGCCAGCTTCTGATGCACCACTTCATTGCGGACATGCCAATTTCGCATATCATCATAAGCCGCTCCTGCTCCAACACCTTGCCGAGGGCATGTTATGTAATAGCCATTCATGCCCGGTGTTGATGATGTTCTCGAGGGCTGGTATCAGCCATACCTTCCGCATAGCCGCATTGCTTCCCAGAGGTCGCGCGCCATTGGGCATCTGTAGAAAACATGAGAGTTGTCCTCGCGGTCCACCTGACAAAGTATACAGTGTCAGTTTTCTCAATATTCCTTATGTTTTTGTTCTCCGATGTTGCAAGGGAATTTGTGGCTAGCTTCCATCCAAAAACTCGTACCTTGTGGGAGCAGGGCACTCCCACCAGACGACACGGTTGCCGCCCGGTTCGATCCCTACTCGTGGCGCACGTTGAAATGTAGTGTAGAAGTTCCCAGACGAGCTTGTATGCACTCTTGACGTATTGCTGGCAAGTGTGTGCTTTTTTTTTGAGATATTTGCATAATTCAAAAAAATGATGGTCAATACGATAACTGATATTTTTTACATGTCTTTCTCGTTCCATCCGCGTCCGGGTAAAGGAGTTCGTCGAAGCCGAGATGAAGGCGGTATAGGGCGCATGCTGCTCGTAACCCAATCTGAGCTCTCTGCCACCCGTCACTTTTAGTACATGATGAACGTATAAAACGCAGAAGCACATTAGAAAGATCGTCCGCATCGGCGTGACAATGATCGGTATGGTGACGGCTTCGCACTAGTCAAATATCGGTAAGACAAGTTCTAATATTATGTGCGCAAACTAATCTCTAAGTTTTAGCTGGCATAATTGTTGGTAAATATTAGACTTGTGTGAAGAAACATCAACCAATCATTTATGGAAATACCAACAGTATTAGCCATGTTTACTAAGGAAGTAGAAGACAGGACATGAAAGGGGTTTTGAGATGTTACACCTGCCAGTTTGGCCTTGGAATCATTGCGGGTTTCCAAATTTTGCTTTCTTTTCGCCTGCTGCGCCATTTGCATAACAAATAATTACCAGTTAATTATTTAACATGAGTTAACATGAATTTATACGAAATATCTAGAAATCATATACACCCAAAGTATCTAGCACAAATGCCCGTGCGTTGCAACGGGAGAGAAAAAGGGCGCTGAGCTGTTGTCATGTTGGGTCACCTTCGCCCAGCAGCTAGAGTTAACATGAGTTAATTATTGCAGGGGATTCAATCGGGAGAGGAATCATATACACCCAAAGTATCTAGAAATCACATTACCAGTTAACATGAGTTTATACGAACGCTCGTTGGAAGCCTGCACTCTCACAGAAATCTCGTTCGATTCCGTCTAAAACAATTTTGCCTAGCCCAGCAACGCAACCTGAAATTGCCAACAAAAGGCAACCTGAAAGTGTTACGGCCTCATTTAGTCATTTGGCTTGAGTGAAACGGAAAGGTAAATTTGCTGCTGAAATTAACAAAACCGGGTGCACCTGTACCTTAAACACGGTGGCCCTCGGCCGGCCGTAGTACATCGCGGCGACGACCAGCAAGACGAAACCGACTGCCACCATCCTGAACACCGTGCCCGGTGTCGCCGACGTCCCTGGCATGGCTGGGAGGCGCCGGTGTGTCGACCGACACATAAGTCATCGAAGAGTAGTACGAGCGCCGTTTCGAATCCGAAGACGACAAGCAGGTGGCTTCCAAAGAGGAGGAAGAGCGCCTGCCCATGGCGCCGCCGGACGCGGCGAGCGTGCGGCCTGCGAGACAAGCGCCGCTGCGAGCATCCGAGCGAGGACGAGCGCGTACTTGCACGGCCGGACTGCCCGGCCGGGGAAGCGGAGAATCGCCATCGGAAGCTCCAGGACTTCCACCCAGACCCCGGCGTCTAGGAGCTCGTCCCTGGTCCGGCCTGCGTCGAGGAGTGCGGTGATGCCAGCTAAGAGACTAGGAGTGGATGAGCGCCGGAGGCTGTTACGTTCTTAGTTTTTGGCACTGACATGGTGTATAAATGATTAAATTCCTTGCTTAAACTTATTTAGTCTTTCACATTGCCATGGGTTATAAATTCAGTCTGTTGGTGCCGTATTGCTCTCTCTGCATTTTGTGAATTTTCTCAGAGTGTTGCTCACTGGATTTTCGTCGTATGGATACGTGAAAATACTAGCTTTGATTTACGCTTCGGTTATAAGGCATGAGAAAACTCCTGAACACCAGCACGCACCTGCACACGTAGACTCTTCATTCGTTCCGAGCACCAGAAAGCAAACAAAACTGTTTGAACTTCCAAAAACAACGAAGCGACACGAATTGATCTAGACTTCTAGAGCCGCCCCCGATCCACGTAGCTGCTACCTCTCTGAAATCTGAACTGAGTGCATACTGAGTATCTCTGAAATCTGAACCAACGTAGTTGCCTAGCTGCTTGACGAGGAGTTTTTTTTTTTTTTTGGTTTTATAGAACCTCGCGGAGGTCAGTTTACACACGATGCGGGGCAACTGGGCTGGTCCAGTTGGGCCAAGTTCAGTCTGTGCCGGAAAGCGGCCAGGCGTGGGCTAGACGTTTGGGCCCAGTTGAGCCGTAGCGGAGGCGGATTGGACACGTGGTAGGAGTCGTACAGCGGCCTGGACTGTCATAGCGGCCGCTCTTCTAATACACCCTCCTGGTGTCTGGAAATTTGCCAGCTAGCCCAGCCAACGAACCTAAGATCTCCGTTACCGCCACCGGCCGATCTAACAGGAAGCCCGATGGCGTTGCGCTCGCTCCTGACCAAGATGCCGGCCCTCGGTCTGAGGTCGCCGGCGGCGGCTTCTCGCCGTATGTCGTCCCTTGCTGCTCCCGTAAGTACCCCTGTTCTACTTGTTCTGATTTGGTTCTGATATGAACCGTGCCCGCCGATTGACCTATGGATTTGGTGTGCTGTCTGGGATTTATAGGTCGAAATCGGTAAACCGTACTGCTCTTACGTCTAATCATGAGATAGATATGCGTTTCTTTTTCCCTGTGCTACAATTTACCGAGACCTGAAATAATGCCCTACTGATTTGATATTTTAGTGTAAATGCTGGCATGCATGATTTTTTCGTATGTCTAATCATGAGATTTTAGCGTTATCTAGTCTAGTTTAGCTCCGACACCTCTCTTTCTTTTTCTTGGAAACTTTCGTTTAAATTTCATGTAAATAAGTTCTCTTTCCGTTTTATAGAAAAAATACAACGATCCTTGTCCAAGGCTCAATGAGTTGTCGGAGATGATTGACCAACAGTTGGCTAAGAATAAAAAAATTGATAAGTAAGTTGCTTCCCTATATCTCTAGTTTGATCATTTGATGAAATTGTTATTGTGTACACTTGTACACTCAATATATTTCTGTTTTATTTTGCTTTAGTATGAATATTTTTTTATGCTAATTGAATTGGTTGTTTTATGTGTAGTGATTTAAGGGTGATGTTGCATAACGGGCGGGCAAAAAATGATAAGAAACTTACCGCATATGTCTATGCGGTCCACAGCTTCTCGGCCTTCTTGGTGCTCAGGCATGTGTTTTAGGCACCCTAGGTCGGTTATGATTATAGTGGAGTACTTAGTATTGTAACATGATTAGTACTATTGTAAGTGAGCTTTATGTAATCGTAAGAATATCGTTTATGTTGTTCACGTTAGATATACTTTTAGCGATGTTATTCTTTGTTCGCGCGAGGCTCGATCAGTTTTCTGACAGCAAGCAACAACGACGCGGGGAGGAAGAAGATCATATCCACCCCCTTAGCCACTGCTGCCTACAGCCGCCTCGCCCTCCTCAAATCACGGCCTCCGCCCGGCTATCCCCTCCCCCCCCCCCCCCCCCCCCCCCCCCCTTCCTCACAATAGATCTCGTCTTCGGACGCACCTCCACCCCCACCAATATGTCCATTAGTCGCCTCCACTCGCTCCAGTCTCACAGTACAAAAAACAATACTGGTACCATGTGGAAAATGTTGTTGGTAGAGTGAGCCCCATGCTACTTGTATCACGCCGCATCGAAAACTTACTGGTAGCGTGTGGGAGTTACTAGTAGCATGGCTTGTAAGGAAGTGAACAAAACAATTGCATGGCAAAACAAAATGCACATTTGTTAGATAAGAGCGTGCGCTTTTTAAAATACAATTTCCTTTATGCTAGATTTAAATTACATTTTCCTTTATGCTAGATTTAAATTATATTTAGTAGCATAGTTTTAGTCGTCAATTAATTTTAGGTAACTCTATAAACTATATAGTATATACATATTGATGGTAGAGATATTTAAAGCATATGATCTAAGAAATATCTTAAAAGAGGTTATCAGTTTATGCTTTGATAAACATATTTATACAAACTTATAGAGCATAAATTGAACGTTGGCATGATCCTTTACCCTTATTCATGTGATCAAATATTTCTTGCAAGTTACGGTGGGTACATTAATGAGTTTACAGAGTATGCATGATATGCATTTGGTATTATTGTTGCTAATAATAATCCCTTATGAATAAATAAATTGAGTAGATTATGCTAGTTTCACGTAAATACGATTTGATTGTTCGATAGGCTCATCCGCAATCCGCTCGGCATCATCTGTTCTATACAAGTGGGCGTGCTTCTGAGATAAATGTTGGTGCACATAATTACATCAAATTGACACAAATTTCAGTTTGTACAAAATGTAAGACCCATGTCGGAGCGCAACTATCAACCTAACTAAACTGCTTGTTGTTGATTAGATTGGTTTATTTCTACGTATGTGATGCACACTCTTTTGGTCCGTCGTGTGGAATTGCTCTTGCAAATTTATCTTTCTTATTATGATATTCAATAGTATCTTAGACATAACAGATAATATTACAATGGTATTAGCACACATATATATTTGGCAGCCTTCTCCTGTCGGGGCCCAGGACGGTTTTACCTATTTGTCCGGCTTATGAGCGGGCCCTTGTAATATTCTTCTCCGCAGGAGACAGTTATTTTCCGACGTTCTGCAGCAGCAATGAGTAGCACGTAAGGGCACGTACAACGCAGCCTCTTACACAGGCGCTAGGGAAAATAATCCCAGCCGTTACGCTTGAATCCCTGCTGAAGCCAGGATCGAGTCTTGCTTCGACGCAACTTCTTGCGTCGGGCGCTAGCGCTTTTTTTTCCCCGATCAAGACTGGATTGTCTAGTGATCTGTAGTTCGGAAGCGCCGGAAAGTAGCGGTCAGCGTTGCGGGTGTCAGGCGCTTAGCTGATAACTAGTTTTCTCGTATTTATTTTTTGGCACTTAAGCGCCGGTACAAGCGCCTTGCGCTGTACTTGCCCTAAGGCGAGTTCTGTAGCTGAAGCATAGCAGTTGCAACGAAAGGAAATGTAGAATGCAGCCAGGGTTCTGAGCAAATTAAAGTGCATACATACCTCCTGCACGGCCGGCGCCGGTTTGGCGGGCTCGACATCCATGACTCCGGCGCGCCCGCAGACGGTGACACGGTCCAGGAACCTCTCCTTGAGCTGAACCGCGAAGTTTGCCTCTGGAGGTAAGCTAACCGGCGCTCTGAACTCTGAAGCGTTTGCTGCTTGTTGCTCGCTAGTAGTAGTCAGCTGCTATGCTTCCGGTTGTGAGTGGTCGCAACTATACCTGCCGTTGGTAGGGTATGGATCCACCCGTGCTTCAGCCACACCCATACCCATCAATCACTCCATCCATTTTACCCTACCCGTTTCTACCCATACCCATTGGGTAAGCTGTAACTTGTAAGTAGGTTGGAGCTGTAAGTAGGTTGGCCTCCAGGATGCAACAAACGACAGCAACAAGATACCTTCTGTTCTTCAGAGGTAGTAGCTGGATCGATTCGTCGCCGTAATGAACCGTATAGTCAGCTCGATCGATTCCTATAGTAAGCCGGCCAATTGACTTGTCTATGCTTCCGATGCCGATCATCGTCACCATGACCACCGTGGACCAGCTGACACACCGCGGCCGGGCGTCGCGCTGGCGGAGCAGTACTGACCGCCGCTGTGCTGTCCGGTTGCTCCAGAGAGCCGTGCCGTCCATGCCAGTTAGAAGATGGGTCAGCTTGAAGAGGAAGAGAAGAAGGCAGGCCCGCAGGTGCCGCAGTGTCACACCCGGTACCTTGGGCAGGTGGGCCTGGGCTTCATGGGCCAGTAGTACCAGTGGAAGCCAACAAAAGGGAGCTGCCACGCCTGGGAAAGGATATGGAAGAACAGAATAGAACACGGGTCGTTCCCATCCTCTCTCCCGTCCCCTTCCTCTCCGGCAGCTGCCCAAGCGGCGATCTCCTCCGGTGGCCGCTCTCCACAAGCGGCGGTATCCCGAACCTCACGCCCCGGTGATCACCGACGGCAACGGGGTGTTACAGTGGTATCAGAGCTAGCAAATCCTCCACCGAAAATTTCCCCACAAAAAAAAATCCCCAAATCCCTGCCCACCACCTGCGGCCTCGAGCACACCTCGCTGCAGAAGCACGTGACCGTCGGCGATCCAGTTTGAGCCAGACGAGGAGAAGCCGGTCATGGCGAGCTTGGATGAGCTCCGAGCCGACCTGCTGCGAAGACTCGCAAAATTTCTTCCGATGGAAGAGAGCAGCATAGCAGCTACGTCGTCTCTGTCAACCACATCGCCGACCGCGCCAGTACCACAGCCAGCAACGCCTGAGGAAGCCCCAGCAGAGTTGGTGATGGAGCTCCATGCTGTCCCTGAGCTCTCCATGCCAGCGCCCGCCAGGTGTTCGACGGAATGCCAAGACAGGGTTTCCTTGTTTCAAGAGCTGGAGCTCGAGCTGGGTTATGTGGATGAGGTGTTCAAGGACACTTCTCTCAAGGACATGGTGTGGGACGAGGAATTTGCAGACTGCGTCCTCACTCATATTGGTAGCTCCTCACTGTTCCTAGAGATGGGTACAGGAACCAATCAAGATCTTCAAGGTCATGTGGACTCCAATCATGGAATAGGGGTTCCACGTGTTCCTTGTGGCACAATGATAGTCAAACTGGAGAAGAGGCAATGTGTCAATCTTAATCAGTGCATTCACAGGTTCAGGCATACAACGTTAGAGGTGGCTGGCAGCCTTGATGTAGTGTTACACTGTACAAGCTTATGGCCAACAAAGGAGATGGACAGGTTAAGTATCCCTTGGGATCCTGGAGGTTCAAGGTTTGCATGTTGGCTACTGGATAACAAGCATTTTGCTACATATATCGATGTGTCTTTCATGAACCAGCTGCTCCATTTATATGTTTGGGAGTATGGCAAGTCGACAGTTCATGCAATTGCGCTCTATGTTCAGTGTGGCCCAGGACTTCTAGAAAATGTTCTTGTGGTTACAATGTTTGTTCAATTGGCCCAGAAATTGGTTGATTTGCCTGTGCTTTACATTCAAGTGATCAAAGAACTATGTGACTACACCATTGCTGGAAACAACACAGGTTACTCCATGCACAACCTGCTAATGGATTCAATTGTATGGCTTGGAGGTCAGGGCTGGTAGCAGAATTAGGAGATGTATGGAAAATTACAAACAATGGAGTTACATACTGGAGCAGTGCAGTTCAACTTCCTCTCTGTTTGAAGCTTGAGATGCATGCTACTCTAAACATGGACACACGCCAAACTTGGAATCAAATGGTGTTTTCCACTGTCTATCATTGCTGGCCTCTTGAAAGCAGTAGCAATGAGACATACAACATGTACTGGCATTTACAAATACAAGAAGAACCATGCAACTGCAGAAATTTATGTTCATTTTTTGGTGTGTCAAAGTACCTCGAGTCCAAGCAATGGGATCCTGGTATTGGCCAGAAGGACTTAGAATGCTTCGTGAAGCAATATCAACAAATACTCGCTGCCAGGTTTCAGGGTTGCTCAGAATATATATGTGATGCACTGCTGCCTGCCGTGTCGACATCATACAAGTGGCATTATTGCTCTTTCAGCGCTTCTGGATGCTATGTTCAATACAAGCAGGAGATTAAGGCGTTCATGGAATCGTCATTCATGCCATTGCTTGGGGACAAGCAATGTTTTTTGGGGGCGGTACTGTCACACCCGGTACCTTGGGCAGGTGGGCCTGGGCTTCATGGGCCAGTAGTACCAGTGGAAGCCAACAAAAGGGAGCTGCCACGCCTGGGAAAGGATATGGAAGAACAGAATAGAACACGGGTCGTTCCCATCCTCTCTCCCGTCCCCTTCCTCTCCGGCAGCTGCCCAAGCGGCGATCTCCTCCGGTGGCCGCTCTCCACAAGCGGCGGTATCCCGAACCTCACGCCCCGGTGATCACCGACGGCAACGGGGTGTTACACGCAGATGGACGCCGTGCTGAACAACGCTAAATTCCGGCCGGCGGCCGTCACGGCCGCTGACGAGATTGCCGGCAATATCCTCTCCGAGTTGAAGCCGTCATGGCCGTCGCCGTGATTTCCGGTCGCCGCCACGGCCGAGGAGATGGAACGGCTGAAGGAGCAAGAGAAGAAAGCCGGCCGCCGGCGCGGAGGTGCGGCAGCTGGACGCCGTGCCGCACAACGCCAAATCCTGGCTGGCGGTCGCCGAAGAGATGGCCGGTGAGATCCTATCCAAGCTTTGGCCGATTCGGTGCTCTTCGGTCGCGGCCACAGATCCTTGCTTTCCGGCCGCCCGCCATGGAGCCACCGCCCGTGCTCTCCGTTTCGATTTGGGGAGAGACGTTGAGAGGACTCTGGACAAGACACGGGGATTATCCAACCCTTCCCGTTTTGTATGGGTTAAAAAAACTCTGCCCATACCCATCCCGAGTTGAAGCCGTCATGGCCGTCGCCGTGATTTCCGTTACATGGATATGGACAATGGGTACGGACAACAAAGGGCAGGCTTAGTCGCAACGATCACCGGCACCCGTTTTATGGCGTGGACGTGCACTAACAGTGTGTTTAGTGGAACCATGGAGGGTTGAAGAAGTTGCGACTTGCGAGGAAGTATCGGCCAGTTGAGGAAGATCCAAAGAAGCACCGGCCCGTTAAGCAGGCCGGGTAGACCCAAGACTGTACTGTAGATGGCAAGGCCGGGCTCCTGGTTATGTTTGGTACTCCCTGTTCTTGCAATCTTCTTATCTGTTCTTAAAATACGGAGGGGAGCTCCTTATTATCATGCCAAGCTGCCAGCTGAACCTGCCTATACCAACGATGCAGTATCATTCACCACACAATTTAATTATGTTGTGTCCATTCACTCCATTGTCCTCCTTACCTCCTTGTTATGACTTTACGCAGGACCATTCGAATTATGGATTTTAATTAAAGTGCTCGACCGACACTGTGTTTGGTGCTATCATGTGGTCCATAATTATGAAAGTTTACTAGCTAGCCAGCTTGTTTGTACTAAATATCCAGGCTCTACATATATAACCACTGGAAGAATTGGAGATGACGATCTCGTTGAAATAGCCCTGCTTTTCTCCACACATAAAATGGTAAGAAACTGAAAAAATTAAAAAAATTATAACTACCATACCTATTATATTATCGACATTGTTGCTTCTTCACTCGTAGTTTATTGCATTTCCAGTAGTTTGGGTAACAAACGGACAACTAGCACTAGAAACATGTTGTGCACCATGCCAAAATTTCAACGGCGTATATGGAATATCAGTGCAATAGTAATTTAACCTCACAGTATTTTATATGTAAATGGTGGTCAAAAATAAAAAGGTAATGAGATAAAAAAAATCTATTTATACACATATCTGTGATACATGCTATATCTAAATTAATCAGTGTATGTGCATGTTATGAATCCAAACTAATAGCATCCCAACGGCACCCAAAAGGCTCTTCATTGGTTGCTGGGGTTCCGAATAGGAAATCATGCCCCAAAGGGTCTCCCATTAGCTAGTCTGGGACGCTAGTCCGCTTGGCCCAGCTGGAAGTGAGAAAGGAAAACCATATCTACACTTTGCTCTTCTTATTCCTCTCTTTCCCACACTACCGGCCGATGCTCGATCCCATTCTAGCCGACCACCACCGCATCCCGCCTTTCGCCGCCACCGCCGACAATCATGGAGGGGAAAAAGGAGCTCAAGTGGCGAGTACGGAGCATGCTTTATTTGTGTGCAATGCAGAACACAACACCGATTAACATGTCCGCCATCGCCAAGGGCCTTGCCCAAAGGTTCGTGCAGTCCGTTAGTGATGTCCGCCGTCGAAGATTTGATACCCGTAGGTGGAATTCAAAGGAGCTTGGCGCACCCTTCAAGGAGCACATCGATGTCACTGTCATCGTCGTCGCCCATGTTCGCCACCCGCAACGCTAGTCCATCGGTGCCCACGCCCCACGCGTTTCTCTCCCGAGGTCGGTGGATCATTGTATGTCGCTGGTTTTTGCCTCGATGGTCTTCTCTTTCATGCTGGGTTCCGATGCCCGGGTGAAGTGGTTCAAGGTGTCCAAGGCGTTGAGATCGATCTCAACAACACACATATATGTGAACATTGAACTGCCGATGCTCCGATGGGAGCCACGAGAGTTCCCGAATGGCGGTGCCCTGGAAAATATAACGCATTGCCCCGCAATAAAACATTTTGATGGGCAGATGCACCGCGCAATGGGTGTTCCACAAATCAATCTTAGCGAAGAATATAATTTCACTTCTACAATGCACAAACTTCGGCAACTAGAAGTGCCAAACTAGAAAAGGAGGGTAAGACACAAAAATTTCAGCAAGAACCGAAGTAGAAATAAACAGAAGCTGCTAGCCACATACCCATTTCTTCTTCTACAGCACGAAGCTATATATCACTATCAACCCAAAGAATCCAGCGTAGATCACAAAGATAGATCCAATGGTCCATGTGAAGGACAGAGATTAAATCAATTCTTAGACAACAAAGAACTAGTTATTCCGTTAAAGAAATGCTAAAGATGGTAGACTAGCATTTTGTTTTTTGTTTTTCGAGGGAAGTAGACTAGCATCAACTTCCTCACTTTGTCGCAGTTTATTTGTAGATGCGGGCTTGCGGCGTGATATGTTACTAAGGACATGACATATAATAACCTGTGATATGTTACTAAGGACAAATGCCACTTTAATGGAATCTCTCAGCATACCAACGACTTGGGTCTACCCAGACATATTGTTCCAACCAACAATATGTAATTTATTGATGCTGACATAAACAATGTCCATGACCAGGGAAAGCACTTTCATGTTGCATTCAACCCATTGATCCATAGATAAGAACAGGGTATGTGTTAAATGTTCATGTTTACTACACGTGCGTGTGAGCTTTCCTCTGAATCTCGCATTCAGGAGTCATAACAGTTATAGCATAGAAACATGAATTATAATTATGAATCAGATGTAAAATAATTATTATGTTTTGAGTATACATCCAACACTTATGTCCTTCATCTCTGGTCCATGACCTTCCATTACCTCAGTGTGGATGAGCCTGGGATGGTGGGCGCGCGGGGTCTAGTAGAGAAGGCGGATGTGCGGGTAATGGCGGTGAGCCTGAAGCTAGCAGGGCGGAAGGTGGAGCGGAAGCAGCCGACGGCAGAGCTCAGGACTCCAGCCATCGCTGACAGCTCAACCCCATTCCCCACCTTAGTCTCTCCATCCCATCAGACTAGCGGTTTAAGTAGCCAGGCCCGGTCCCAAAAATATTTCAACCTGGAGCAAATACTTATGCTGAACTTTTGTACCGATTTTTAGCATTCTACATTCTTAAAGAGTATAGGTCCACATTACTTTCTCGAAATTTTTAACCATATAAAAAATTAAATGTTAATTGTATCATTCTTTTTATATATTTGTAATAATTTAAAAATACAATTTCCTTTATGCTAGATTTAAATTATATTTGTAGCATAGTTTTCTTCATCAATTAATTTTAGGTAACTCTATAAACTATATAGCATATACATATTGATGGTTGAGATATTTAAAGCATATGGTCTAAGAAATATCTTAATAGAGGTTCTCAATTTATGCTTCGATAAACATATTTATAGAAACTTATAGAATATATATTGAATGTTGGCATGATCCTTTACCCTTATTTCTGTTGTCAAATATTTCTTGCAATTTACTGTTGGTACATTAATGAGTTTACAGAGTATGCATGATATACATTTGGTATTATTTTTGCTAATAGTAATCCCTTATGGATAAATAAATTTAGTATATTATTTCACGTAAATACGATTTGATTGTTTGATAGGTTCATCGGCAATCCGCTCGGTATCATCTGTTCTATACAAGTGGGCGTGCTTCTGAGATAAATGTTGGTGCACATAATTAATTATGAAAATCAAATTGACACAAATTTTAGTTTGTACAAAATGTAAGACTTCTGTCGGAGCGCAACTATCAACCTAACTAAACTGCTTGTTGTTGATTAGATTGGTTTACTTCTACGTATGTGTTGCACACTATTAGTCTGTCGTGCGGAATTGGTCTCGCAAATTTATCATTTCTTATGATATTCAATAGTATCTTGAACATATAATAGATAATAGTACAACAGTCTTACCACACATTTCTATTTGGCGGCCTTCTCCTGTCGGTGCCCGGGACGGTTTACCTCTATTTGTACGTCTTATGAGCAGGCCGTTGTAATATCCTTCTCCGCATACTTGGAGAATGATATTTTCCGCATGGTCAAAGTGGTTAGTAGTAGTAGGAGGAGGAGGCGGAGGAGGAGGAGGAGGAGGAGGATAGGATCAGTTTGCAGTTTCAATGGTAGCGCATAAAAGGTTGTCATAATCTCCTAGTCTTTTAGCGTTTTCTGCATTTAGTATATTTATTTCTTTTCCGCAGAGATCATGATCACACGAATTCGAAAGCTTACTTTTTTAAAATATGTGAGTAAGTCGACGTCCTAGTATAATAAATCTGTGACAATGGATATTGAATGAAGAATAAGTGTGGAAATCTGTAGATATTTTAATTGCAAATGGAAGTCAAGGGCAGTTTCTCCGGGAAAGACATGAATATCAGGCATACAATGTGCCGGTAAAATGTAACTGCCGGGAAAAAATATTCTATTTGAGGGCAAATGAACTGCGAGGAATGGTTCAAATGCCGGGAATAGTTCAAACGGCCGGGAAAAAACTTTTGCCGGCAGTTTTATTGCACTGCTAAGTTCCCGGCAGAAAACGTGCAACCACATTTGGTCCAGTACTCCAGTGAGGCAGTGACTCTCTGTTTCACGAAAAAAAAGTACTCTACATGATGTTTTAGGTGCCAGAGACCCAATGATTTAACAAATGCCGTGAAAGAGCATAATATTCATAATTGCTGTATTTCATAGTTACACATGATTTTCCTTCCCAAGAGACAGAAGGAGATTGCAAGGTAGACGACATTGGCACACTCGTACAGATTACAAGAACAACAAGAATCAAGTTAAATAGCAAGGAGTCTATGGAATGAATCTAGAGTGGCAGTGCGCACTCTTCATCGCTTGAAAGCAGGGGATATTAAGCCACACACGAAACCACAACGAGGAATAAAATCTTCAATCGAGTCATCGCGCGGTGTGCTAATTGACTCCCGCCCCTGATCCTCCTGAGACGTTGGGACCTCGTGCCCGAATCACGACGTTCTGCAGAAGCAATGAGTAGCACGTAAGGTGAGTTCTGTAGCTGAAGCATAGCAGTTGCCCGGAAATGTGGAATGCAGCCAGGGTTCTGAGCAAATTAAAATGCATACATACCTCCTGCACGGCCGGCGCCGGTTTGGCTGGCTCGGCATCCTTGACTCCGGCTCGCCCGCAGCCGGTGACGCGGTCGACGAGGCCGAGGAACCTGTCCTTGAGCTGGGCGGCGAAGTTGGCCATGGGATCGGGCTGTGTGATTCTTCTGGAGGTAAGCTAAACGGCGCTCTGAACTATGAAGCGTTTGCTGCTAGTAAGCTGCTATGCTTCCGGTGGTGAGTGGTCTCAGCGATCACCGGCACCCGTTTTATACTCGGCGGGGACGGGCACCAGACGCGTCGGCGAGGTTCGCCGGACACGACAAGTCCGGCCCACGCGCGTGCTGGGACGATCAATGATATCCAGATCGCTTTACCTTCTTCCGATCTGCATGCATGATGAGTTTACTACTACTATTCCACATGCGTGAAACGATGGATGCATGCAACTATGCAAGCTCCGCGTCTCTGGCACTAACAGTGTGTTTCGTGGAACCATGGAGGGTTGAAGAAGTTGCGAGGATGTATCGGCCAGTTGAGGAAGATCCAGGAAGTATCGGCCCGTTAAGCTGGCCGGGTAGACCCAAGACTGTACTGTAGCTGGCAAGGCCGGGCTCCTGGTTGTGTTTGGTATCCCTGTTCTTGCAATTTTCTTATCTGTTAAAATACAGATGGGAGCTCCGCATTATCATGCCAAGCTGCCAGCTGAACCTGCCGATACCAACGATGCAGAATGATTCACCACACAATTTAATCATGTTGTGTCCATTGTCCTCCTAACCTCCTTGTTATGACTTTAGGCAGGACCATTCGAATTATGGATGCTATTTTAATTAAAGTACTCGACCGACAGTTGGTTTCTGGCTTAGTTCGGTGCCTTTAGCAGTGGAACCTTTTATTTTGAATGATTGTAAACAGTTTGTGAGTTTATAAAATCCTTAAAAATGTAAAAAAAAAGTGCTCAACCGACAGTGTCTGTTTGGTGCTATCATGTGGTGCATAATTATGAAAGTTTACTAGCGAACTAGCTGTTTGTACTTTGTGCTAAATATCCAGACTCTACATATATAACCACTGGAATAATTTTCTGAGATGATGATCTCGTTGAAATAGCCTTCTTTTCTGCACGCATAAGATGGAAAGAAAATATAAATTTCATAGTTATCATGCCTGTTATACACATTGTTGCTTTTTCACTCGTAGTTTTGTGCATTCACAGTGGCTAGGTAACAAACAGGCAAAACTAGCGCCAGAAACATACTGTACACGGAGCCACAATTTCAGTGGAGTATATGGAATATTGGTGCAATCATAATTTTAGCTCACGATATTTTCAATAATAAAATGGTAGTAAAAATAAAGATGTAATGAGATAAAAAAAAATATTTATGCACACATCTGCTAATACATGATAAATTTAAAACAATCCGTGCATGTCCATGTTATGAATCCAAACTAATAATACCCAACAACGCCCCCGAAAGGCCCTCCATCCGCTTCTTGTGATTCAAATAGAAAATCATGCCCCAATGGGTCTCCCATCGGTCTGTTTGTGAGCCGAACATATTTGGTCGCCGTGAAGCCCCCCCCCCACACACACACACACACACACTTTCCGGTTCGACTAGGGGTGTACGAACATATGTAGATACGCCCGCCATGTCGGATGCTGGACTACTTGGCCCACCCAGAAGTGAGAAAGGAAAATCATATCCACACTTGCCTTTTCTTATTCCTCTCACTCCCGAACTACCGGCCGTTGCTCCCATTCTAGCGAACACCGTTGCCGCATACTGCCCTTCGCCGCCACCGCCACCGATCATGGAAGGGAATAAGGAGATCAAGTCGGAGAGTACGGAGCGGGCTGCGTGGTGCGCGTGCGGTGTAGAACACGACACAAATTAAGGTGACTGCCATCGCCAAGGGCCTCGCCAAAGGCTCATGCGGTTCGTTGGCGTTGTCCGCCATTGACGATTTGATAACCGTAGATGGAAGTCAAGGGAGCATGACACGCCCTTCAGGGAGCACATCGATGTCATCATCTTCACCCATCTTTGCCCTCGACGACCACCGCATCGGTGTCTATGTGTTTCTCTCCCAAGTTCGATGGATTGTAGTATGACGCCGGTTCACCGACCGGTGGTCTTCTCTTCTCCGGTGGGTTTCGAAGCCCCGGACGAAGGGGTTCAAGATGGCCAAGGCGTTGAGCTCGATCTCAACGACACATACGTGGACACCAACATGCCATGCTCCACATGAGTTCCCGGATGGCGGTGCCCCAGAAGTTATAGCGCATTGCCCCGCAGTAGAACATTTTGCTTGGCAGATGCACCACAATGGATGTTCCCGCGTAGCAGATATGCGGCGGAAGCGGCTATTGCCGCATAACCCAGCGAGCGCGCCACTTACATCCTGAATTGTCGACGACGACTACGTTCCCCATGCCACGCCCCACGTTCAATTCTAGTCCAATCGCTCCAACCTCAAGGTATTACTGTATAGGTACGTAATATCTTGATCGAACCCATAACTGCTACTCCCTCTATGCCATAATAGAAGATGTTTTTGGTATTTTAATATAGACAGTATAGACGTATTTTAGTGTGTAGATCCGCTCATTTTGCTCCTGTATTAAAATAACTAAAAGATTATATGTTATGGTATGGAGGGAATACTTACTAGCTTTAGTGGCTAGGCACAACATTTTACCGAGTATTGACTTGTTTGATAGGCATTGGTGTCGGTATAGACTAAAAATTGTAAAGTGGCGGACATGTAGATTCTTTTGAAGCAAAACATAAATTTTTCATAGTTTGACATTTTTGGTATACCTGTAAGACTTTATATATTTTCATGGTGCATCGCTTTAGTGGTCATTGTCTTGTTCGGCCCCCCATGCTTAAATTCTGGATCTGCCCCTGCCCGCAGTAGAACATTTTGCTTGGCAGACGCACCACAATGGATGTTCCACGAATCGATCTCAATGAAGAAGATAATTTCTCTTCTGCAACACACAAACTTCAGCAACTAGAAACGCCAAACTAGAAAAGGAGGGTACGAACACACAAACTTCAGCAAGGCCGAAGTAAAAATACATAGAAGCTCACAGATGACCCCGGAGACCGGGGTGTGTAGTGTAATCTTTTCCTTTTTTTCTGCTGGCCTTACAGGCCTCTCTTCCTCTCCTTGAGGAACCATGTACAAAAACTTTGTTTTCTATCTAATCGAATGGCAGAACGCCTGCATTAAGCTTCAAAAAAAATACATAGAAGCTGCTAGCCACATGACCAATTTATTCTTCTACAACACCAAGCTAGATATCACAGTCAAACGAAAGAAATCCAGCGTAAATTACAAAGATAGATCCAACAGTCCGTTGAACGATAGAGATTAAATCCTTTCTTAGTCAACTAAGAACTAGTTATTCCGTTCAAGAAAAGCTGAAGGTGGTAGACTAGCCTTTTTCTTAGTACACTAGCATCAACTTCCTCGCTTTGTCGCAGTTCGTTTGTAGATGGAGCCTTCAGCGTGCGGAAGAGATGTTCAAGTTCAACATATCGATCTTAACGGATGCGTAAAAAATACAAAAGGAGGGTACATTGTACACCAAAGAATGAATCGACAGAAAGAAGATCAAACAAAAGTAAATGAACAGAAGCTGCTAGCAACATGACCTATGTTTCTTCCTCTATATCCTTGCTTGACGACCGGCAGTGTCCACGCCGCCTACCCGCCGCGGTCCGGACATCGACCAGCGTTGACATATCCTTCAGACCTTCACCGGGATTCATGGCGAAAGAAACCAGCTCATCTCAGATCGAATCGTACACAGAAGCAGAGAAAATGGCTCAAACCGCTGGAATAACTCGAGAAGCAACCGGTGCAGTACATATCAGCAGGCTGTGCGGCTTGGCGGCGGCCGACCAGAGAACATCTACCCCGACATGCCGTAACAAGCCATGCATTCCGTATATGCCGCTGCCGAGCTTGGATAGAAGAGGCCGAGGAGACCGAGGGGAACACCTCCCCGGCCCCGGTCCCCCGACGGCTGGCCACGGTGGCCGCGGGTGATTTTATAGCAGCTTTGTTGTAGCGACAGGCGAGGGTACGCACGTGGACTAGTTTAGAGGCTCTGTTGGCAGGGAGATGTATGGGGTGCCGTAGTAGCTGCGTAGCTCGTGTCGTTTCATTAGGGGCATGGGCCGCCATGCCGGGCGCTAGCTGAGCTCTGAGACTCTGACGGAGATCGTGCATGCATGCATGCAAAGGGCTTGTCATCCCCTTTGACGCCAGGGAAAAGACCCGTGATTCTCCCTCCCTCCCACGCGCGCGCGTCGCTAGTTCCATGCAAACCTCTGATTCAGTGCAAGATGCATGCTTGGAGCCTACCGTTTTCTGTTACCGATACAAAACCACCTACTCTATCCGTCCAAGGGCTCATTTGATTCATATGATAGAAAAAATGTAGAAATGGAAAATCTGGGATGGCATGTCTAAGTGAATACTATAGGAAGACACATTCTCTTTGAGTGTGCCAAAGGAATTTTTCAAAAGGTCTCCTATAGAATTTACTACAAGATTCCTACGTGATTAATTCTATAATATGTGATCCTATAAATCAAACAACTTTCATAAGAAAATTCCTATAGGAAGTTAGGAGCCCATCCTTTGAAAATCCTATGCCATTCCTTTGAATCAAAGGCCCCTAAGTGTATGTCTAAGTTTTGGTCAAAGTCAAAGTTTAAATGTTTTGACCAACTTTATATAAATAATAGTAGTAACATGTATGGCATCAAATTAGTATTACGAAAAGTACATTTGAACCGGATCTAGTGATTATAATTTAGTTTAATAAATGCTGCTACATTTCACTATAAAGTTAGTCAGAGTATTAAATTTTTGACTTAGTACAAAATCTAGATGTACACATACTTATTCGCGGATGGAGGTAGCATGCATCTTTAGTGTTCTCAATAGAGGTTGGGAACTGTTTAGGAAAAATAAACGCGAGAAAAAAGAAATAATCTATTTTTTGTTTTTTATAGAATATGTCCAAAAGACGTATTAGTTTCATAGAAGAACTTTTTAAAGTTTGACCAAGTTTGTAAGAAACGACCATTCAAAAAAGTTTATAGAAATTCGCAAGTACAAAACACAAATAAATATCCTTCGACTGATCATGAATATATTTTCACATTGTATAAATATGGTATTACAAATGTTGGTATTTTGATAGCGCCTATAGTCCTGACCCGGCCAAACAAATGATGTTTCGTCTGCTCCAGACGAGGTAAGAGCGAATGACCTTTTTCGTGATTTCCATCGTAAGAAGAGTCATGGTTAAACTTTAATACATTTCGCTTAAAATAAACATAGCATAGTAAAACAGGACTACAAGGAGTACAACGCCATAGCATGACACACGATGCCACAATCACCGACAAGGTCTTTCTTTTGGACTACAATGCCTCCCACAACAAGTACATGGTGTCGTTCTCATGAGGGACCGTCGGCCAACGATTTTCAAGCTCGAATTACGCAAACCTTTAATTCGGCGAAATAGGATGTGCTGGATACCATAATGCGGGAGCGAAAGTTTGGTGAGCATTGTTGTGGCTGGATCCATAGGAAATCGTCCGAGTTCTCACCGGGTCAGCTTTGTTGATGACCTGTTGTGCCCAGTAATTCACTAGGCCGATGACATGCTTCTTTTGGTGAGGGTAGAATAGCCAAGGTCTTCCGGTTACATGAGATCCCCAATGTCTTCTATGTGGCGACAAGAGTAATTGCCAACTTTCAACAAAGCATGTTCATCACCATCTATGTTCGCCCTGGTCTAGCGACGAAGTTGTCTGCTATTCTTGGCTGTCCAATTTTCTTCCCTAGACATTCCAAGGTTTGTTCTGTGTCACAAGACTCTCCGCTGGAACCTTGGACCCCTAGCCACGAAGTTAGTTTATATCTCAGAAGATACGTCTAGATCTGATCTGAGACTGTTACAATGATATCTCTGATATTCTAGAGCAAGTAATCTTGATTTGTCTTATACTCCAAGCTGATGAGTCTCCATGGTCTCACGTGTACGCCGGGTCATCGTGCTAGGCCGCCCTAGGCCCGATGGGACTCGTTCTACCCCATGAGGACATCCGAGTCCCATGACCTTTATGAATGATTTCAAAATTTCAAAAATCGTATGAGAAGGTGACAGTATTACTTAGCTATGTGAAAAATAAAGGGATTGGTGTTAAATGGTTCAAGTGCGGATAGAAAACATAGTGAGAAATGGCGTTCGCAATGTGAAGTTCAGAGTGGCTGAGACAGGGGGTGGCATGTCTAATTTCCTTTTGATTCTAGTTATAGGTTCGGAGAGGAAGGAAAAGAATGCATATGCACGATCGATTGTTTGCTTGCATGCTTTTTTTTTTTGATTTTTCATACTTGTATTCATACGAAAAAGAAAGCAGTACACATCCAGATACAAGCAAAGAAAGAACAGAGAGGAATCAAAGAACAACAACGCTGGCACACTCCATCATCATCCTCCAGGTCGCCCAGCACGCCGTCCCTCCACCGTCGAAGACGCCGAAGAAGCCAGCCGCCAGGAACACCCACCGCGGGAGCAAAAGAGCTCCTAGCCCGAAGGCGTTGACGAGCCGCAGTATCCACCAACTCCGTGGAGCTGGATCTGATGCCGGAGAAGCAGTATTGGCCGGGGGGCCTCCCCAAGCTCGATCTGCCCCAGATCTGGGGCCAGCGCCACAGATCTTCCGCCTGCTCACCACCAGCCCGCGCAGCAGCCGCCGTCTTGACTCCCCTCCGCCGGCCTCCTGTACACTCGCCACCAACCTGCCGTCGCCGCCGGAGATAACGACGGCAGATGGGTGACTCACCCGTAGCTCGGTAGCACCGTCGAAGACGACGCCAGATCGGGGGAGCCGCAGAGCACCAAAAGGACGACGCCGACGACCCCACCACGCCAGCGCCGCCCCCAAACCCTAAAACTACACGCCGGAGCGCAGATCTGGGGATTCCCCACCCTCCCGCCGCCGAAGCGGCCGGCGGAGGGTGAGGAATCCCGCAGATACGCCGGCGGCCGCCGGGAGAAACCGAGATCGCCTCGAGTTCGCCTCTGAGCACTGTAGAGATAGGAGGGGTTTCCAGAAATAGGACGAGTGGTCACTTGATCGAGTCCCACCATGCCATCCCGTTCAGTTCAGTCGTGTTGTCCATGTCCGGCCGGGGATATTCTAGTTTATGGAACTGCGGGCGTGATGTAAACAATGCCTTGCCACTGCTAGTGCTCGCTGCACAAAAGCGCTTGCCATGCACTGCGCGTTTGACTGTGCAGGATGTGTACAGTTGTACATGATCAGTCGTTCAGCGCCGTATCACACCATGCGTGGAGAGCCCATGCATGAAAGAGAGCAGACTAGTCTCTGCCGCGCCTCTCTTCTTCATGCAAGTATCTAAAGCCTGGGGGATTTCAGGTTACGTGCCCGTAGCAATCGATGTGATCGACGGACGTGGCGAAAGCTGACCCTGTTCATTTTTCAAAAATATTTAGCCTAAAAAAATTCAATTTTTTCTTCAAAAGTAACCTATATAGGTTATCCTCTACAGCGTAGCGCCCTAGGCTATGTATCTCAGGCATTTCGGGATTACCTGAACCCCAATTGTCGGGTACTGCCCGGTCTGACCAACTAGTGTAACGCCCGCATAGGGGGGTGGGGGTTACTTTGCCCCTTTGACATGAATTGGTCGCAATCGGCCCACACGAACGCAAACCCGAGTCAGCTATGCCTCAAACTCGAAACAGAGACTTGCCAACCGGCAACACCCCTCTCACCTCCTTAAGCAAAATCAGTCAGATCTGGAAATTTCGAAGGTGGATTTCGTCCGCTATCCCTCCCCTACCCTATTCTCCCCCGATCACCTCAATTTCATCCAAAAAAAACTAGTCACATTGCCCCTATTTTTGCAAGTTAAACTTTAAAATGTTTTATCTCTTAAATCGTAAATCGAAATTCAGATCCGTGAAAAACGGCTGGTTTTGTCGTGACGAGATCTTCAAATCTAGATCTCATGTTGATATGTTTTGACAATATTTTTTTTCGACCTCCAGTTGCCAGATTATAGTCATTAAGTCACCGGTTATAGTCAAGTTAGTTACCAGGACAAAATCAAATGATTACCGGCTTTCTCAATCTTTGCTCCTCACAAATTTAATCATTTCTGATGATAATGTCACATTTTACGTGTTTAGAGTGCATCAAGTACGTACTTAAGGGACATGTAGGTCATGGCTATGACAAACAATATGTAAAAATTACTTGGTAACTATGTATTATTTGGGTGGTACTGCTAACCAGTAATATGGTACCTACAGTAATATAACCTGGCAACTGGCGACGAAAAAAAGTTTGTCGAAACATATTAAGATGAGATCTTGTTTTAAAGTACTCGTCGAGACAAAACCAATGGTGAAGACGGATCGTCAATTGGATTCATGGTTTAAACAATAAAACATTTTGAATTCCCGAATTGTGAGAAGATTCTTGACATGCATGGCTTGGTCCCGTAAACTCCTTGCATGCATGCATGACTTGATCCACCTGCTCCCCCGGAAGGGACGCCGGACGAAGACAGTTTGTGGGGCACGTTCCCTTATTAGATTAACCGATAATTAATAAGTGTCGCAGTTTTGAACTAACTGTAGTTCAAAACTGTGACACTTATTTTGCATCGGAGGGAGTACTAGATTCACGCGAAATATAATGAACATGTGTAGTGAGATTGCTACTCCCTCCGTATCATATTATAAGTCGCTGGAGGAATGTTTCCGACCAGGTGAAAACGAAGGAAATTACATCAGTACCCCCGAATCTGATCGCTACCTGATCGAGAAAATTTGAATTACATCAGTCCGTCGTCTTCCTCCCTCCGTCGCTCGCGATCGATCAGGCCTCCCTCAGCGATCGATCAGGCCTCCCACGCGATCAATCGATCAGCTGCTGCTGGGGCCGGCGACCAAACCTCCTCCGTGCTCCTCGCTGGCAGATAGCGAGAGCAGCAACACCAGTGTGCTCCAGCTCGCCCAGTCTGCTACGCCTCGCTGTCACTAGGCAACTTCTCCTCTCCTTCCCTGCACCTGAAATTAATCGAGACGAGGATCAAATCACCTCCAGGCAGGATCACTTCATCGACCAGGAAAGGGGATCGGGCAGGAAGATCCTCACCTCCAGGCGCAGCTCAGGTTCCTCCCCGCTCCGTCCAGATCGTCGCCGGCCTAGTGAACAAACATGAACATGGTGCTCATAGACTTGAATCTGACTCCACCTGAAGAACAAGAAGGCAACATCTCAGATGGCAACATACCTGATCATGAAGTAGGCCATGTCGATCAACAAGGTGATATCAACATGGAACAAGGTAAGCACAAGCTGTCCAAGCAATTTCTATAAAGTTCAGTACGAAATACTCATAGGCACAACAACTGTTCTAACATCAGACCGAGACCAAGTTCAGTGCTCCAATAAAATCTTCAGAACACCAGTCTTCCCATAGGAAGCAGCAATATGCAGTAATAGAGGTCTGAATAATAGGAGTAACAGAGAAATTACACGTGTTAGTTTAACTCACTAAATTACTTTGACATTGTGGCAGTATCATGTGTTAGTTTAACTCCAGTAGTACTGCATTTAAATTGCACTACAGAGCTAACAGAGCAGTATTTCAAGCAATTAGTCACTCCCAGTAGTGCTAGCAAGTTCAGTTAAGCTTTTGCACAAACAAGCATAAACAAGCACAAATACTCTGGTCTGTGACGAGAACAATGATTAACTTAAGCAATTTTAATTTGCTGGAAAATAAACTACTCCAAGCAACCAAACAATTTGTGTGCAGTGATATCAAATTACTCCCAAGCATGGACATATCAGAGCAAAAGACAGATCAGAACATGCACTCCAAGCAAATTGTTCACAATCTACTCAGTGTAGTACGAGTACAGCAAGTGCTTTTCTTACTCCAAAACAGAGAGCATTCAAATTGTTCGCAATGTACACCCAAAATACTCCCAAACTACTCCCAATCTACTCCCAAACTACAGCAAGCTCCCAAACAGTGTAGTACGAGTACAAGTCAAAACTTTTGTAATGGAAACAAAGTTTTTCCATTACAAAAAGAAGCGTTGCATCGATATCTTACTCTACAGCTTTATGTTACTCCACGGACTCACATCAGTTTATCACATTTCAGTTTATCAGCAAGCAGCAAGTACTACTCCTACTCCGGTTTATCAAATTTCAGTTTATCATTCAGGACAGCTATTGCGCATTCAGGACAACTACTGCTCAATTGGGTTGTAACGAACGACGCCAACAAAAAAGAGGAGGACGCGTACCTTGGCGGAGCGCGTAGCAGGCCACGGGCGCAGGTGAGGGAGCCGGGCGGAGTGCGTAGCGGGCCACGGGCGCAACGAACAACGCCGGCTCGGCTCTCGGACGCACTCAAGCGCGTGTTCGCCTCCATGGTGTCGTCGGAGAGCGCGACGCGGGGAGAGTGTGGATCCAGTCGACGACCTCGGCGGCGTCCACGGCCTGGAGCTTGCGGAGGAGGTCGAGCGTGGTGAGGCCCCAGTCGGCGCCGCTGGCACGGAGGTGCTCCATCACCGGCGACTGGAACGAGTCCTTCTTCTGCGGCCACAACGAGGAGGACGGATGAGTTGTCTTCGCCGGGGATAGTTCGCGTGCGAGCAGGGATGGGAGGGCGGTTGGGTACCTTCTCCGCGGTGACGATGTAGCGGACGTGCTCCTCCGCGGCCAGCTCCCCCTGCTCCCCCATGGCTTCCTCCTCCGCCTCGCTTGATCTATCACCGGCGCACACAGATCCAGCGCCATCTCGCCAGCAGCACGTCGCCGGCGGATAAAAATCCATTTGTTGACCTTCGGTGGTTGCGTTTGCGAGAGAAATAGGGTTGCGGGTGCGAGAAAAATAGGGAGTATAGATGGTGGGAAGCAAGGCGGCGACAGGGAGACGACGGCGAGAGGAAGAGCTCGGCGGCAGGGCGGCGACGCGGAGGGAGAAGGAGAGGGCGACAGCGACGGTGACAGGATCCAGAGCGCGTGAGCAAGAGGAGATGGAGAGAGTGGAGGCGAGTGGGAGGGTAAAACTGGAAAACGTAAAAAATCACGTAGCGTGACGAAATTGGACTACGAACCCCAACGACTTATAATTTGATACAGAGGGAGTAGAACATATATGTTGACGACTTGACGTGTGCTATGTAAAGAAGTGCGGCGCCGTCAGTATGCGTGCACGTTCCGAGCTAATGCTACGCGAAAAGTCGAAACGGCGTGATGTCAACGATGAGTCGTGCACTCGTGCGTGCAATGCATGCATATGATCGATATTTCCTCAAACGTATCGAACTCACGAGCACAGAAAAGAATCGACTAGAGGTTGAAGACATCAACGTCGTCCATGCACGCGCGCGCTCCGTCTGTATACACAATGTACGGTGCACCGAGAGAGACAAGCAGCAGACCATCGATCGGCTCACAGCCTAACGAAGAAGACGGCGAGCTCGGGGCAGTCGCCGCCGTGCGGGCCGAGCATGTACAGCGACTCCGAGTCCCGGGATCCGACGACGTGGTCGAAGCACCCACGCATGTACGCCATCTCCCCATTGGGCGCGTCCACACCCGCCCTCCCAGGGAGCACGCCGCCGCCCATGGACACCGCCCACAGCGTCTCCAGCACCGCCACGTCGCCCTCCGTCGGCTCCCGCCGCACCGCGTACCCCACCCTCTTCCCATTGCAGAACATGGTCCAGACCGGCTCCTCCAGCAACCAGTTGCCCTCGTTGCCGCCGCCTTCTTCGGCGCCATGCTCCTCCTCCACGTGCTTCTTCTCGGTCTCCAGCACCAGCCGTGCGCCCGAGGTGGTGCCGATCTCGCGGAGCAGCGCGTGCGTCGGGAGCGCCAGTTCCACCACCAGCGCGGGGCGGCACCGCGGGTTGTCCTGCAGCGCCAGAGCGACGCGGCCGTCGCGGTAGCCAAAGAGCGTGCCGGTCATGCGCCGGTGGGAGGAAGACCCGCCGGTCGGCGAAATGAGGTGGGACAGGAAAGAGTCAGACGACGAGAGACGCGCCGGCGACGCCGACACTGATGCGGTTCCGTCGGCTGGCTTATGCGGCAGCAGCAGCTTCCCGCACCGCGGCGCCGTCAGCACCGGGAGCGATCGGCACATGCTCTTGAACATCCGCACGGGCTTGGAGCTGCGCGCCGGCCTCCGCCGCTGCGGTGGCTCCTCCAGCGCGTGCCCCGCCGCAGCGTGCACTGGGGACGGGGACGGAGACGGCGACGGCCACGACGACGGTGAGGGAGATGCAGACGGCGAGGCGAGCCGGAGGTAATTGTCCACGGACGACATGGACGACGCTTGCCGCATCCTTTTCGTTCTGGGTTGGTCTCCGCGGCGTCGGCCATGGTCTTGGATCGAGGGAGACGAGAGCTACCGGCGGTGCCGCGGCGGCCGGCGCAGCTCGCTCCCTCTCTCCCACGGCCGCGAATGTGTGTAGAACGATTGGCTCGCGGTGGCCATCGAAGGAGGGCGGGGCGAGGTCTTTGATGGCGCCATTGCCGTTCGAGCTTCCGGATGTCGAGGCGGCCGATTTGGGGTGGTCGTTCGCGCGGTTCGTCGCCACTGGCGCGCGGCCACTAGTTCCGCTTTGTTTTTTTTTTTATAAGAGTTCCGCTTGTTTTGGTTACTGATTCTGAGGCGGAAAAGGCCCCGGGCTATTTTGGGTTTTCGACTGTGCGACGACCACAAGCCCAAATTAGGTGGATAGCCCATACATGGTATTGTCGTGTCATAAGCCCAAGCCCAAGGCAGAAGCAGTTTCAGCTCTCAATGCCACTTCAAAGCCTGGTACTGCAGAAGCAAGCTGTGAGTTCTACATGGCATATGACTTTTAGTTTCCCGACATTTTCTTTTTCCAATTATAAGGAGCTCCGCTCCCGATCTATACTTCTTATAAAGAAAAGCTCCACTAAGTGTATTAATGATTTTTCTATCTCAACATGTAAGTTATCCACATCATCCTTTCTCTTAACCAATCAATTGTCCATGTCATTTTCACTAATACTTATTAATCACTACATGCATTGTACACATCATTCATTTCCTAGACCATCTAAATGTTCACATTATTAATTTCTAATGCACATCCATCCCATGTCTATTAAATTTTTGTATCTCGACTATGATCAATTAAATTTTACATCTTTTTTTAGACAACAAAATGTTTCATTATATGATTTTGTTTACACACTACAGAAATACCAACTGCAACGCGAGGGGTATACGTTCTAGTTTCCTTAAAAAATGAAACCAATTATACAATCAGTCTCGGACCTGCTTCAGGTTCCTTTTCTCCACACCTTCCCAACCTACAGACCTAAACACATCATAATATTTCTCAGCCATCTAAAGTTGACTACTCCAGAAACACCACACCAGATCGGGCTTAACTTCATGATGTCTACGTGTGCTTCTATTCTTGTAGACAGTGTTGGGCCTCCAAGAGCAGAGGTTTGTAGAACAGCAGCAAGTTTCCCTTAAGTGAATCACCCAAGGTTTATCGAACTCAGGGAGGTAGAGGTCAAAGATATCCCTCTCAAGCAACCCTGCAATTAAGATACAAGAAGTCTCTTGTGTCCCCAACACACCCAATACACTTGTCAGATGTATAGGTGCACTAGTTCGGCGAAGAGATAGTGAAATACAAGTGATATGGATGATTATAAGTAGTAACTGCAATCTGAAATAAAGATGGCAGCAAGCAAACATGTAGCAGAACTTGATGTAAACGGTGTTTCAATGCTTAGAAACAAGGCCTAGGGATCATACTTTCACTAGTGGACACTCTCAACAATGATCTCATAACTGAATAAGTAAAAGCTACTCTTAAACACTCTCTTGTTGGATAACAAACACCATTCATTGTGTAGGGCTACAAAAGCACACCTCAAGCCGGAGTAAACAAGCGCCACAACGTCATAAAGGAATCACACACGGTGCACACACTGTCACCTTTACACCGTGGAGAGTACCGGAGTTCATATTAAAGTAACCTATAGAGTGCATAATAGATAAAGAGTAACATCTACATATTCAACTAGATTAGCACAACTGAACACAAGTAAATACTGCTCGGGATTATTCTCCTTCTTGATGAAACAAGAGTACTACGTGTAGGGCTGCAAAAGCACACCTCAAAGTCTGAGTAAACAAACACCACAATTCCCAAGAATAAGCCATGATAAATGTCTAAATTATTCATAGAGTCACACAAGTACCCACACTGTCACCTTGATACCGTGTTGTCACAATGACTCCAGAAACTAGACAAAATCACTTGAGTAGCATAAACATTATTAATGTATTCAGCGATACTAGCAATACACATGATCACATAAAGATCACACCATGGAGAGAGAGATGAACCACATAGCTACCGGTAGAGCCCTCAGCCTCGGGGGAGAACTACTCCCTCCTCATCATGGGAGTCAGCAGCGGCGATGAAGATGGCGGTGGTGTCGATGGAGATGACTCCGGGGGCAATTCCCCGTCCCGGCGCGTGCCGGAACAGAGATTCTGTCCCCCGAAACTTGTCGTCGATGGCGGCGGCGCTGCGGAACTCTTCTGGAAATATGACTTGGTTTTTAGGGTTTTCGCGTCTGAGGCAATATATAGGCGAAGGGGCGACGTCGGTGGAGCCCGAGGGGCCCACACCACCTGTGGCGCGGCAGGGGGCCCACCCGCGCCGGTGTGGTTTGGCCACCTCGGCGCCCTCCTTCGTCTCTCCTTCGGACTCCGTGACGTGCTGGAAAAATAGGGACGTGGCCTTTTGTTTCGTGCAATTCCGAGAATATTCGCAGAAGTACTTTTCTGAAACCAAAAACAGCAGAAAACAGGGAACTGGCACTGTGGCATCTTGTTAATAGGTTAGTCCCAGAAAATGCATAAAAGTGATATGAAGTGTATATAAAACATGTAGCAAATGGTATAATATAAGCATGGAACATCAGAAATTATGGATACGTTGGAGACGTATCAAGCATCCCCAAGCTTAGTTCTACTCGTCCTCGAGTAGGTAAAACGATAACAACAAATAATTTCTGAGGAGACATGCTTTCACACAATCTTGATCAATATATTGCAAGGCTCATGTCATGAATGAAGTGACTCAAAGCAATGGTCTATAGTTTGCTAACAATAGATAAAGAGTAAACAATGAATCATATAAGCAAAAACTTTTCATGAATAGTACTTTCAAGACAAGCATCAAAAAGTTTTGCATAAGAGGTAACTCATAAAGCAATAGATTCAAAGTAAAAGGCATTGAAGCAACACAAAGGATGATTAAGTTTCAGCATTGCTTTCAACTTGTAACATGTATATCTCATGGATAGTTGTCAACATAAAGCAATATAACAAGTGCAATAAGTAAACATGTAAGAATCAATGCACACAAAGTTGACACAAGTGTTTGCTTCTAAGATAGAAAGGAGTAGGTAAACTGACTCAACATAAAGTAAAAGATAGGCCCTTCGCAGAGGGAAGCAGGGATTAAATCATGTGCTAGAGCTTTTTAAGTTTTCGAAAGCATATAGAGAGCACAAAATAAGTATTTGAGAGGTGTTTGTTGTTGTCAACGAATGGTAGTGGGCACTCTAACCCCCTTGTCAACCAGACTTTCAAGAGCGGCTCCCATGAAGGACGTTATCTCTACCAGCAAGGTAGATCATCCCTCTTCTCTTTTGTTTACACATGTATTTTAGTTTCTTTATAGATGACACTCCTCCCAACCTTTTGCTTACACAAGCCATGGCTAACCGAATCCTCGGGTGCCTTCCAACATTCACATACCATGGAGGAGTGTCTATTTGCAAATTAAGTTGCTTACTGATAAATCAGGGCAAAACATGTGAAGAGAATTATTAATGAAAGTTGTAATTAATTGGGGCTGGGCACCCCGTTGCCAGCTCTTTTTGCAAATTATTGGATAAGCGGATGTATATGCCACTAGTCCATTGGTGAAAGTCTGTCAGAAGTAAATGACAAGATTGAAAGATAAAACACCACATACTTCCTCATGAGCTATAAAACATTGACACAAATAAGGAGTAATAAAGTTTTGAATAGTTTAAAGGTAGCACATGAAATATTTACTTGGAATGGCAGGAAATACCACATAGTAGGTAGGTATGGTGGACACAAATGGCATGGGTTTTGGCTCAAGTTTGGATGCACGAGAAGCATTCCCTCTCAGTACAGAGTTTAGGCTAGCAAGGTTGTTTGAAGCAAACACAAGTATAAACCGGTACAGCAAGAATCACATAAAAACATATTGCAAGTATTATAAGACTCTACACTGTCTTCCTTGTTGCTCAAACATTTTACCAGAAAATATCTAGACCTTAGAGAGAACAAATATGCATCCCAAGTCTCAACAAGCTCTACGGTAGTTCTCCACTACTAGGCTTTAACTACATGATGCAAGAGCTTAAACATGATCTACTTGAGAGCTCAAAACAATTGCAAAGTATCAAATCGAAACAAGACAATGATCTACAAGAATGCATATGTCTTTTCCAATACCAACTACTACATGTAGCATTTTCTTTCTTCCAAACAAACACCAATCAATTTATTTAAACATAAACTCTCCAAATGATAATATAATGCAGCAAGAGAGTATTTATAAACAAGTGCTAACAGCTCGAAGAGATGCATGAAAAACAGGAGCTAAAAGCACTGCAGTAGCTAGTTAAGAATACTCAACAAATATAAGTGAAGAACATGAGTATTCACATGAAAAAGCGGAGCGTGTCTCTCTCCCACACAAGGATTGCTAGGATCCGAATTTATTCAAACAAAAACAAAAATAAAAGCACACAGACGCTCCAAGTAAAGCGCATAAGATGTGAAAGAATTAAAATATAGTTTCACTAGAGATGACCTGATAAGTTGTTGATGAAGAAGGGGATGCCTTGGGCATCCCCAAGCTTAGACGCTTGAGTCTCTCTGAATATGGTTGGGATGAACCACGGGGGCATCCCCAAGCTTAGGCTTTTCACTCTTCTTGATCACATAATATCACCCTTCTCGCTTGATCCTTGAAAACTTCCTTCACACCAAACTCAAGACAGTTCTCATTAGAGGGTTAGTGCATAATCAAAAATTCTCATATTCTGTAATGATACAATCAATCCCAAAGCTTCTGGACATTAGCTACAGCCACCAATGCTTTGTGGAGCAAAGAAATCCACACAAACACGTAAAAGAGCGAATGCAAAACAAAAGGCAGAATCTGTCAAAAACAGAACAGTCTGGAATGACGAATTTTTTCGAGGCACTTAAGTTGCTCAGATGGATCTGGCCAAAATAATGAAAGTTGCGTACATATCTCAGGAAGATGCGTGATTTTTTCAGAATTTTTGAATTTTCTACAGGGAGAAAGCTCAAATCGTGACAGCTAAAAATCTGTCACTGCGCAGAAATCCAAATCTTGCATCAACTTTCAATATAGAACTTTACTTGGCACAACAATGCGATAAAATAAAGATACAAAGGAGTTGCTACAGAAGTAACAAAACTCCTTGACTCAAAGAAAAAAAAATAACAGCAAATAAAAACGATGGGTTGTCTCCCATAAGCGCTTTTCTTTAAAGCCTTTTAGCTAGGCATAGTGATTTTGATATGCTCTCATATGTATAAGAGTTGAATATAAGAGAGCATCAAAAGCAAATACCAAACACATTTAAGTCTAACCCACTTCCTATGCAAAGGAGTCTTGTAAGAAAATAAATCAATAAAGCAAAGTGACTAGCATAGAAGCAAAACAAGTGCAACTTCAAAAATTTCAACATAAAGAGAGAGACTTAATATTATTGTGATATATGAAATCGTGTCTCCCTCTCTCATAAGGACCAGTAGGTCTTAAAGTACCCAGCAAATAAAAGCAAATCAAGAGAAAGCTCAAAACTTCATCATAAAGAGAGAAATTTAGTAACATGAAGATTTCTATAACCATACTTTCCTCTCTCAAAATAATTTTCAGCGGCATCATGAATAAACTCAACAATATAGCTATCACATAAAGCATTCTTATCATGATCCACATGCATAAAAGTATCATTACTCTCCACATAAGCATGAACATTATCATTAGTAATAGTGAGAGTAAAAGTATCACATCCATCATTGTAATCATCATAAATTGGAGGCATAGAATAATCAAATGAATTTTATCCTCAATAGTAGATGGACTGAAATATCATATTCATCATTGTAAACATCATATATAGGAGGCATATCATAATCAACATAAACTATATCCTCAATAGTAGGTGGACTGAAAATATCACAATGATTATAATCATCATATATTGGAGGCAAAGTATCATCAAAGCAAATTTCCTCCTTAAAGCTTGGGGGACTAAAAATATCATATTCATCACAACCAGCTTCCCCAAGCTTAGACTTTTCCATAGCATTGCAATAATGGTGTTCAAAGAATTTATAGTAATACCATTGCTACCATCATGCAAACAAGCCTCCATAGGTTTTTTAATTTTCTCTTCAAAAGCATCATGTCCTAATTCAATATAAAGTTCATAAAGATCTCTAATTTTTTTGTTGTTTTCCATTAAGCCTAACTAGTGAAAATAAAAACAAGAAACAAAAAGATATAATTGCAGAATCTAAAGGAAATAACTTCGAGCACTCACACACTAGCAACAATACTAGAAAATAGCTTAGTAGCCAGAGGATGTGAATACCTTTTACCTTACCTCCCCGGCAACGGCGCCAGAAAATAGCTTGATGTCTACGTGTGCTTCTATTCTTGTAGACAGTGTTGGGCCTCCAAGAGCAGAGGTTTGTAGAACAGCAGCAAGTTTCCCTTAAGTGAATCACCCAAGGTTTATCGAACTCAGGGAGGTAGAGGTCAAAGATATCCCTCTCAAGCAACCCTGCAATTAAGATACAAGAAGTCTCTTGTGTCCCCAACACACCCAATACACTTGTCAGATGTATAGGTGCACTAGTTCGGCGAAGAGATAGTGAAATACAAGTGATATGGATGATTATAAGTAGTAACTGCAATCTGAAATAAAGATGGCAGCAAGCAAACATGTAGCAGAACTTGTTGTAAACGGTGTTTCAATGCTTAGAAACAAGGCCTAGGGATCATACTTTCACTAGTGGACACTCTCAACAATGATCTCATAACTGAATAAGTAAAAGCTACTCTTAAACACTCTCTTGTTGGATAACAAACACCATTCATTGTGTAGGGCTACAAAAGCACACCTCAAGCCGGAGTAAACAAGCGCCACAACGTCATAAAGGAATCACACACGGTGCACACACTGTCACCTTTACACCGTGGAGAGTACCGGAGTTCATATTAAAGTAACCTATAGAGTGCATAATAGATAAAGAGTAACATCTACATATTCAACTAGATTAGCACAACTGAACACAAGTAAATACTGCTCGGGATTATTCTCCTTCTTGATGAAGCAAGAGTACTATGCGTAGGGCTGCAAAAGCACACCTCAAAGTCTGAGTAAACAAACACCACAATTCCCAAGAATAAGCCATGATAAATGTCTAAATTATTCATAGAGTCACACAAGTACCCACACTGTCACCTTGATACCGTGTTGTCACAATGACTCCAGAAACTAGACAAAATCACTTGAGTAGCATAAACATTATTAATGTATTCAGCGATACTAGCAATACACATGATCACATAAAGATCACACCATGGGAGAGAGAGATGAACCACATAGCTACCGGTAGAGCCCTCAGCCTCGGGGGAGAACTACTCCCTCCTCATCATGGGAGTCAGCAGCGGCGATGAAGATGGCGGTGGTGTCGATGGAGATGACTCCGGGGGCAATTCCCCGTCCCGGCGTGCCGGAACAGAGATTCTGTCCCCCGAAACTTGTCGTCGATGGCGGCGGCGCTGCGGAACTCTTCGTGGATATGACTTGGTTTTTAGGGTTTTCGCGTCTGAGGCAATATATAGGCGAAGGGGCGACGTCGGTGGAGCCCGAGGGGCCCACACCACCTGTGGCGCGGCAGGGGGCCCACCCGCGCCGGTGTGGTTTGGCCACCTCGGCGCCCTCCTTCGTCTCTCCTTCGGACTCCGTGACGTGCTGGAAAAATAGGGACGTGGCCTTTTGTTTCGTGCAATTCCGAGAATATTCGCAGAAGTACTTTTCTGAACCAAAAACAGCAGAAAACAGGGAACTGGCACTGTGGCATCTTGTTAATAGGTTAGTCCCAGAAAATGCATAAAAGTGATATGAAGTGTATATAAAACATGTAGCAAATGGTATAATATAAGCATGGAACAGCAGAAATTATGGATACGTTGGAGACGTATCACTTCACATCTCAAAGTTTCAAAGAAGTACAATATTAAGACTTTTACAATACTTAACCGTCTAAAGATATTCTGGAGCTTTCTTCGTCGACCTTTTTCTTGATCACCGCTGCAACTCCTCTCTCCACTATTTATCATGTTTATTTCACCCAGCGATCTTGTGTACAAGAGGAGCCCAGCCTTGCCTTTTATTGAAGATTTCAGTTGCAACTCGCAGCAGCGCCCTTGCTCGCTGCACTGAATTTCTCGTAATTCTCGACTTTGTATGTTAGCTCAAGTATTTAGCCAATAAGCAGCTTGTACAATTATTTCACTGGGTCGTAAGGAAAAACTATTGAAACATGCGGCATTTCTAGACTTCCACAATGCCCAGATTACAGCCGATATTTCCATTGAAACTATCCCCCTCATTTTCCCAGGAAAACGGTAAACCCAGCCAATTATAGCAGAGAGAAGAAAATGTAATCTGGATATCATAAGCCAATTCTACCACTCCCTAGGCGTACTTCGCCAAAAGACAGTGAATAAAAATATGATCAATACTTCCATTACTACTGCAAAACAGACAACTAGTTTCCTCTTACCACCTCTATGGTTTAGAACGTCCCTAGTCAATGTACTCTTCTTAAGCACTAACCACAAGAAATTTTTGATTATAGCTAGTACTTTGATAGACCACATCTCCTTAAACGGACACCCTGTCTTATTCAACTTTAACACTGTAAATAGAGACTTAACAGAAAAACACAAGATATATTCAGTAGTGAAGGCAATTGCAATTGTTGCAGTTAGATTGATTGGATCCGTTGAGGTGATTATATAGTACAAGGAGGTGGCTTGGTTGCCAAGCAAAGAGATTACAGTTATGGAAACAATCTAAACTAATTTAAACCTCCTTGATTTCGGCTAGGTAGACGTGTCCTACACGTACACGTCTAACACCCCCCGCAGTCGGAGCGGGAGCAACGCGGACGTTCACGCTGGAACGGAACTCAGTGAACATAGTGGACGGCAACCCCTTGGTGAAGATATGATCAGCATACTGGGAAGATGTCGGAACATGCAGAACACGGACATCTCCAAAAGCAACACGCTCACGAACAAAGTGTAGGTCAATCTCCACATGCTTGGTACGCTGATGTTGAACCGGATTTGTCAAAAGGTAGACAACGGAGATGTTGTCGCAGTAAACCACCGTAGCTCGCTGAAGAGGTCGATGGAGCTCGGACAGAAGCTGACGTAACCAGCATGCCTCAGCAACAACATTGCCAACACCCCAGTATTCAGCCTCCGCACTCGAGCGGGAGACAGTTTGCTGGCGTTTTGACGACCATGAAACCAGATTGTCACCAAGGAAAACACCATAACCGGAGGTGGATTTGCGAGTATCGGGGCATCCAGCCAAATCAGCATCCGTGTACGCAGTGAGTGATGCCGGCGACGAGCGATATATCTGAAGGCCATGATCAACGGTGCCGTGAAGGACCGGAGAATCCGCTTGACCACATTGAGATGCGGCTCCCGGGGGTCACGCATGTACAAGCAGACCTGTTGCACGGCATATGCGATGTCTGGTCTTGTGAAGGACAAGTATTGGAGAGCACCCACCCGACTCCGATAGGCGGACGGATCAGCGACGGTGGCACCAGCAGCTGAGAGCTTGGATTGTGTGTCTACGGGAGTGGAGCATGGGTTGCATTCACTCATCCTTGCACGATCAAGGATGTCGATAATGTACTGTCGCTGGGAGAGGAACATGCCATTCGAGGACCGACAATTGTGACTCCGAGGAAATAATCCAATGCACCAAGATCCTTGAGGAGAACTCACGCTCGAGAGCTGTGATGGTTCGCCGAAGAAGCTGTACAGATGAAGTTGTGAGAACTATATCATCGACGTAGAGCAGCAGGTAGACAATCTCAGTGTTGCTGTTGTAGATGAAAAGCGAGGGATCCGCTCGGGAGCTGACGAAGCCGAGGTGGAGTAGGTGGTCGGCGAAGCGGCTGTACCAGGCACGCGGCGCCTGTTTAAGCCCATAGAGAGACTTATTAAGCCGACAAACATGGTCGGGCTTCGAGATATCGACGAACCCTGACGGCTGTGCACAATAGACCGTCTCTGCAAGAGTGCCATGTAAAAAGGCATTGTTGATATCGAGCTGATGAACTGGCCAATCTTGCGCGACAGTAAGAGAGAGGACAGTGCGAACGGTGGCCGGTTTGACAACCGGGCTAAAGGTTTCTCCATAATCGATGCCTACGCGCTGAGTGAAGCCACGGAGGACCCCGCGAGCTTTGTAGCGATCCAAGGACCCATCCGGCTTAAGCTTGTGCCAAAAGATCCACTTGCCAGTTACAACATTGGCGCCAGGCAGACGAGGAACAAGATCCCATGTCTGATTTGTCTGCAGAGCACTGAATTCGTCCATCATAGCGGAGTGCCTATGAGGGTCCTTGAGAGCACCCCGGTAGCTTTTTGGTAGCGGACTAAGAACATCAGCCAAAAGATTAAGACGATCAAAAGGTTTAGACATGCCACGTTTTCCACGGGTAAACATGGAGTGAGTGTTGTCGGCAAGTGGAGGACCGACAGGAGCTAAAATCACTGGCGAAGTTGGAGGAGTGGTTTTGAGGTGTGAGAGGAGGAGTATGGGGTTCAGGTGGAGGAGGTGTTGGCGGGGTGTTTGGTTCAGGTGGAGGAGGTGTTTGCGGCATCGGTGCAGTTGGGGTAATGTGGGATGGAAGAATGACAGGATGATCATCGAGAAATGAAAGATAGGTGGCTGTGGGGGGTGTAGTGGATTGGTTGGCGAAAGGAAAAGTGTTTTCATCGAAGACAACATGGCGAGAAATTATGATTTTATGTGCTGCAAGATCAAGACACCGATAGCCGCGATGGTTGGAGGGGTACCCTAGAAATACGCACGCGGTCGTGCGGGGAGCTAATTTGTGTGGTGCTGTAGCTGATAGGTTAGGATAGCAAAGACAACCGAATACCCGTAAGTGCTCAAGAGGAAGAGGAGGCCGCGAAGAGTTTCGTATGGTGTACGAATTTGAGTGTTTTTGTAGGGTGAAGGTTGAAGAGAAAAGTGGCAGTGTGAAGAGCTTCAACCTAGTAGGTCGGTGGCATGCTAGCTTGGAAAAGAAGGGAACGCACCATGTTGTTAGTCGAACGAATAACACGTTCGGCTTTGCCGTTTTGGGAAGAGGTGTCTGGGCAAGACATGCGAAGGGTGGCACCGAGTGAAAGGAGAAATAGGTGAGCAATTTTATTGTCAAATTCACGACCATTGTCACATTGGACAGATTGGACGGTGGTGTTAAATTGAGTGGAGACGTAGGCAAAGAAATATTTCAGTGTAGAAAAAGTGTCAGATTTTGCACGCAAAGGAAAAGTCCAAAGGTAATAGGTGCAATCATCTAAAACAACTAAGTAGTATTTATAACCAGACACACTAGGAAGAGGCGAAGTCCATAAATCATAGTGAATTAGCTGAAAAGGTCTATTTGTTTGAGTGGTGGATGTATCAAAAGGGAGACGAACATGTTTTCCTAATTGACAAGCATGACATAAGTGATCATCCGTATCATTTTAATTAAAAGGAAAAGAAAAAGCACTTGCTAGGTGCGACAAAGCTTGACTACTTAGATGTCCTAGGCGACGATGCCACAATGTTGATGACGACGTGGTGGTGGAGAGGGCATGCGCAGTGGAAGACGGCCACCAAAAGGGTAGAGGTCGCCGGAACTATTGCACCTGGCGATCTTGTTCTTGGTGCGGAGGTCCTTCACAGAAAGACCAAAAGGATCAAACTCGACAGAAACGAGATTATCAGTGGTTAATTTACGGATGGAAATAAGATTTTTTACAAGGTTAGGTGTAACTAGGACATTATTAAGAGAAAAAGAATGGTTAGGAGTAGAGAGGGTGGTGTGGCCAGTGCGGGTGATGGGAAGGGCATGACCATTGCCAACGATGACATGTGGGTAGGGAGAGTTATAGGGGAGAATATGCGAGAGATTACCCTGATTGCCGGTCATGTGAGCGGAGGCGCCTGAGTCCATAATCCACTCATTCAGAGATGGTGGTGTAAGCAACATGGTGTTGAAAGCCTGCATGAGATGTCCTTGGTCAAAAGAACGTGGTGGCGCGACATATGTCGGTGCAGGCATCGGAGCGGACGAAGGCGGTCCTGGCATCCATGGGATGGGTGGCGCTCCCGGCATCCAGGGCACGGCTGGTGACATCATGGCATGATGAGCTTGTGGTGGACCGAGAGGTGGTGGGCGCAGTGGCGGACCTGGCCACATCTGGATAGACCCCGCCCAAGGGTTTTGCATAGAAGGCCAAGACGCATGCGCGCCCTTTCCGGGCATGTTCCCGGGAGGGTTCCTGGGCATGGTGGAGGCGCCGTGGGCGACGAAGGCGGTCGGAGCAGAGGAAGACGACTCAGATTGCTTCAGCGTGAGTTCCTCGAGCAAAAGAGACGAGCACACGTCGTGGAACGATGGCAGTGGGCGCTATTTGAGGGTCAGGGTGCGCATGTAGGCAAGCCTAGATCCGAGGCCGCGAAGCGTGTTCTGCACAAGACGCTTGTCGGTGATGGTTGTCCCCAATGCGTTGAGCTCGTCGGCGAGAATCTTCTGCTTGCGGCAGTAATCAACCACTGTCATGGACTCCTGTTGGAGACTGTGGAATTCTTGCTCAAGGTAGGAGGAGCGGGTCACGGAGTTGTCGTGGTACATGTTGGAGAGACGCAACCATAAGGAGTGAGCAGGAAGTTGCGTGGTGGTGTCGACTATCATGGCGAGAAGCTCGGGTGCGACAGTGCTGTTGAGCCACGATCGGACGATGGCATCGTTCCGACTCCACTGCGGCGTGGGATCGGTGGGGTACTCCTTCTCCTCTAGATGGTTTTCGAGGGCATACTTCTGGATGGCGTCGGCGAACATGCCTCGCCATTGGAGGAAGTTGGAGTGGAGAGCTCCAGGGTGACCGGGACGGCGGTGCGGATACTGGGAGGGCGGCTGCTAGCGCCCATAGGGCTGCTTTGGCGGCAGCCTCGACCGTGATCTCGGCGGCGGTGGGTGGTGGCGGCGCCATTGGGATAGAGGATCGAAGCCTAATCTGATATCATGAAGGCAATTGCAATTGTTGCACTTAGATTGATTGGATCCGTTGAGGGGATTATATAGTACAAGGAGGTGGCTTGGTTGCCAAGTAAAGAGATTACAGTTATGGAAACATTCTAAACGAATCTAAACCTCCTAGATTTCGGGCTAGGTAGACGTGTCCTACACGTACACGTCTAACAAGTAGCCATTTACATATGTCTTTTCTTCACTAAGCACTACTCCACTAAACAAGACATGCTGCTCATTCCACATCACCGCCGTTTCGTCTACTAACTTACGTCTAAACCTGATACAAAACCAACCTGAAGTAAAAAACTATCGCTACTGTAATGCCATATCTGAAGGTCAAATTATATAATCTATTGAACTTTACATAGGAATTGCATAGCATTTTGTAGGATTGGATCCAAAAATTTAATGAGCATGACATTAAAATCCTATGGAATAAAAATATACGAATTGGATAGCATTTTGTAGGATTGGAATGAGCATGACATTAAAATCCTATATTTTTCCTATTTTTATTATCCTACGTATCAAAGAGGCCCTAACTTTGTAAAAAAAATACAGTTTTCGATAAGAATTATGAAAAATCTGAAGTATCTAGAGAATTGGATAGCATTTTGTAGGATTGGAATGAGCATGACATTAAAATCCTATATTTTTCCTATTTTTACATTTTTCTTATCCTACGTATCAAAGAGGCCCTAACTTTGTGCGTGTCGGTTTCGAAACAACTAAGAAGAAAATTACCATGGTGTGATGGTGCCGCTGCAATCTGAATTATCTGATCGCGCGAATATTTCCCAGGTGTCGTGTCCATGTAGGTATCCACGGCATAGCGACATTGTTGTACTTTTTTTTTTGAGGTTTAAGGCAGTCGTTCTGCCTGCTACAAATGGGGGCGCCGGACACGCGACGCATCGAACGAGTTGATAGATACCGGAGTAGATCACCTCCGACGCTTTTCACCTCCGATGCTTTTTTGAAGTGATAATGTACGTTCTTCGATTCGTAGAGCATCACGGCGGATGTGAGATGTCGGCAAGAATCAAGCTCGCATCGGTCTCCACAGCAAAACTCTGCAGAACCAGAATATTTTCGAGGTGACAAGGCGTTTTACCAGTGGCAATATCTTTAAACCCGACGAGCGTTAATCGTCGATGACGTGCAGGCGGACGGTCGTACACACTAGTAGAAAACCATCTTTGGTCCAGGGCCGCCCCAGCCATTAGCCCCGGTTCAGGTAAAAACCGGGACCAGTGCCTGCACTGGTCCCGGTTCGAGTTGCCACGGCCCCGTGGACCATTGGTCCCGGTTCGGTTGGGGGTATTGGTCCCGGTTCTTGGCACGAACCGGGACCAAAGCTCCAGAGCCAGACACGTGGCGTGCGGCGGAGCTTTGGTCCCGGTTCGTGCCAAGAACCGGGACCAATACCCCTCCCTGCCTATAAATAACCCCCACCCCCTTCTCTCCTCTAATTTTTTTCTCTTGGATTGGTGGGAAGTGGGTGCTATTTTTTTTTCCTTTGCCACGCACAAGATGTGTTCGATGAAATGCCCGACCCACACTTAAGTTCACACAAAATGATATCCTCGGCCGAGGTTAGCAACTTTATCCTTTTCGTCTGTAATTGATACAGAAATATTGCACGTGTCGATGTACGGTGGTCATTTCACTATTCAAGATGTTATTGTAATGGTATTTGATAAACTTAATTATATATATGATGCAGATGGATGCACGGATGCGATGGATGTACGGCGAACGACGCAGTTCCGAGTTTATTGCAGGCCTGCATAAATTTCTCGATGTGGCTGAGGCAAACAAAGTGAATAATTTTATGCCTTGTCCATGTGAGAAGTGTCGGAACGTCAGGGAGTACTCTGACCCGAGAACCATTCAAGACCACGTGATTCGGAAAGGTTTCATGCCCAGCTATAATTGTTGGACCAAGCACGGAGAAAGAGGGGTTACGATGGAAGACAATGAAGAAGAGGAGGATGATGACAACTATCCTATGTTCCCTGAGGAATGCGGTGATACTGTTATGGAAGACGTTGAAGAAGAAAGAGGTGAACATCGGGCATCAGATGAGCCCGCTGATGGTCTTGGTGGGGTCATTTCTGATGCAAAGCGAGAATGCGATACAGAAAAGGAGAAGCTAAAGTTGGAGGCCATGCTTGAGGATCACAAAAAGTTGCTGTACCCAAACTGCGAAGATGGCAGCACAAAGCTCGGTACCACACTGGAACTGCTGAAATGGAAGGCAGAGACTGGTTGTTCTGACAAGGGATTTGAGAAGTTACTGAAAATAATGAAGCCGAAGCTTCCAAAGGATAACGAATTGCCCGAGACTACATACGAAGCAAAGAAGGCTATCTGCCCTCTAGGATTAGATGTGCAGAAGATACATGCATGCATTAATGACTGCATCCTGTACCGCGGTGAGTACGAGAACATGGATAAATGCCCGGTATGCAATGCACTGCGGTACAAGATAAGACAAGATGACCCTGGTGATGTTGAGGGCGATGACGAGCCCCCCCGGAAGAGGGTTCCTGCTAAGGTGATGTGGTATGCTCCTATAATACCACGGTTGAAACGTCTGTTCAGAAACAAAGAGCATGCCAGGTTGTTGCGATGGCACAAAGAAGAGCGTAAGAAAGACGGGAAGTTGAGACACCCCGCCGATGGGTCCCAGTGGAGAAAAATCGACAGAGAGTTCCCGACATTTTCAGATGACGCAAGGAACTTAAGATTTGGTCTAAGTACAGATGGCTTTAATCCTTTTGGGGAGCAGAGCTCCAGTCATAGCACTTGGCCCGTGACTCTATGTATCTACAACCTTCCTCCTTGGTTGTGCATGAAGCGGAAGTTCATTATGATGCCAGTGCTCATCCAAGGCCCGAAGCAACCCGGCAACGACATTGATGTGTACCTAAGGCCATTAGTTGATGAACTTTTGCAGTTGTGGTCCGAACCAGGTGTACGTGTGTGGGATGAGCACAAACAACAGGAATTTGACCTACGAGCGTTGCTGTTCGTAACCATCAATGATTGGCCTGCTCTTAGTAACATTTCAGGACAGTCAAACAAGGGATACAATGCATGCACGCACTGTTTAGATAAGACTGAAAGTATACATTTGGGAAACAAGAATGTGTACCTGGGGCATCGTCGATTTCTTCCGAACAGTCATGCCGTAAGAAAGCCCGGCAAGCATTTCAACGGTGAGGCAGATCGCCGGAAGAAGCCTAACCTCCCTGATGGTGATGTTATATATGACATGGTCAAGGATTTAGAAGTAATCTTTGGAAAGGGTCCTGGCAGTCTATCTGTTCCGAATGACGCTGACAACCACGTACCCATATGGAAGAAGTGCTCTATATTCTGGGAGCTACCCTATTGGAAAGTCCTAGAGGTCCGGTCTTCAATCGACGTGATGCACGTGACGAAGAATCTTTGCGTGAACCTGCTAGGCTTCCTGGGCGTGTATGGGAAGACAAAAGATACACCGGAAGCACGGGCAGACCAGCAACGTATGAAAGACCCATACAACAAGCAGACGGATAAAGGGCGTCAATACTTAAGCAGCTACGCTCTTACCAAAGCAGAGAAGGAAATCTTTTTTGAATGCCTGAGCAGTATCAAGGTCCCGGCTGGCTTCTCGTCAAATATAAAGGGAATAATAAATATGGCAGAGAAAAAATTCCAGAACCTGAAGTCTCATGATTGCCACGTGATTATGACGCAGTTGCTTCCGGTTGCATTGAGGGGGCTTCTACCGGAAAATGTTCGAGTACCCATTGTGAAGCTATGTGCATTCCTCAATGCAATATCTCAGAAGGTCATCGATCCAGTAACTCTACCAAGTTTACAGAAGGCTGTGGTCCAATGTCTTGTCAGCTTCGAGTTGGTGTTCCCCCCATCATTCTTCAATATTATGACGCATCTCCTGGTTCACCTAGTCGACGAGATTGCCATTCTCGGTCCTGTATTTCTACACAATATGTTCCCCTTCGAGAGGTTCATGGGAGTCTTGAAGAAATATGTTCATAACCGTGCTAGGCCAGAAGGAAGCATCTCAAGGGGCTATGGAACAGAAGAGGTCATTGAGTTCTGTGTTGACTTTATTCCTGACCTTAAGCCGATTGGTGTTCCTGAATCGCGGCATGAGGGGAGACTGAGTGGAAAAGGCACGCTAGGAAAGAAAGCACTGATATGTAGGGACGGGCATTCTTTAACTCAAGCACACTACACAGTTCTACAAAGTTCCACCTTCGTGGCTCCGTATATCGAGGAACACAAGAATTATGTACGCTCCAAGAACCCGGGGAAGGATGACTCCTGGATTAAAGAAAAACACATGGAGACCTTCGGCAGTTGGTTGCGATTACAGCTCATGAATGACACCACTGTCGGAGATCAGCTCTACTTGTTGGCCGCGTCACCATCTTCGACTGTATTGAATTTCCAAGGGTACGAGATAAATGGGAATACATTTTACACGATCGCCCAAGATAAAAAGAGCACCAACCAGAACAGTGGTGTCCGCTTTGATGCAACAAACGACGATGGGCAAAAGGACACATACTATGGTCGCATAGAGGAGATATGGGAACTTGACTATGGACCTACTTTTAAGGTCCCTTTGTTTCGGTGCAGTTGGGTCAACATGAATGGAGAAGGGATAAAGGTAGACCAGCTGTACGGGATGACAACAGTGGATCTCAAGAATCTTGGTTGTTACAAGAACGAACCATTCGTCCTAGCCAATGATGTGGCTCAGGTTTTCTATGTGAAGGACATGTCCTCCAGACCGAAAAAAAAAAAACAAGCAAACGAATACATCAGACGATGAGCCAAAGCGTCACGTAGTTCTTTCAGGGAAAAGAAACATCGTGGGAGTCGAGGACAAGACAGACATGTCAGCAGATTATGATAAGTTTGATGAAATTCCGCCCTTCACAGTGAGAACTGACCCAAGCATCCCGTTAAATAATGAAGATGCTCCATGGTTACGGCTGAAGCGATCATAGGCCAGGGACATACGCGAAGAAGGGTTCATGGCTTTTATGTAAATCAATGTAATGTATTAAACCTTTATGTGATGTGTAGTAATGTATTAAACCTTTATGTGGTGAAAACCATAATACACGAAATGGGAGTTTCCATCTAGAAGAAATGGGTTATATCACATGTGAGTTTTCTTTTTTGTTTTCTGTTAATTAATTGCATGACGACCGGTGAAACACGCGTGGTAGGTGGTTGTCGGCTCCCACACCTCCCGTGGGAACCTCTCAAACCTCAGCTTCGACCGTCCAAACACAGTTCCCCCTGCATACAGCCCGACGGTGGCTCGTGAGTTTGAGCGCCACTTCGATCCAAGCAGCGGTAAGACGTCTCTGATGATCTACAACCGTCCGGCAAGACGTCTCTGATGATCTGCAACCGTTTGGAACGGTCGCAGGTCATCAGAGACGTCTTGCCACTGGTTGCCCAAAGATGCCTCTCCGAGTGACGCTGGAATGTTTTGTGTTTGAGCGCCACTTCGATCCAAGCAGCGGCAAGACGTCTCTGATGATCTACAACCGTCCGGCAACACATCTCTGATGATCTGCAACCGTTTGGAACGGTCGCAGGTCATCAGAGACGTCTTGCCGCTGGTTGCCCAAAGATGCCTCTCCGAGTGACGCTGGAATGTTTTGTGTGAGTGAGTAACCTGTCTGAGGAGGGCGGCTATATATAGGGTACGTGTGCTTCTTTAGTCCCGGTTGGTAACACCAACCGGGTCATGTGGCTCACGAAGTGGTCGTGATACTGCTGATCCAACAGCTCACAATCCCTCAAAAGAAACACACCCCTGATCCAACGTCTCACAAGCGCTTGAAAGAAACACACGATCCGTGTGCTTCTTTAGTCCCGGTTGGTAACACCAACCGGGTCATGTGGCTCACGAAGTGGTCGTGATACTGCTGATCCAACAGCTCACAATCCCTCAAAAGAAACACACCCCTGATCCAACGGCTCACAAGCGCTTGAAAGAAACACACGATCCGTGTGCTTCTTTAGTCCCGGTTGGTAACACCAACCGGGACTAAAGACGGGCTTTGCGGTCACGACACGTGTCCTCCCCCAGCGCTTCCCTGGGCACGTGTCCTCCCCCAGCGCTGCCCTGGAGGTCTTTATATATTGTCGCCGACGGGGTAAACCCTAATCCACCATTCCTAGCCACGAACGCATCGTCTCCACGAGATGGATCCGCCACGCCCGCCGCAGCGCCTTCTGGACGAGGTCGAGCGTGCTCGGCAGAGCGCGCTTGGGCGCAACCGCGGGAGTCTATCCCGCCGTATGCCCACGAGCCCGGCGTGGAGAGGAATGCCCAGCTACCGGCCTCCTGCTCCACCAGGTGCCGCCGCACCTCCACCTGGCGCCGCTGCACCTCCACCAGGCGCCGCCGCTCCTCCCGGAGGAGGAGGAGGACGACGACTTCGACTGGAGCGACGACGGGGAAGAAGGTTGTGGGTTGCAGATACAGGAGGCCATGGAAGCCTCCTTCCAGTCTGTCCGCGACTACCCTGTCCAGCGAGCCAAGACTTCCTACCAGCTCAAGGCGAAGGAGGCTTCCGATCTGGATTGGGCGCTGAAAGACTCATCCTCCATGGATCTTGCCCTCCGCCGCAAACGTGCGCGCGAGAACCGGGCGGCCGCCCACGGGGCTGGCTCCTCCCGCCGTTCCCCCTAATCCTACGGCCTTCGAGCCAGCAAGTCCGTTTATGTAGAATAATGTTGGTGATGTTGGATCAGGGGTGTGTTTCTTTCAAGCGCTTGTGAGACGTTGTATCATGTGTAATAATGTATTAAACCTTTTATGTAATGCATTAAGATAAATGAATTAATAATTTTTATCTGCTTTCTTCTGCATTTTACAACACCAAACATTCATCTTACAAATATAGGTTTACTGAAATTGTTCTGCATTTACTTCTGCTTACGGATTATTTGTCGAATTTCGACTTACGGATTTAAAGATATGAATTTATCCATATTAAATTGAAAATGACAATAATAATGTAAAATTGATTTTGGATTATTTATACAAATTCAAACACTTTTCACGTTGAAAGTTTTGTCAATTCAAAATATGCAATAAAGTTAATATATTTTTAATTGAAAATGGCAAAATGGTTAATAGTTTGTATAGTTAGAATAATTATTTCAGAAAACAGAAAATGGTTTTGGATTATTTATTCAAATTTAAACACTTTTCATGTTGAAAGTCTTTTCAGATTCAAAACCATTTGAAATTCATATTCAAACACCTAAATAAGAAAAAAAAAGGCGGGAACAACATTTCAGAACTGAAAAGTTCGAAATAATTTTGAAAAAGGACTCTTTGGTCCCGGTTGCTGGCAAGAACCGGGACCAAAGAGTCCATGGGCGCGCCACTGGATCTGGCATTAAATGACCCACTCTTTGGTCCCGGTTGCTGGCAAGAACCGGGACCAAAGAGGCATTGGTCCCGGTTCTTTCCAGCAACCGGGACCAAAGACCCCTGCTACTTAACTGTTGCCCTTCTCCTTCCCCGATTCATTCGCAGAAAACGCCTAAGGACGAGGAGCACGACGCGGAGCGAAACGACGCCGGCAGGCTGCCCGACCTCCGCGCCGCGCCCCACGCCGCACACCGCCGCCGCCGTCGACGTCCGCCGCGCCGCCTCCACGCGCCACCTCCACGCCGGCCTCCACGCGCCGGCCGGCCTCCTCCACGTACGCGCCACCTCCACGCCGGCCTCCACGCGCCGGCCGGCTCCTCCACGTACGCGCGGCCCCACGCGCCGCCACACGCCCGCGCCGCGCCGCCCGCGCCTCCTCCACGCCGGCCTTCCACCTCCGCCATCGCCGGCCTCCGGCCACCTCCGCCACCGCCTCGGCCTACACGCACATTTGATTTTTTTTTCATTTTTAGTAAAGTTTAAATTTTGTTTAGCTTATTATTGTTTAGGTTATTATAGGTTATCAATTTTTAGTGTAGCAATTTTGAAAGTTTAGCAATTTTGAAACTTAGCAATTTTGTTTAGATTATTTTAGGTTATTATTAATGTAGCAATTTTGTTAGAAATATTGCTAAGTCATTTAGATAAAGTTGTTTTTAGTTGCAATGAAATTTTGAAACTTAGCAATTTTGAAACTTAGCAATTTTGTTTAAAAATTTGCAGTGACATTGCAGTGCGGCAGTACGTGAAGAGCCCGAAGCCGGCCGGCCTCCACGCCCCCGCTCGCGCCGCCCCCTCTCGGTGAGGGTTTAGAAGAAATTGCTATTTTTTAAATGTATGAATATATGAATGTATGAATTAAAGGATTTTTTGCTTAGGTTTAGAAATTCAAACACTTAGGATTTTTTGTGTTAGGGAAACAATTTTGTTCCGACCTTACGAGTTTACGAGTTTACGATACGAGTTTACGGGTTTACGATACGAGTTTACGGGTTTGATACGAGTTTACGAGTTTACGGGTTTACGATACGAGTTTACGGGTTTACGATACGAGTTTACGGGTTTACGATACGAGTTTACGAGTTTACGGGTTTACGATACGAGTTTACGGGTTTACGATACGAGTTTACGGGTTTACGATACGAGTTTACGGGTTTACGATACGAGTTTACGAGTTTACGGGTTTACGATACGAGTTTACGGGTAGATTTTGCATTGTAGCTAGATTGTAGATTATATTGATGTTAATTTTAATTTTAGCTTTGCAAATGATTTTAGCTATATTGATGTATATTTTAGCTTGAGTCTTATGTTCTTGAGCTTAATGGCTTTAATTTCTTGATGTTTTAGGGTTTAGGGTCTCCGAGTTCGCCGTCGCGCCCAAGAATCCCCGCCCGAGGTGCTCTGCCGCTCCCCGCCCGAGGTGCTCTTGCAAATGAGATTATAAGGCAGCATATGAAGTTTCTAATTTGTTCTTGCAAATGAGATGATATTGTAGATGTATCTTGACATATGGAACAAGTTACCCAACTAAAGTTTTGTGCATTGTTCTTAATTTGCAGAAACTATGGAACGAGACGAAGATCAGGAAAATATCCTCCAGGATATAATCCGCGGGCCGGAAGATATTGTCGATGTCACCACGGAGTTTTTGAACAACTCCGGTGAGGGAGATGAGTCTCTCAACCGAAGAGACGGCTCCGGTGAGGTAGAACCCGACGGCCGGGGTGAGGGAGAAGTCAGCGAGGGAGAAGCCGACGAGGGAGAAGCCGAAGGCTCCGGTGGAACATTAAATGTTGCAAACTCCGGCGAGGTGCATATACATATATTAATGAAGCCGAAGATTGTATTAATTAAGCCTCTGCTGTCTATATACATATATTAACGCTCTTTCTTCTTTTAGCCCTCCGGATCGAGCAAATCTTCTGTAAGGACAAAACGAGGCCCAGCCAAAAAGTTGGGCGACCAAGAAAGGTACACGATCGAAAGAGTCGCTGAAGACGGCACACCGACTGCTCCCCCTGGTGTTAAAAATAAAATGGTAAAGCAATGCGGAGTTCTTGTTAGGGACTTCATCCCGATCACCGTTCGAGAATGGCATCGGCCAAAGGAGAAAGGACAGCTATATGTCAGCGATGAGGGCAAAGAAAGACTTTGGAGAAAGCTCATGGTTAATTTCACCCTGCCGGCGCCAGAGGTGGATTCAGATGAGGAGGATCCAGATGAGGCAGAAAAGATTGCCCGGAAAATCATGGAGCAAAAAGTCAAGGACTGGGCACTTAAGAAGATGGCCGAGCTATTCAAGAACTGGAAGAAAAGATTGAACAAACTGTTTGTCAAGAAAAATAAGACTCCAGACTTCGATAAAGGGTATGAGAAGATAAAGGACTACTGGGAAGAATTTGTGGCGTACAAGAAATCAGAGGAAGCTCTGGAAAAGTCTGCAAAAAATGCGGCAAATGCTGCTCTAAAGATGTACCACCATACTATGGGGCCTGGTGGCTACGCTGGTAGCATGCCTAAGTGGGAGAAACTTGAGGCGGACCTGCTGGCTAATGGGATCACTCCAGAGCCACTCAAGTGGATCGAACGGGCAAGAAATTGGTTTTACGGGCATGGGGGCACGTTGGACGCAGAAGGGAAGTGCATATATAACAGAAGACACAAAGATAATCCCCTACTACCCATCCAAGAAATTAGAAATGCAGTAAAGGATGTTGCAGAGGGACGGTTCATTCCCGATAGAGAGGATGACGAGCTCACACGCGCCCTTGGGAATAAGGAACACGACGGACGGTTACGAGGCGTACCTGGCTCCAAGCCCAAGACAATTGCGATTCCCGAGCACAGGAAGAAATTTCCTGATAGAAGCCATCAGAGGAGAAAGGAAAGGGAGGCAATGGAAGCACGCGCTGCTGCAGACCGGCTGCTAATATAGAAGAAGAATTAAAGCTGCAGAAGGAACAAATTGCCGTGCTTAGCCAGCAAGGTACTAGCGGCCAATCTCAACGGCACATGGTAGAAGCTGCATGCGATGGTACCGGTGGCCCATCGAATCGGAAAAGCAGCGTGGCTTCCACGGAGCTCCAGGATGGTAATGATGATGCAGTGGCTCCACTTCGTCGCTACCCAGTGGATGATATCACGGAGAGCACACCTTGTGAGATGCATGTGAAAGTTTTTAACTTAACCGTGAAGGTGGCGGTCGGCTATGTCGTACCAATTGGACCTAATCCAACTTACCATTTCTCTCCGGTTCCAAATGGCTACGCTGTTGTCGCGGTGGATGAAGTGATGAAAGATTATGAGGAGCTGAAGCTGCAACACCCTGCAGGTGAAGATGGGGAGGTGCTTGAACTTGGAGAAGCCAAGAAAGCGACCATTCTATGGCCAAAGGAATTCATCGTGCTTCCGAACTGGCAGCCAAGGCCATCGACTCCTCACCAGTCTCCAGCGCAACAGTCCTCTTCACCGCCTCAGCATTCTCCAGCGCAACAGTCCTCTTCACCGCCTCACCAGTCTCCAGCGCAGCCGTCTCCGCCGCCGCGTCAGCCGTTTCCGCCCACCGCTCGTACTATGAGGGGTAAGCGATCACCGAAACGTAAAAGGTCGCCCCTCCCAACAGTACCTCATAAGAATCTTCCCATTAGACCTTATGACAGGACTGTAGCGGAAAACGCCGCGGAGGTGGCTGCCTACAATAAGGCTTTTTTTGCACCAAAAAAGCCCGAGCAGAAGCCGGTATACGATGAAAAATCCAAAAAGTGGAGAAAGTCCTTCCTTGAGCAGCCATCCCAGATATCGATGAATCTGCCATCTGACTATGGTCGTGAACTTACTAAGCTAGCACGTGCCCAGTCTGAGCAGAACAAGGGAAGAAGTGCAAAAAGCGGGAAACAAATTGCCCAGCTCGGACAGCAGAAAAATCAATCGGTCCCCCCGCTCATAGTGTGTTCCGATGTCGACAAGGACTTCAGAGTCGCTATGGATAAGGACCTGGAATTATTGGACCCCAGAGCCATAGCTGCTGCTAAAGAACTTGGTGTCACTGTATCTCAGGCCAAGGAACAGGCTACCGCCTTGGGTATGAGCCTTGGTCAACTTTTAGGCTATGAATATGCGCCAATGTTAGAGATGGCACGGAAATATGTCCAAGGGGAGCCTATGGTCAGTAATGAGGAGCTGACGGGTCTATCAACACATATGCGAAATCTGCATACCTGGTACCTGGTGCACACATCAAAGAAGGACGCGAAAGAGTGGTTTCCGCTGGACGTTAGAGTGGAGCATTTCTTCAAACGTTACATTATACATGTTCAACTGACTGAACTGTTCCAGTTATTCCAAAAGCGCGCCCTCGACAAATCTATCCTCTCTTGCTATTGTCTGTAAGTGATTTATTTTCGTAATTAAGTCTCTAGCTCAGCTCGTTCATTGCCTGTATTATATTATCCTGACTATATATATCCTTTTGTACGCTATTATGCAGAATGAAGATGCTGGAATGCAAAAGATCTAAAGTTTTTGAGGTTGGGTTCGTTGACCCATATATCGTGAATTCACATACGTTAGTCAATCACCCCAAAGACGTGGAGCATGACCTGACCACCTTTTTAACCATGCAACATTTCTGTACGGAAATACTATTTCCTTACAACTTCAGGTGAGTGTTTCTGTCTTGTACATATTTTTATTTGGCTTTCTCGATGTTAAGTGTAATTGATGAGCTATGCATGTCTGCTTTATGTAAACGTCCGCAGGTTCCACTGGATTCTGCTAAGCATTCAACCTGACAAGTCCACAGTTGAAGTCCACGACTCATTAAGTTGGGACCAAGCGTTGTGGTCCGACATGAAAGAAATGCTCAACAAGTAATTTCAATCATTATCGCATTATATCGCCCTCTTTCGTTCGTTCCCTGATGTCAAGTAATTAATAACTCCTTTGTTCATTTTCTTTGCCAAAGCAGGTGTTGGACAATTTTCAAACAGAAGGTAGAAGGTCCATTCAAAGATGAGCTAACTTATAAAACGGTGGAAAGTCCGCAGCAGCCACCGGGGAGTAATTTATGTGGATTCTACGTTTGCGAGTTCATTCGCGAGTTGACCACTGAGCGGAGAACAACTGGTTTCAGCAAAATGCGGGAGAAGATCGACCCAGAACTGCGCGTAGGAGCAATTCAAGAGGAATTGGCGGGATTTCTGCTTAGGGAGGGACGATGAACTACATATGCCTTGATGGCTTGATCTATCTCCATGTAATTAAATAGTTGTATTCTCGCAAGAGATCGAATATTAATTATATATGCATCAATATGTACTGTGTATATAGTAGAGCGTATAATATGCGTACGGAAACGATGGAGAGCACGTCGGCGATGCGAAGAAGGGGGAGACGACGGAGGCACCGGCGAGAGGGAGAGGGGGCACCGGCGAGAGGGAGAGGAGGCACCGGCGAGAAGGAGAGGGGGCACCGGCGAGAGGGGGCACCGGCGAGAGGGAGAGGGGGCACCGGCGAGAGGGGGCACCGGCGAGAGGGAGACCCTAAACCCTAAATACCAAAAAAAAAAAGCACTCATTGGTCCCGGTTCGTAACAAGAACCGGGACCAATGAGTCTCCCCCCACGCCCAGCCAGAACTGGCCACGTGGCCACCCATTGGTCCCGGTTCGTGGCCCAACCGGGACTAGCAATAGTCCCGATTGGCCAGTCCCGGTTGGGCAACCGGGACTGATGGCCCAACCGAACCGGGACCATAGGCCCATTTTCTACCAGTGACAGTAGAAATTAAACCCGAGTAGGATCGAGTAGGTGAACCGGACATGCATGGTGGCGTCCTTCAGTGCTTGGCAGTTTGTTTGGTGTACGTACGTGTTTGTCGTCCGCATCGGCATTATCCAGATAATTTTACATAACAAGTGGATTTCTCACCTCACCACCTGCAGCGCAGCATAGGTGGTGCAGGAGCCCCGTTCTCGGTCTCGTCGCTCTCCTCTCTTCTTCCCTTGAGAGTCGACTTCCCCACCCAGATCCAGCGCCCGGCTCGCTCCTTCTTCCTCTCCGGCGGCGTTGCCGGCCGGTGTGGAAGAGGATGCGTAGCTTGGGTTGTAGATACTAGGGTTAGGGTTGGTTTTTGCTTTGTCGTGGCGGATGACCGTTTCTGTTTCTTCTTCTTTCTTCTAGCCTGTGCTCCGGCGACTCGAAGCGACGCCGGAGACGGCCCCCTTCCCCTCTGCAGCTCAGATCCATGGCGGATCTGCTGCAGGGCTGAAGATGGTCGAAGCTTTTTCAATAAAATCGTCTGCCGTATCATCTACTCTGCAAATCAAGGGACGAGGTGGTGTCTTCTTCCTCTGGCCGGCCGTGCCGGCGAGGAGAGGAGATGGTGCTTCTGCTCTTCCTCGAGATCGACGGAGTGGATTTCTAGCCCTCGGGTCAGTTGGAGCTGGTCCGTCCTTCCGTTCGAGCGCGGCGTGGGATGGCGATTTCTATGCATCTCTGGCAGGCTTCCATGGTGGAAGCAGAAGCAGGAGCTGCTTGGAGTCAGCTCCTTCATCAAGCGTTGTTGCCTCTTCCTCGAGCATGGATTGAGGTGGCCGCATCTTCCTCAGGCTGGCCGTGGCGGCAAAGGGTGGAAGACGAGCTGCTGTTCTTCTCTTGCTTCGATTGGGAGGCATCTGCTGCATCATCGAGCTCCACACGCGGCGGCCATGCTTGCCGTCGCGATCTACGGCCATGAGGGTGGCCAATCTTCAACCTCCGCATCGGAGGCCTGGATCCGGCGCCGGAGCTCGGCTTCGCCGTGCAGCCAAGTGGTTCGTCCCCGGTTGTGCTGTGATTGCCGGCGTCTGAGATGGTCCGCTGGAAGGGAGAGTCCGAGCGATTCACTGGGCTCCGATCTCAGTGCTTCTTGCACCTGGAGGTCGCCGGCGGCGGGTGGCAGAGACGCTCAAGGACTTGATTGCATTCCTTTTCTTAGTCGTAGGGTGTTTTTTGTAAGAAATCTGGTTTTTTTTCGAATTCTAGGTCTTCTAGGGCAATAGATGCAAATGGGCTGATTGTAATTTGTACCTGCCACGTGGTTATATAGAAATGCAGCACCGGGGTCCTCGGGCCCACCCCTTGTAAAAAAAATACATAACAGGTGGCTGCTCCGCACTGCGGTCTCCCGGACCCAGTGGACACTTCCACCGTCACACGGTTTTTTCGGGTTGAGATTCGCTGACTTTGCTCCCGCTGACGTTGAGTCACTTACGTGTGGGCCCCACACATGGTGGGCCCCACATGTAAGTGACTCAAAGTCAGGCAAAGTCAGCGAATCCAACGTCAGCGAATCCGCGCCCCGGTTTTTCACGCCGATAGTCAGGCCACGACGACCCCTTTTACCAGCCTACCCCTTCTTCTTCCACTCAAAAGTCACGACATGATCCATGCATCAGGTCAGCTCAGCAACGTCGTCAAGTGATGATCTCTTCGAAACTTGCTTCAAGAAACAGGACAACAAATACGTAGCATCCGTCCAATAGACGGATACGCAGTTTTGTTCGTCAGCGAAACTACACATGCGTCCAAATCTTTAAGGCTGCCATGCCAAGGCTCGCTCGATGGTCCAATCCTTGAGGGGCATTCCTGGAAATACACCCATGCAGTGCAGCACGCTCAAGCTCCCATCCCTCCAAAATATTGTGCATATAGACAGTGGATATTTGGAATCAGGGTGCACCTATGGTGTCACAACACATTGAATTTTTTTTTTGGGTACAGATATGGTGAAAAGTTGCTACTTTATAAAATAAAATATTTTTCCCAGTGTCCTGTGCACCCGGCAGGCCTAAGTTGGCTCCGCCACTGCGTATAGACTCTCTCTCAAGTTACTGCTTGTGATATGTGGCCAAGTTTATTTAAAAAAAAATCAACATCTACGCTATGAAATCAATGTCATTGTATTCTGAAGTATTTTTCATATTGTATTCATTTCATATATATATTTTGATAATTTTTATGTATAGAACAAAATTAATACGCACTATATTTGAAATAGAGGGAGAATCATACACTTATTTGTTCAACAAACTTTGGTGTGAAATACGACCGGAAAAAATGTGTTTGATGCCTTTTATAGATTAATCCGGATGCATGTACATTTTTGTCTTCGATTTTATTTATTATAATCGTTGAACCATAAACATAAATTTTTCAGCGTACATGGATATTTCAAACTTTCACCACCACCATGTATGTTCTATCTTTTTTTTTTTGCTAATGTACATACTTGTATTCATCCAGGAAGAAGAAGAAAGTACAGACAAGTACAGACGAAGAAGGAAGCCAGAGAAAACGAAGAACAGCGAAACTTGCACACTCCAAACGCAACCACAAGATCGACGAACGCCAGAACCCCGCACCGCCGGAGGCGATGAAGGAAACCGCCGCCAGAAGCGATCCCCCGAAGAGCAGCAGAGCCCCTAGCCCAAAGGCGTTGATGAGCCGCAACAAACTTCAATTCCGAGAAGCTGAACATGACGACGAAGCACAAGCATCGCCGGGGGCGGCCCCCGAGCTCCCACTGCACCATGTATGTTCTATCTGGTGTGCTGCTTTCAGCTTCCCCACCCCCTACGATTGTGTGTACGTCCGCACGGGACAACTGTCTTTTGGAATCGCGCCCCTCTTGCACTCTTGCACTAAGAGAAGGGCAATAAGATTTTTACAATGCTCATAGTGAGTGCTTGCTTGATGGACAGTCTCCTCCACATCCAACTCCAACAACACTATCTTTATCACGATCGTAACATAGATGGCACTGGACGCCAAGTCTGTGGCTACTGTGACTGTTCGGTCGGCCTGCAACTCTTACACTGTCGTTAATATTGTTCTTTTGGTACTTCATATAACTTTCACGATATATGCTATGTTTTATTCATTTATATGTCAAATGTCTAGATTGCATATGATTGTTAATCTTGAGATCATTGTTTTCATGATATTAATCATGATTAAATTAACTAAAATACTAATTATTTCAACAACTATAAGTATTTACCAATTCAAGGTATTTTCAAGATACATGATTAAGAAAAATGTATGAATAAGACATCCTGACATGTTGCATTTTACATGAATTTGTAGTACATGTGATCTTTTTGTGCCGAAGAAATACATGTCATCTAGTTGCGTCCTAGAACAGACAAAGGATTTTTCTTAAGGATTATGTGTTCTCCATAGTTGTCATAAAAAAGGAAAACAATCATGTGGGCCCTAAAATTGCATGCAAAGTAGCACATAGAAATAAAATCTTATGGGTTTAAATCTTAAAAACCAAACAAACTCTATAGATTTTTTCTTCTTCTAAAGTATAAAATTCTTGTGAACCAGACGAACCATCATAAATAAGGAAACCAATAGTTGAACATGTGCGCATGCATGCAAAGAGGACATTGTTAGTCCGAAACAACAAGTAAGATGAACCCGGGATACTATACTTGGATCAGTTGACAAGTAAAAACGACGGTACTCTTACGATTACACTGCAATCTGATCAAATCGATGAGCTTATTAACTGATTTGGGACAAGGATTGAAAGAGATCGTACTCCTGTATGGTCCCGCAGGCTGGCAATCCAGCTACACCAACTTCGCTTGCTTAAATGTTGAAACTATATTCTTGATTCCCTGTGGCTGTTGTATGCTTCTAGAACATATATATTCGCCAAACGAAGATAAGACTTGATAACATTCTCTCGTGGATCCCTCGCACTACGGAAACCCACGATACGCCGACGGCCAGAAGCCGTCGGGGTAGGCACGTTTGCCGTCGGCGTAGGCCTAGGCCGACGGCGGCCGTCGGCGTATCTCCGTCGGCGTAGCAGCCCGTCGGCGTATACAAATAACCGTCGGCGTATACGTAACCGTCGGCGTAGCCTCTGTGGGACCCACAAAAACGGAAGCCGTCCGTCTCCGTCTGCTCCACCCATACGCCGACGGCAGTGCCGTCGGCCTAGCGTGCCACGTGGAGCGAGCTGGTGCGTCTGGGACGTGGCATACGCCGACGGTAAAGCCGTCGGCGTATTCGTGACCATTTGGTCCATTTTAGATGACGTGGCAGCACCCTGTGCGCCTGAGAAGTTCGCAATGCCGTCGGCGTATCCTTGACCATAATTTCCAATTTTAGCTGCTTGTTGCTGCTGGTTTCTGGCGCATTTTAAATACAATTAAAATTGCACAAATTATAAAACACGACAGAAACATCACATAAAACATCACATATATATCCAAAATGACACAAACATGATTCGAATTCATACAAGCATTCATACAAACTCAAAATGACATAAACATAGTTCGAATTGACACCCGGAACACCCGAACTAATCCTACATCTCGTGAGAGGTCGAGCCACCTATCTCTGACCGCGTGAAAATAGGCGACCGACCGCGTGGGCCAGTCGAACCACGCAGGGAATCCGGAGAGCCACGAGACTGTGTGGTCTCACGCGACGAACCCGGCGAGGCACCACCAGTGCCATGCACCACGAGCGCGCGCGTCGAAGTCGGCGAGGCAAAAGCAGGATCATTGGGTGCATTCCTCGAGCAACTCGATCCCTACATGTTTGAGTCCAAGTTAGCAACTTGGAAAGCACAGCATGGCGGTAACAATTTGTTTGGCAAATAACTTACCGGTGTCGCTTGCTTGTATGTGCGAGCGACCGAGTCCCTCGTTGGGCCGACGGGCGGGATCCCCGGCCTAGGTGGACGCGTAGGCAGCGCCTCCCGCTCTCCAGTGGCAAAAAACTTCTCGGTAGCCTACAAGATAGTTTAGATGTCAGGAGTTGTAGAAAAAGAAGGTTCAAACTAGAGGAAATGGGACTTGTCATATTTTGCAAATACAAAAGTTGAAACTTACAGCATCCTTCAACTCATTCCACTCCTCATACTCCTGGCTCTTCTGTACCCACAACTGATACTATCTCTCATAGTCCGCGTAAGCGGCATCGAAGGCCGCCTCGAAATCAGCCTACAGTTTTAAAAGGGAACGCATCTCGTCAACTTAGCCACTTAGCTAGGAACGAATGTCGGAAAGAGAATGAAATTGAGAAAAACTTACATCGGGGCGAGCTCGGGAAGGCCGACGAGGCAGGACGGGAGGGTCGTCGGCGGTGAGGGTAGCCTTGACACGCGAGAGGCCCAACTCAGGAGTACGCGTGAGTACCGCACTAAGCATGAGAGGACGGCCATGCTCCCAACCGTTCCCGGCAAGGACCACCGCTCTCTCATCGGTGTCATGCCGAAGAGGGTTGTCCACAAACGGATTTATACCCTGGAACGTCTCGACGTATGCCTTTATCCCCTCCTTGGCAGTGCCGAAGTAATCGGGCTGCGAGGGCTGAGGCTCAGAAAAATTGGGCTTCTTCATCTTCATCCTCTCCCATGTTTGCATGTCCGTAAGAGGCTCCCCGAGATCGGCCTCCTGCAATGCCAAAGAAGTGTCATGCGTATCAAGTAAGAACATGAGGGGAAATAAATGAAGATTGTTTCATGTATATATATACCAGCTTTGCCTTGAAGCGATCATGGTTGCGGGCACCCGCACGATGTGTCCCCCGCTCCCGCGGTTTAACCTGTTTCGCTCGCTCAAGGCCTTGAACTCGGGGTCCTCCCCAGCCCACCTAGACACCAACGCCCTCCACGCGTCATCCTTGCCATAGGCCCATGAGGGCTTAAACTGAAAAAACAATACTCATGTGAAGAACGGATAATGCAATTGCAACCTAGCAGCAACATGTAATCTCATTAACAATCTACTTACCGCCATGTAGTCATCTACGGTCACCTCAAGTGGGTTCTCCACAATCTCATGCTTCACCGCCTTCTTGTGTAACGTCTCAGTACTGAAATGATTGATGATGGTATGCTTTGCATTGTAGAACTGCTGTCGTGTCAACTTCCTACAAGCCCCCTCCAAAGTCCTGTCCGCATCGGCCCGCTGCTCAGGAAGTACCCTATAGAACCTCTTTAATCATGCACAAAAAACAAATTGTGAGAGCATGGTGGGGACATCAAGTATGAACGAAATTCGAAAAGTTCAACTTACCCAAAACTTGTTGATCACGGCGTCAGAACATTTCCCGCCGCTCGCGTAATTGGCGGCCTGATAGTCTACCCAATGGGTGGCTAGCTTCGTCGCGCCGTTGGGGACGGTACTGTACAAGCCCGGCCAAAACTTCCTAATCAAAGCTCCAATCAAGGTGTTAGGCACACGGGCTCCCGCAGGATGTATCCAGTTGCTGCACAATAATGAAACATTAGTACATGTCAAATTGTCCTGACCACAATGAAGTTACCATGTTCAAAATTAGTATATATAGTCACTTACTCTTTCCCATTAGGCGTAATGAGGATCTTCGCCTCCTCGGTAGCAGGTTCCTTGTCCTCATCAGGGACCTGGGATTCCCCTCGAATCCTTGGCTTCTTCGGCGGCGCGGAGGACCCCGCCTCCAAGTCCGTGGAGGGGCCCGTCTCCTCCGAGTCCGTGGAGGGGCCCGTCCCCACGTCCGTGGAGGGGCCCGCAGAGGGTATGTCCGAAGACACGTCGCCCCCACCTCGCCCTCGTCCTCCACCTCGCCCTCGTCCTCGTCCTGCACCTCGTCCCCTCGGAGGAACTGGAGCATCGGCACCTCCCCCTCCTCCAGCATCTCCACCCTCACCTGCATTGAGAAAGGGTGAACAATTAATCATAAAGACATGAACAAATTAAGAATTGCATCACCTCTACTCTCACCACTGTCAGAAAGGTAACGCGGGTTCGGAATAGGTTCTCTTCCACTTTTAGTAACTTTCTTCTGACGCATCTTCTTCACCAAGGAGGCCGATGATTCCTTGCATTGGCTCATCTTGGTCAATCACCTGCATTGAGAAAGAGTACACCAAATGCAGTAGCATCAAATAATCAACAATCAAATTCATCTCAAATTCATGTAATTGATCTCAGATTTGTTTCTATCAAGATTACAGCAAACATAATTGTCGCAGACTTTTAATATGCTTTTTGCTCCTCTGTCATCATTTTTTGCAAATAATTATACAGTTCAATTGCAGCTGTTGATTTTTCTACTGGTGATAATCCATGGCCAATATTCAGAAAGCCTACAACCATGTCTTCTACTACAGATCTACAATAACTTCAGTGCTGCACATAATTTAGTTGCTCGATGTACTGTTGAAAATCAACAAGTTGCTCCGTGCTGCAAAAGGGGCAGCATGGTGTTGCTAACCTAACACTCCATAAAGAACGTTGAGATCCACCATCATAAGTGTTTCGAGACAGCATATTTTACATTATATTCTCACCAAAGTAATTCTTTCGCAGTTAAAATATGAGGTGCTGGGAACACTTTTGCATCAAAATCACTAATGTAAATAAAAAGAATTGCATGTAGTATTGGTAACAGGTTGCTGTACTACTACCTATAGAGGATGGATCAAGGAAACGAAATGTAGGTAGCAAAAGGGCAAGATCATCTACTCCAAACCATTACGTGCTTTCCAAGAGAATAGGTTTGTCTCACTAACAGGAGCTCTGAATGTGTGTGCTCTGAATGTTTGATTGATGTACGACACTAGGTGATTAAGAGAAGAACTAATCAGCACATGACATGCAGACCTAGAACTGAGAAGGAATTATACCTCTCCCTGTGGCAGGACCAACCCGATGAAGACAGGCAGCAGCAACCTTAGGTCGTCAGCTAGGCCAGAGCGGGGTGCCTCTCAGCTCTAGGTCCGGGCGGTGGGGAGCCTCGAGCAGCAGGGTGCGTGGCGAGTAGTCGAGCAGCAGGGTCCGTCTGCGGCGTCGAGGAGGAAGAGGAGGTCGCGGGACAACTTTGCCGCTGGCGGCGGGGACCAGTGAGCCGGGGAGGACGTTGGCCGTGGGGGACGGCCCGCTCGCCGGCGGGAGCGGTGCTGCGAGCTGGCGGCGCCGGCGGGGAAAGAAACCCTAGCTAGAACGTTGGCCGTGGGGGACGGCCCGCTCGCCGGCGCGGGGAGGGATTGGGTCGCCGGCGCGGGGAGGGATTGGGTCGCCGGCGCGGGGAGGGATTGGGGAGGTCGCCGGCGTGGGGAGGGATTGGGGAGGTCGCCGGCGCGGGGAGGGATTGGGTCGCCGCGGCGCGGGGAGGGATTTGGTTAGTTGGGGATTTTTTGGAGTGAAGGCGCGCGAAGCTTTCGGGCCGATTTGGCTTAGCTAGTCAGGCCTACGCCGACGGCTTTGCCGTCGGCGTATGGTTTTGCTTCTTTTTTTTAAAGAAATCAATTAATTTTTTAATTTTTTTTCAATTCTTCTATTATGTTCTTTTTTTAATCCATAATACATCACGAATAATGTAACTAACTTTTGCCGGGTCCTAAGCCGTGAGGTGCTGAGCGGCCGGCGGCTTGCACCCAAACATAAGGAACCATCACTGGGGCAATACTCACCTCCTCGGCAAATCATCATTGCGTCACCCTAATCCAGTGGCTGGATTCAACCTACCTGCGGGCTTGTGTTTCCAACAACGTCGTTGTGTTGTCCTTATTCACCGACCTACAGGAGGTGGCTCCAATGGCTGGCCGGTGAACAAGGACGAACACAATAATGCCAGGGAACATGCCAGCAGGTAGGCTAAATCCAGCCATTGGATTCGGTGGCGAAGGTAGAACAAAACACACGGTTTCTCCTGCAAATCGGCCTTCGATCCACGGAGCGGCAAGACGTCTCTGATGATTTGCAACCGTCTGGCAAGACGTCTCTGATGATCTGCAACCGTTTGGAACGGTCGCAGGTCATCAGAGACGTCTTGCCGCTGGTTGCCCAAAGATGCCTCTCCGAGTGACGCTGGAATGTTAGGACCAATTTTGTTAGATCACATTTAGTCATGGTTAGTTACCCCTGCCGCTGGTTGCCCAAAACACAAGATAAAATACATTGCGACTAAACGCATAAATGAACAAATCATACGGTTTCACCCAGCTACAATCCCACCGTGGCTGCGATATCACATGCAGGGTGGGACGTAGCTGGGTAAATCCGGATAATTTGTGTGGAATGTCTAAATATAGCTGAAACAAGACACACGGTTTGAGCGCCACTTCGATCCAAGCAGCGGTAAGACGTCTCTGATGATCTACAACCGTCCGGCAAGACGTCTATGATGATCTGCAACCGTTTGGTACGGTCGCAGGTCATCACAGACGTCTTGCCGCTGGTTGCCCAAAGATGTCTCTCCGAGTGAGCTGGAATGTTTTGTGTGAGTGAGTAACCTGTCTGAGGAGTGGCCTATTTATAGGCGTCGTGTGTTTCCTTCCAGTGCTTGTGAGCCGTTGGATCAGCGGTGTGTTTCTTCCGAGCGCTCGTGAGCCCTTGGATCAGGCAGAAGCACACGGATCGTGTGTTTCCTTCCAGTGCTTGTGAGCCGTTGGATCAGCGGTGTGTTTCTTTCGATCGCTCGTGAGACCTTGGATCAGGCAGAAGCACACGGATCGTGTGCTTCCTTCCAGTGCTTGTGAGCCGTTGGATCAGCGGTGTGTTTCTTTCGAGCGCTTGTGAGCCCTTGGATCAGGCAGAAGCACACGGATCGTGTGTTTCCTTCCAGTGCTTGTGAGCCGTTGGATCAGCGGTGTGTTTCTTTCGAGCGCTCGTGAGCCCTTGGATCAGGCAGAAGCACACGGATCGTGTGCTTCCTTCCAGTGCTTGTGAGCCGTTGGATCAGCGGTGTGTTTCTTTCGAGCGCTTGGATCAGGCAGAAGCACACGGATCGTGTGTTTCCTAACATAACACAACCAAGCAAAAAAGTCCACTGGGCTACCCCGTTTCGACGCACGTCTATGGGGGTAGACGGAAACGTTAGGATTTTTGTGTTAGGTTAGTCCATTGGGGCTTGTCACGTTACCATGGAACATAAGAAAACTAAACTAGACTTTATTTGTGTTAGGTTAGTCCATTGGGGCTTGTGAAACCAACTTTTACCAAAATTAATCGAAACGGAGTAGTAGCAACTAAGATAGAACAAACTTGGGTACATAGACGAATGACAACAAACTTGGGTACATAGACGAATGACAACAAACTTGCACTAGTAGGAATGTGCTTATAGCCACCAGTCTACATCTTTATTTAATCCATAATACATCACGAATAATGTAACTAACTTTTGCCGGGTCCTAAGCCGCGAGGTGCTGAGCGGCCGGCGGCTTGCACCCAAAGATAAGGAACCATCACTGGGGCAATACTCACATGAGGAGGATCCCTATGAAGTGAATACCACATATTGTCATGCAGCGCTTGCGTATCCAACCTAACCAGGTAGCGACGGACGTGCTCGTCCTCCTCTCTGATACGGCGACGCACCTCCACCTCGGGGGCCGGCGGCCTCTGCACCGAGGCTGGCCCACGCGACGGCCACCAAACAAGATCCGGGTCGACGACGTCACCCGGATTCCTCACCAAACTACGCGTCCCGGAAGACACCTCCCAGTGCCAGCCCGGCGGAGCCCAGTCCCGGACACTGCCCGTGTCCAACAAATGGCCGGTGGTCATCATCGATTCCCGCCGAGATCTGAAAAAATGAGTGGGGAATTTGATCAAACAACTAAGGTGCGTGCAACCTAGGTACATAGGGGAGGGAGAGGGCAGCACCTTGGCATGGCGGACGGCACACGCGGTGGTGACGCCACGGGAGAGTGATGAGGGATCAGATATCAGTTTAGATGTGCTATGCCAATGGAGGCCATGACTACATATATATAGTGAGAAATGGGCTTCTGAGCTGTAGTATGCCCAATCAGGAAGAAGCACACGGATCGTGTGTTTCCTTCGTGTGCTTCTGAGCCGTTGGATCAGCGGTGTGTTTCTTTCGAGCGCTGGTGAGCCGTTGGATCAGGAAGAAGCACACGGATCGTGTGTTTCCTTCGTGTGTTTCTTTCGAGCGCCTGTTTCCCGCCAATTCTCCCCTTTCGGGCGAACCGGATGGAATCGTGTGTCGATTTGGGGTAGACTTTGGTTTCTCATGTTCCTATGGCCTAACATAACACAACCAAGCAAAAAAGTCCACTGGGCTACCCCCTTTCGACGCACGTCTATGGGGGTAGACGGAAACGTTAGGGTTTTTCCAGCGGATTCAGGGTTTCACCGAAGCGGGGCCCCGGAGCGTCGGAACCACACCCAAACCTAGCTTGTGACATACCATGTTTATACAAGTGTGTTGGGTGCTGTGGATGTCCAAGTTCCCACAGCGGGATGTGAGCGGGTTCACCGGCATCACTTTCTCTCTAGTGAGTTTCTGCCGAAAGGGGAGTTTTCACCTCTAAGTGCAGGAACTCAATAGAGAGAAAGTGAAGCCGGTGAAGCCGGTCACACCCCGGAGTAGGATATTGCACATTTACAACACACAACACACTTGTATACATATGGTATGGCACAACCTAGGTTTTGGTGGGGTTCCGACGCTCCGGGGCCCCGCTTCGGCGAAACCCCGAATCCGCTGGGAAAACCCTAACGTTTTCGTCTATCCCCATAGACGTGCGTCGAAAGGGGGTAGGCCAGTGGACTTTTTTGCTTGGTTGTGTTAGGTTAGGCCATAGAAAGGTGAGAAACCAAAGTCTACCCCAAATCAACACAAGATTCCATCCGGTTCTCCCGAAACGGGAGTTTTCACCTCTAAGTGCAGAAACTCACTAGAGAGAAAGTGAAGCCGGTAAAGCCGGTCACACCTCGGAGTAGGATATTGCACATTTACAACACCCAACACACTTGTATACATATGGTATGGCACAACCTAGGTTTTGGTGGGGTTTCAACGCTCCGATGCCCCGCTTCGGCGAAACCCCGAATCCGCTGGGAAAACCCTAACATTTTCGTCTACCCCCATAGACGTCCGTCGAAAGGGGGTAGGAAAGTGGACTTTTTTGCTTGGTTGTGTTAGGTTAGGCCATAGGAAGGTATTTTACATGTGTTGTTTTTATTTATTTTACATGTATATGTTGTAGGGTTGGGTTCCGGGAAACTCGAACCGTTATTTTACGGGGGTGGGATACTGAAATTGGGAGGAAAATTATAGGTCCAATATATATATAAATTATAACTACATTAAATATTATATAGAGAAATAAATAAATAAATATTATATAGAGAAATAAATAAAAAAAGGTTCATATATACGCCGACGGCCGCCGTCGGCGTTGAAGTACACGTGTACACCGACGGCACGGCCGTCGGCGTATCAACGCCGCTGGACGTTCCGTCACGGCGTCCTTTTGTACGCCGACGGCACCGTTTACGCCGACGGCTGCCGTCGGCCTTACCTGGATACGCCGACGGCGCTTCGTACGCCGACGGCTGTGTGGGCGGCTGCCCTAGCTCGCGCTGTACGCCGACGGCCCCGACATTTAGCCGTCGGCGTACAGTACGGCCGTCGGCGTAGTGTGGCTTTCCCGTAGTGTCGTGACCAACTGCCGGTGAATCTCCAGCTACAAAACACGACAAGTAAGCGGGACAAAGAGTAGGTTTAGAGCGGGTAAGTGCGTGTTATTGAATTTAAGTGCTTACTTAAGCAACATACTGATTCCGGACTACTTCACTCGCACGGGTCATCACTCTCACGGTCGCACCCACGACTATTACAAGTTGACAACCACTGTCACGATCGACTCTTACCAAATGAGACATACGATTTTTCTTTTGATATTTTTTGCGGGTGAAATGAGGTCTATGATTTGAAATGCAATCACATTAATTTTCATTTTATTGTATTTTTATTGACGGAAAATGCCCTGTTTACAGTAACGTTGCCATCCAGAGACTCCATGTTTCGATCCAACGGTGGAGACTGGAGAGCAGAAGCCGAGCGTCGGCAAGAATGCAGCGCGATTCATCTCGTCGGCAAGAGTTTCTTGAGATGACAAAGCCTTTTTTGCCGGTGGTTCTAGTAAATCACCCCTGTTTAAAACAATATCCCTAATCCCAGGAGCGTTTTCTATGGTCAATGGCGGGGGTGGGCGGTACAGATAAACCTGGGTAGGTGACCGGGGAGGGTGTGCTGGCCGACGATCGAGAGGCGTTATTCTTCAATGCTTTGCAGCTTGTTTGGTGCGTTTGTCCTCCGCATCGACATTCTTCAGATTAGTTTTCGTGGTGCAGCGGCAGGTGCATCCTCGGTCTCCCGGACCCAGCTGACACATGCACCGGCGCCACGCGTTTTTCACGACGACTCGTGATCCAGTTTACGACCATACCCCTCTTCTTACAACGACGAGAGTAGTATGGTGAAGCACTCAGCAGCTAGCTGCTTGTATATATGTGGGAATGGTAGTATGTTAAAGAAAAATCTGAAGCAGAAACAGATCAGCAATGCGGAAATCCAATTCGGTAGTAAGAGCATCTACTCACACTGTTTAAAAATACATTGTTAAAATATCCAAAAAATTCGAAAAAAATCCGAGTGTATCTACAAACATTTTATGCTGGCACATAACATTTCAGACAAAAACATTTTTTCGTGGCCTGTGTTACAAAGACAAAAAACAATGTCTTTTAAAACCCATTATAGCACCAAAAATTGTCTTTTTACACATGTCACGAAAAATATCTTTTCATCGCGGAATTTTATGCATGGACATAAAATGTCAAGCTGAACATCCGAAATTTTGATTTGATTTTTTTTACATTTTAAAATATTTCGGATGTATGGACATAAAATGTAGTGTTCAGGAGACTACTGTTCTATCAACAGATACTCGTTTGTTCTCTAGTAAAACTACTCATACGGACCAGTAGCACGTTAAACTAGCACGTCACACATACAAAAGCCGTAAATCCACTGGGGTATTTTTGGAAAATTTTAATAAAATTCAAGCCTCACCTGTTCAATTTCCACAGCAATAAATAGGCAGAGGCGTGTCCGAACTGAAATGAATCGGCGACAGAGAGGAGTTACTGCGCTCGAACGCATCAACGGCACCCTGTGCTGTCCAGTGCACGGAATAAAGTTGCACAAAGCGAAACAGTAGCGCTAGACCACCCTCCTCCTCTCCAGAAGCCCCCAAACCCCTAGCTAGAGCGGCGGCCACAGCAGAATCGAACAAGAAATGGATCAGCGCAAGGAGGAGGAGGAGGAGGAGGAGGAAGACAGCGTCCTCAAAGAGGCAACGGATCAGGAGCGCGAGGAGGAGAGCTCTGAAGAAACGGCGGGTCGGCTCTCCGAGGAACCGACGGACCAGCGCAAGGAGGCGGAGAGGAGCTCCGACGAGGAGTCCGAGGCGGCCTCGACGCTGTTCGTGCACCCGTGCTCGCTGCTGCGGTACCTGGTCCGGGCCTTCGCCTGCTGCCTGGGGATGCCGGATTCGTTCGGCGGCTCCGGCACGGCGAAGCGGGGCGCCGGCGCCGTGGCTCCTGAGTCTGTCGATTCGTCTCCGGAAGGCGTGGCGGACAGGAGCACCGGCGCTACTACGACTGTAACTGTAAGTAGATTTTCAGTCTGTCTAAGCATTTCTTCTCGGTGATCCGGCCAGTTAGTTGATGCGATTTCTACAGGGATTTTACATGCAGGAGGTGATCACTCGCGCGTTTGCGGTGAGGAGGCCGCGGCCGCCGTCCGGCAACCCCAGGGAAGGGAGCGGCGGGAATGGAGGTCACCACCACTAGTTTACCCTGGCAGGCCGCCTAGCTGCCGGCCTGTGTCGTCTCAGTACGTAGTAGATTGCCGCCTACCTAATTACCTTATATAGTTACTTACGAGTACTTGTCTACTTCTTCTTGAAGCTCTTTGTATGTAAGGAAGTCTGGGCTAAGGAATCAATTTGAGGTTAACGTAGACTTTGATCGAATTTTTCAGTAAGAACTTCGCTGTGTGTGTTACTGTGTTAGTATAGTCTTTTTTGTGTGAACGTGTTAATAATAGTATAGTAGTACTCTGTACTTGTAAGCTGAACACCTGAACTTATGTGCTGGCGGAGGTGGTTGACTACAGCATTCGGTCTTTTGCTCAAGTGTGCAAGAAGTAAGCGTGTTCAGTATCGTCTTGATCATACAAGTAGTGGTCATGGTTGATCCGGGTTAATTCCTCTATTTTTGATTCCCTCTGTTTCCCATTAACATGAAAACATCTAAGTAATTGCAAAAAAGAAAAGATCTTTAGGGACAAAATGGACGGAGTGTACGTAAATAAGCTACTTAGCACTGATAGTACCAGCAGAAAGCAGGTTTTTGAGCCTAGATCTAAACACGGCAGATCATCATATATGCAGAGGAAAACAACGAAAGGTGGCAGTACCAGCACGTAAGAAAAGCGTCCGATGTGACCACGAATCTATAGCCCCTAAAAGAGAACATAACCTTTTCTCCTTTTGGGTAGAAAAGAGGATATGCGAAGTCCGAAGTCGACGACACGCATCTTTTGCATCTTACCGATCGAGCAGTTTATATGTTCAACTGTTGATGCAATCTTAATTCTATAAATCTGTGATAGATTGCAGCATTTTTCGATGCATCGTTGTTCATCGCAAGCGGATCGGCTGCGGTCGCGGCATCGTGACAGGAGAAGAGACTGTCTCTCCCTGACGGAAACATGCTGGTTCTCCCTGCCTAGCCCCCGTTTGGGTGATGCATCTAGCGTTGAAAAATTCCCATGGTGTGCTGGACATATAGGATATTGCCACGATAATTTCTCGATTGTCTACTATAATAGCCATGTTTGGTAAAAGAGCGTCTTCGGTTGGTTCAGTGTTTGTAGTCGTCGTCACGTGGTTAACTATGTAATTTTTGTTACTTTTTACAGTTCTTGTACTGCCTTGACAGTTGAGAAATAGATCAGAAGTTTCACAGAAAAAGCGTTAGACCATCCACTATGTGCTCTAAAAGCGAACCATAGTGGCCTATGGTTCGGTTCAACACATAGTAGGGAACCGATGCCGTGTGTCAGAGCAAAGAAGCGACTCCAAAACTTGGTTCGACTCAATGGCATTCATCTGTCAGACTGCATGCATGAGGTCCACATGGTAGAGAGAAAAAGGGCTAGCTTTGAAGAGAGAGGATGCACATAAAATAATATTTGCATGGCTGACACATCCACTTGCTCCAAACCAAAAGCGAATTCACACATTGCAGCTCAACCATGCCGGTTCCTAATTCTGACCCATTTTTTGTTGAACCGGCGCAACATAGTACATGGTCTTAGGAGCTGAAATCTCTCCGCCAGAGAGAATAGTGATTCCTATGTGCACCTTATAGCGGCATGTCGCGCCGCGCACCCCTTGTAGAATATGGGCCTGGCCCAGTTTTGGTCGCTCCGTTTATTTTACTTTTTTTCCTTTTCTTTCTGGGTAAGAAACCAGTTTGAGGTCAGCGTTACAGCGTAGGCTTTGCTGATTGTAATCGTGCTGTGTACTATGTTGAACTGTTGGTATACAGTTTTTCTACACTGGTAGTCTGTTTAGAGCATCTCCACCAGCACCCTCCAAATGACCCTCAAAGGTCCATTGGGGGTCCGGACGGCAAAACACGCCACCAGCGGCACCCCAAAAGGGTCGGCCAGAGAAAAATCGTGTCCGGCACCCCCGAAAGGGCCCCAAGTTTGGAGGCCCACTCGGGGTGCCGTACATGGGGCGGACTGGCCTCTGACAGAGGCGGCCCACCCGTCATACGCACGGGCGCGCAGGCGTTATTAATTGCGCCGTGCAGAAGGCCTATCTGGCCGTGACTGGACGGCGGCCAGGTTTCCAACACGACGCGACTGGACGGCGGTGCGCCTGTCCACACGCATGTCATTAACGGCGACGACGCGACGCGACAGCTCCCAAGACAAAGGCAATGCCGGTGGAGGTAATCCCGGCGGGCTACGATGTGCCGTCTGAGCTGCGGAACGAGCACGACGGCGACAGCCCGGGCTTGCTGGCGGCGCTCTCCGACTCGGTGGTCGTCATCGAGAAGGACTTGCCGGGCCTCTTGGCAACCCTGGCAAGCTCGGCCCAGATGGCAGCCTCCTCCTCCTCCGGCGGCGCCTCCACCATCTGTGCGCCGGGCCACGACGGCGCCTCCTCCAGCCGTGCGCCGCGCCACGACGGTGCCTCCACCAGCCGTGGTGCACATCCACGACGGCAGCGACGATGATTCCTTCTGTGACGAGGAGGAGTAGGCTAGGGATTTGGTTTTTTTTTTAAATTTCGTTCAAATATTTTATAATATGCACTAAATATGAATGAAATTTTAAATGCTTTATAATCGTTTGAATTTATTAAGTTTTTTTTGGTTCGGGGGAACACTGTGTGCTGCACCACTAATTGATCGGACATATGTCCGACACCCACCAATTGGGTCTCAATTGGAGGTGCCGGACACGAATTTAGAGTGTGCTAGTGGAGATGCTTTTACAGTAAGCTGAAACCTCAACTACAACAGCATGAGACCAGATCACCACAAGTAGCAGCAGAAACAAAGAGCTGCCAGTACCAGCAGGTAACAAAAGCAATAGGACGACGAATCTGATAGCCCGGCCGCAAAAGAGAACATGCCCTTTTCCGTTTGGGTAGAGTAGAAAAGAGAATATGTTAATTAAAGATGCCAAGTCCGAGGTGGAGACGAAAGGAGCTCCAGTATATTGCACGCCGATCTACTTCAGAGTTGTTGACGGCGCACCTTTAATTTGCACATACTGATCGGGTAATTTGTGCAACCGTTTTATGCGAAGCTATTTTTTCAGAACACGGATACATTGATCACATATACATATCGAAAAGCCATTTTTGCTCTCGAGATCGAGCGATAATTCTAAGAAGAGCTTCACAACTCGTGACTATTTGATGAATTTTGATTTCTCGAACCAATCCCCATAATCAATTTATACACAAATAACCAAACTGGAAGTGATGGGTGGCATGATAGCACGCTCCGGCGAGTTTAGATCTAAGAGGCAGATATAGATCATGCAGCCCGACTGGACGAAATAGGCCAGCCCCGCTATATAAATATAGTAACAACCCGATACAACCAACAGTTCTGAAATACTGGGCAGCACCAAACATACGCCCAAAGAAAAGAAAATGGAAACAAAGACGGATTGAATAAGCTACAGTGACTCGTAACCGTTGCGCCCTCTCCGACGAAATACCACCACACTCCTAGCACTGAATCAACGAGTACCAAGCAGCACCTTCAAGAAGGTACGCGCACGCTGCTGCCCGAATCAGCGCATTGATCCTAGGGTTTCCCCCGGCACACAGAAGGATGCGGACGAAGGGTAGCCACAACGCCCTTCAGGAAGGGATGATGCCACCCAAAGGCGGCATCGCGTCGGTGTCGGTTGGGCCGACAAGGATTTCTCCCGAAAAACCATGTCCACGGCCTTCGGATGGTTCCGTCGCACCGGAGCCCCGCAAGACGAGGCCTTGCCACCACCAAACTAGTCGCCCACCAACAATCGCCACCACAGTCACAAAGCCGCCATCGCCGTCGCACCAAAGTAGCTGTCCCGAGGTCTGCAAGACGGAGGTAGGGGTACATGTATCGGGGACATCAGCACCACGACCGCGTGGGCGGGAACGCCTCCACCGCCAAAGGCGGTAGTCGACCGGACACAGAAGCGAATCACACTAGTCCCCGTTAAGCCCCCGTGGAGGCACATCAGTCCAAACAGGGTCCAGCCGGGCCCAGATCGAGCCTGTAAAGCTCGCTGCCGCGCTGCAACAGGCCGGTCGCTGACGCAGTGATACGTCTCAAACGTATCTATAATTTTTGATGTTCCATGCTGATATTATATCAATTGCTACATGTTTTGGTTACACTTTATATCATTTTTATGCATTTTCTGGGACTAACCTATTAACAAGATGCCACAGTGCCAGTTCCCTGTTTTCTGCTGTTTTTGGTTTCAGAAAATCTATTAAGGAAATATTCTCGGAATTGGACGAAACAAAAGACATCGTCAATAATATCACGAGGAGATCACGGAGTCCAAAGGGGAGTCGGAGCAGACCCACCAGGGGGCCACGCCACACTAGGGCGCGGCCCAGGGTGGGCCCGCGCCCCCCTATGGCGTGGTGGCCCCCCTCGGCCACCGACGCCGCCTCTTCGCCTATATATTCTCCGCGACGCGAAAACCCTATTACGGTCGATCATATTCCACGAAAAGTTCCGTCGCGGCCGTCATCGTCAATCTCAGATCGGAGGAGTTCTGAAGCTCTTCCCGGCACCCTGCCGGAGGGGAGATCATCACCGGAGGGCTCTACATCACCATGCCTGCCTCCGGAGTGATGCGTGAGTAGTCCACCCCTGGACTACGGGTCCATAGCAGTAGCTAGATGGTTGTCTCTCTACCTTGTGCCTCCATGTTTAGATCTTGTGAGCTGCCTAACATGATCAAGATCATCATCTTATTGTAATGCTAGATGTTGTGTTTGCTGGGATCCGATGAATATTGATACCATGTTTATTCAAGTTGTTTATCTATGTGCTCTTGATCTTGCATGCTCTCCGTTGCTAGTAGATGCTTTGGCCAAGTAGATGCTTGTGACTCCAAGAGGGGGTATTTATGCTCGATAGTGGGTTCAGTCTCTAGATATCTGGATCAGTGACAGAAAGGTCTAAGATGGTAGATGTGCTGTTGCTACTAGGGATAAAACATTGGTGCAGTGTCCAAGGGCACTTGTATTGATTACATTACACACTTTACTTCATGCAATAATCTGTTGTTAGCAACTTAATACTGAATAGGATGCGGATGCTGCCTTGAAGGTGGATTATTTAGGCATAGATGCGGTTGGAATAACGGTCTATGTACTTTGTTGTAATGCCCAACTAGATTTCATAGTAGACATCTTGGCATGTATTGCATTGTTATGCCCTCTCTATTTGTCAATTGCCCAGCTGTAATTTGTTTACCCAACATGCTAGTTATCTGTTCTGAGAGAGACACCACTAGTGAACTGTGGACCCTGGTCCAATTTCCTCATACTGTTTACACAACCTGCTGCAATCATCTGTTTCCTGTTACTTGCTGTTTTTCCTGCTGTTTTCCACACCATACGTTTAACTCTTTGTTTCTGCAAGACCGGAGAGATTGACAACCTCTCTGTTTCGTGTTGGGCAAAGTTCTGGTTTGTGTCTGTGCAGATTCCACGTTGGTGCAAGCTCCCTAGCGCCAGGGGGAGTCAACATCAACAACCTTCCGATAGATCGTCAAGTCCTACTGGATTGATAACCTTGGGTAGATTATTCAAGGGAAAACTTCTGCTGTCTACATCATAACCTTCCTCTTGGGGTTCACCAACACGTAGCCATCAAGCTGTTTTCTGGCGCCGTTGCCGGGGAAGTACTCATCATCACCATCATCATCATCCTCAAATACTCTCCCGTCAACCAGGCACCAGCTGTTTTCTGGCGCCGTTGCCGGGGACTTGGAGGCTATTGGAAAGGGGAGTCTCTCAGTTCCAATCTCTTTACTTTGTTTTTTGTCTTGTTTTAGTTTTGTTTTGCTTGCTGTTAAAAATCAAAAACCCAAAAAAATTAAATTCCTGCATCTAGTTTTTAATTTCGAGTTGCCCTGCTGCTTGTTTTAGTCTTGCTAAAATGAGTAATCCTGAAAATACTAAGTTGTGTGACTTTACTAGCACAAACAACAATGATTTTATCTGTACACCCATTGCTCCACCTGCTTCTAAAGCAGAATTTTATGAGATTAAGCCTGCACTGTTAAATCTGGTTATGAAAGAGCAATTTTCTGGTGTTAGTACTGATGATGCTGCTGCCCACTTAAACAACTTTGTTGAACTTTGTGATATGCAAAAGTATAAGGAGGTAGAGAGTGATATTATTAAGCTGAAATTGTTTCCTTTCTCTTTAAGAGGAAGAGCTAAAGATTGGTTGCTATCTTTGCCTAGAAATAGTATTGATTCCTGGACTAAATGCAAAGATGCTTTCATTGGAAAATATTATCCTCCTGCTAAAATTATCTCTTGAGAAGTGGTATTATGAACTTTAGGCAACTTGATAATGAGCATGTTGCCCAAGCTTGGGAAAGAATGAAGTCTTTGGTTAAAAATTGCCCACTCATGGACTGACTACTTGGATGATCATCCAAACCTTTTATGCAGGACTAAATTTTTCTTCAAGGAATTTATTGGACTCGGCTGCTGGAGGGACCTTTATGTCCATCACTTGGGTGCTGCTACAAAGCTTCTTGATGATATGATGGTAAATTATTCTGAATGGCACACTGAAAGGGCTCCAACTGGTAAGAAGGTAAATTCTGTTGAGGAAATTTCCTCCTTGAGTGATAAAGTTGATGCTATTATGACTATGCTTTCGAATGGACATGGTGTTGTGGATCCAAATAATATTCCTCTTGCTTCTTTGGTTGCTCATGATGAGAAAAATGTTGATGTAAACTTCATTAAAAATAACAACTTCAACAACAATGCTTATAGGAATAATTTTGGTAGCAACAATTATAGGCCATATCCTGCTAATGGTAGCAACTCTTATGGTAATTCTTATGGCAATTCCTACAGTAACAATAGAAGTGTGCCCTCTGATCTTGAAGTCATGCTTAAGGATTTTATTAGCACACAAACTACTTTTAATAAAACTGTTGAGGAAAAGCTAGGAAAAATTGATACTCTTGCTGCTAAAGTTGATAGTCTTGCTCATGATGTTGAAATGCTGAAAATAAAAGCTATTCCTAGTGATATTAGAGAGAGTAAAACACTCAATGCTATCCAAATTAAAATTGATAATAACATTAGGATGCTTGCTGAACTTCATGAAAGATGGGAGAGAGAAGAAAGAGAAGCTGAAATTGCTGAACAAAATAGTGTTGTTAGAGTTTGCACTATTTTTACTAATGAAACAAATGATGCCTCACATGCTAATGCGCCCCCTACTGTTAGTGAAAAGATAATAAGTGTTGGAAATGTCTCTACTACCTCTACAAAAAGTTTAAATTGCCTGATAGCACTACTTTTGTTCCTAGTAAAAGTGCTGAAATTTTTAGAGGTGTTGGTGATAATTGCTCCATTGTTTTTGATGACAACAACTTCAATTTCGAAAATTGTAACATAACTGAAGTCATCATGTTCTTGCAAAAGCTAGCTAAGAGTCCTAATGCTTTTACTGAACATATTATCAAAGCTCTCATGCATGCTAGGGAAGAAAAATTAAAACTTGAAGCTTCTATCCCTAGGAAGTTAGATGATAATTGGGAACCTGTTATTAAAATGAAACTGAGTGAGTTTGAATGCAATGCTTTGTGTGACCTTGGTTCTTGTATTTCGGTTATGCCTAAAAATTTATATGATATTCTCAAGCTTGCACCTTTGGAAAAATGTCATTTGGATGTTCACTTTGCTGATTCTTCTATGAAGAAACCTTTAGGAAAAGTTGATGATGTTTTGATAATGGTTAATAACAATCTTGTCCCTGTTGATTTTGTGGTTTTGGATATTGAATGCAATCCTTCTTGTCCTATTGTTTTGGGAAGACCTTTTCTGAGAACTGTTGGTGCTGTTATTGATATGAGAGAGGGGAATATAAAATTTCAATTCCCACTCAAGAAAGGTATGGAACACTTCCCTAGGAAGAAGATGAAATACTCACATGATACTAGTGTCAAGACAAATTATGGTTTTGGATTTTCTGGTCTTGACAATACTTGATGCATCTCTTCATGCCTAGCTCAAAGGCATTAAAGAAAAGCACTTCTGGGAGATAACCCATGTTTTTATTTGCTGTTTTATTTTTGTTTTCTTGAGTCAAGGATGCTTGTTTACCTCTGTAGCAACTCCTTTGTATCTTTTATTTGCTGTTTTGTTGTGCCAAGGAGAGTTACTAATGCAAAGTTGGTTTTTATTTTCGGGACTGCATTGGGACAGATTGCTGTTCGTCACCGTTTAATTCAGTAGAAAATCAGAAAAAATCGAAAAATGCTGAAATTTTTGTGCATGTTCCTGATGATGTTACGCAACTTTCATTATTTCAAAAGTTTTTCATCTGAGCATCGTAAGTGCCTCGAAAAAATTCGTCATTACAGACTGTTCTGGTTTGACAGATTCTGTCTTTTATTTTGCATTCTCTCTTTTACAAGTTTTTAAGTGGTTTCTTTTCGTGTAAAAGTGCCCACTTGAGCCTAGTAACAGTGGCTAATGTTTAAAATAGTTGGCTTGTGAGTTTTGTCTTTGCTAGAACTTTGAAGTATTATCTTTTAGTGCACTAACCTGCTAATGAGAAAAGCTGTTAAGTTTTGGTGTGAAGGAAGTTTTCAAGTGTTGATAGAGGAGAATGATATTACATGATCAAGAAGAGTGAAGAGCTTAAGCTTGGGGAGGCTTACCTCCCCAGCATATTTCAAGAAGACTCAAGCATCTAAGCTTGGGGATGCCCAAGGCATCCCCTTCTTCATCTACAAATTATCAGGTCATCTCTAATGGTGCTATATTTTTATTGCTTCATGCTAGTGTACTCTTCCTTGGAGCGTCAGTGTGTTTTTGTTTTCAGTTTGTTTTGTTTTGTTTGCTGTGCTATACTTGTTGGATCCTAGTATTCATGTTTGGGAGAGAGACACGCTCCACTTTTTCATTAGAATACTCTTGTGCTTCACTTATACTTGTTGAGTATTCCTGTCTAGTTGCTGTTATTGCTGTTAGCTCTCAGTTTTTCATACATCTCTTGTTAGAGCTTTCAGTTTCTTTTGAAGAAAGTACTCTCTTGCTTCACTTATATCTGTTTGGAGAGTTGTCAAATAAGTTGATTGGTGTTTGGTTGGACCAGAAAAATGCTATGCATGTGGTAGTGGTATAAAATGCTTACATGAATCTTTTTAGATCGTTGTCTTGAGTAATTTGATGCTTGCCAATTGTTTTGAGCTGTCAAGTAATTAATGTTTAAGCTTGTGCATCATGTAAGTAATGGCTATTAATGAAGAACTACTATAAGGATTTTCTGCTATAATAATCTGTTGCATAATTGGAAGTCCATAGTAGTCTAGATAATTTTTGGATGAAGGCTATGTGTTAACAAGGAAGACAGTGGGAGTCTATGGTTCGTCAAACCTTGTGTTTTATGTACACTCTTGCTATTCCAGTTGATAATGATGTTTGCTTATAATAACCTTGCTAGCCTAAACTCTGTACTAAGAGGGAATGCTTCTTGTACATCCAAAACCTTGAGCCAAATCCATGCCACCTGTGTCCACCATACCTACCTATTATGTGGTGTTTTCACCATTCCAAGTAAATTTCTTCATGTGCTATCTACTAACTACTCAAAACTGTTACATTTCCTTTTTGTGTCACTACTTGAAAAGCTCATAAGGACGTAGTAGTGAGATTTGTCATCTTCCATGCTAATTAATTTACAAGGATTGGCAGCTTCATCTGCTTCTCCACCTTTTATTTTGCATTAAAGAGCTGGTTAGTCCACCCTATAAATAAATAAATAGACACTCCTCCATGGTGAATGTTGGTGGGCACCCGAGGATTCGGTTAGCCATGGTTTGTGGAAAGTAAATGGTTGGGAGGAGTGTCACCAATAAGTGCTTGTTACAAGTGCAGTCCTAAAAACTCTCGGAACCGCTCTAAAAGTTAGTTAGCCATGGAAGATGACAAGTACCTGCTATTTGATTTGTTGACACCTGTATACACCATTACCTTACAAAACAATATTTTATGCTCTCTATATGCCTTCGGGAACTACAGCTCTAGCACATGATGTTAATCCCTGCTTCCCTCTGCGAAGGGCCATTCTTTTACTTTTATGTTGAGTCAGTTTTCCCACTTCTTTCTGTCTACTTAAGCAAACATCATTGTCAACTCCAGTATAACAGTTTTTACATAACTTTGTGTTTGGTTGATCATATTCTTTGCATTGACATTATCTATATGATATACATGTTGAAAGTTGAAGCAAAAGCTGAAGCTATTATCTTCCTTTGTGTTGATACAAACACTTTCATGTTGAGAATTATTGCTGCTGTGAACTAACTATTATGTTAGACTATTATATCTCTAAATGTTTTATAGTGTTATTCATGAAAGTTTGCACTTGTGTGATCACTTATGTTTACTCTTTATTTACTTGCTTGCAAACTATAGACCATTGGCTTGGATCACTTCATTCAGATCATGTGCATTACATTGTTATTTGATCAAAGATTGTGTTGGTAGCATGTCACTTCAAAAATTATCTGTTTTTATCGTTTACCTACTCGAGGACGAGCAGGAACTAAGCTTGGGGATGCTTGATACGTCTCAAACGTATCTATAATTTTTGATGTTCCATGCTGTTATTATATCAATTGCTACATGTTTTGGTTACACTTTATATCATTTTTATGCATTTTCTGGGACTAACCTATTAACAAGATGCCACAGTGCCAGTTCCCTGTTTTCTGCTGTTTTTGGTTTCAGAAAATCTATTAAGGAAATATTCTCGGAATTGGACGAAACAAAAGACATCGTCAATAATATCACGAGGAGATCACGGAGTCCAAAGGGGAGTCGGAGCAGACCCACCAGGGGGCCACGCCACACTAGGGCGCGGCCCAGGGTGGGCCCGCGCCCCCCTATGGCGTGGTGGCCCCCCTCGGCCACCGACGCCGCCTCTTCGCCTATATATTCTCCGCGACGCGAAAACCCTATTACGGTCGATCATATTCCACGAAAAGTTCCGTCGCGGCCGTCATCGTCAATCTCAGATCGGAGGAGTTCTGAAGCTCTTCCCGGCACCCTGCCGGAGGGGAGATCATCACCGGAGGGCTCTACATCACCATGCCTGCCTCCGGAGTGATGCGTGAGTAGTCCACCCCTGGACTACGGGTCCATAGCAGTAGCTAGATGGTTGTCTCTCTACCTTGTGCCTCCATGTTTAGATCTTGTGAGCTGCCTAACATGATCAAGATCATCTTATTGTAATGCTAGATGTTGTGTTTGCTGGGATCCGATGAATATTGATACCATGTTTATTCAAGTTGTTTATCTATGTGCTCTTGATCTTGCATGCTCTCCGTTGCTAGTAGATGCTTTGGCCAAGTAGATGCTTGTGACTCCAAGAGGGGGTATTTATGCTCGATAGTGGGTTCAGTCTCTAGATATCTGGATCAGTGACAGAAAGGTCTAAGATGGTAGATGTGCTGTTGCTACTAGGGATAAAACATTGGTGCAGTGTCCAAGGGCACTTGTATTGATTACATTACACACTTTACTTCATGCAATAATCTGTTGTTAGCAACTTAATACTGAATGGATGCGGATGCTGCCTTGAAGGTGGATTATTTAGGCATAGATGCGGTTGGAATAACGGTCTATGTACTTTGTTGTAATGCCCAACTAGATTTCATAGTAGACATCTTGGCATGTATTGCATTGTTATGCCCTCTCTATTTGTCAATTGCCCAGCTGTAATTTGTTTACCCAACATGCTAGTTATCTGTTCTGAGAGAGACACCACTAGTGAACTGTGGACCCTGGTCCAATTTCCTCATACTGTTTACACAACCTGCTGCAATCATCTGTTTCCTGTTACTTGCTGTTTTTCCTGCTGTTTTCCACACCATACGTTTAACTCTTTGTTTCTGCAAGACCGGAGAGATTGACAACCTCTCTGTTTCGTGTTGGGCAAAGTTCTGGTTTGTGTCTGTGCAGATTCCACGTTGGTGCAAGCTCCCTAGCGCCAGGGGGAGTCAACATCAACAACCTTCCGATAGATCGTCAAGTCCTACTGGATTGATAACCTTGGGTAGATTATTCAAGGGAAAACTTCTGCTGTCTACATCATAACCTTCCTCTTGGGGTTCACCAACACGTAGCCATCAAGCTGTTTTCTGGCGCCGTTGCCGGGCAAGTACTCATCATCACCATCATCATCATCCTCAAATACTCTCCCGTCAACCAGGCACCACGCAGCTGCCCCCTGCAACATGTACCCCGCCGCCATCTACAGTGCGTGCGGCAGGGAAGGCCAGCCCGCCCTAGCCTAGATGGGCCGTCGGGCCCAGATCTGGGCCGCTGGGCTCTGCCGGCGCCGCCCGCCTCTGCACTGGCCACATCACTAGGCAGCACCACCGACCGCCACCATCCAGCCGAAGCCGGGCCACCGCCGCCCTGGGTCGCACCGCCGCCGGAGAGACGCCGCCCCGCGCGGAATCCTTCGAGCGCGGGTAGAGGAGCACCGCCACCTCCGGCACCGCCCGAGCCTCGCTCGGGGGCCCGCGCCGATGGCGGCGGGAGGAGAGGCGGGAGGGAGGGAACTGGGCGGAGAAGGCCGAGGCCGTGCCCGGCCGCCGCGGGGGCGACGCGGACGCGGACGAAGGAGGGGAGAGGAGGAGGAGGATGAGGAGGAGGAGGAGGGGCGGCGCGGGGCCGGCCTGCGGCGAGGTCGCGAAGGCGGCTCAACAGCCCCCGACGCTATTGCCGCTGAGGGCGAGAATGCTGCAAACCACGTCTAGTTCTGTCTCATCGGGTGGCAGTATGTAACCTCTCATACTATTTATAATGGTCAGTGTTCAGAAACAAATATAATGAGCACATGTAACCCATGCTTTTGTGTCTGAACAACACCTTTTTTAGGAAATGAGAGATGGAAATATCAGAAGAAAAAAATCCTTTTTGGTTGAGCTCAAAGAGTCTCATGTTTAACACACAAAGTCACGCGTACAGGGGCTTGCAAATTTTCTGCCAGGATGCATTTCAAAATCATATTTGTTGTGTCATATACCGTGCATTAGAAGGCGAAGTTCTTAGAAAAAAAGTTAATATTGACATTGACTATGCTGCATTGTCCTCTGGGTCGCTGTGAACCTAAATTTAAGGCTCCGTTCGGTTCACAGGAATTTTGGAAGAATTTCATAGGAAAGCTGTTCCTATGGAATATTTTCTTTTGCATGCGTTCGGGACGAAGGAAATGTGAACAGTATTCAGACCCATTCCAGAGGATTGAAAACATCTGCCCAGAGCTCATTTTTTGGGCGGAAGCCCGAGGCGGAGGCTCGCTGCCGTGACTGCCACAGGAGTGCAGCCATGTGATTCCGAATAAAAAAATTCTTTCAAGTAGGGTACAAGAGGAATCACTGTGCAGCTTCATAAAGAATTCAAATATTTGTTCTTTGCAAGATAAAATACTCCATAAGCCTCAGGACTCTCCTGAGTTTCCGTTTCCCATCCGAACACCAATTCCCATAGTATTTCTGCGGTTTCTTGATCCTCAGTTTGCATCTCCATTCCTTTCCCATTCCTCTATTTTCCCCTATTCCTATGTTTTCTATGCCTACGTTTCGAACGGGGCCTAAGCATGTGCCTCGACTCCGGAATGGGTTCCCGTGTCTACGACCGGTCCAGGCCAGATCGAGGTGCCATGGCCCAAAGCTGAGGCAATCCCTATTTATCGACCAGGTCGATGATAAGCAAGCATCGCACACCCCATGCGGTGACTTGGGCCTGGCCCAACTCGGACGGACAGGCACACCCCTTTCTATGGGCCGGCCCAGTAGGCGGAACCTGCTTTTTTGTTTCTTTTTTCTTTCTTCTTTTTTCGCTTTTTCCTGTTTCTTTTTCGTTTTTATTTTTTTGCTGTTTCTTTTTTCTTTCTTCTTTTCAGTTTTCTTATTAGATATTATTTCTTTATTTTGAATTTTCATTTTTGAAATGTTCAAATTTTAAAAATGTTCATATTTGAAAATTGTTCATGTATTAAAATTGTTCAAAAACAATTTCCGTTCAAATACTTATTTTGTTCTCTTTTTCAAAATTGTTCAAAAATAATTTCTATTCATACACTTTTTTCTGTTCGCCTTTTAAAATCGTTCAAAAATAATTTCCGTTCAAATACCTATTTTGTTCTTTTTTTGAAAATCATTCAAAAATAATTTCCGTTCTCATACTTTTTCTGTTCGCCTTTTAAAATCGTTCAAAACTAGTTTCCGTTCAAATACCTATTTTTGTTCACTTTTGAAAATCGTTCGAACATAATTTCCGTTCACGGACTTTTTCTGTTCGACTTTTAAAATCGTTCAGAAATAATTTCCGTTCAAATACCTATTTTGTTCACTTTTTCAAAAATCGTTCAAAAATAATTTACGTTCACATACTTTTTCTGTTCGCCTTTTAAAATCGTTCAAAACTAGTTTTCGTTCAAATATCTATTTTTGTTCACTTTTTGAAAATCGTTCGAACATAATTTCCGTTCACAGACTTTTTCTGTTCGCCTTTTAAAATCGTTCAAAAATAATTTCCGTTTAAATATCTATTTTGTTCACTTTTTTGAAAATCGTTCAAAAATAATTTCCGTTCACAGACTTTTTCTGTACAGCTTTTAAAATCGTTGAAAATAGTTTCCGTTCAAACACCTATTTTGTTCACTTTTTGAAAATCGTTCAAAAATAATTTCCGTTCATCGCATGAAAGTAATTCGAATGCGCAAAGCATAGTTTAAAAAACCGGACCGACGATCGAACCGGTAAGCGCGTCGGTTCACGGTTCACCGGTCGGACCGCCGGTTCATTGGGTTCAGTTGCCGGTTTATCAAACACACAATCCGTGCAACCGTTCTCCCATTTCCGTTCAAAACCAATTTCTGTTCAATGACGTTTTCAAAAATCGTTCAAACTCAGAGCCTGTTCAAACGCACAATCCGTGCAACCATTCTCCCATTTCCGTTCAAAACCAAATTCCGTTCAACGACGTTTTCAAAAATCGATCAAACTCAGATCCCGTTCAAACACACATTTCGTGTTCAAAAATAGTTTCGAACATCTCATATATGATCGTGAAAATGAAAAAATTACAGCATGAAAGTTGGGCGAAATGTGGATGTTAACCTACTCGTCAAATAATATTTTCAAATGGTCAACCGAGCATGACGAATTCGCTAAATTTTGGCTAAACAGGTTTCAAACATCTATTCAAAATTGAGAAGTTATAATCGACGAAACTCGAAACTGAGTATGGGAATGGAACCTACTCGTGGACCCGCATAATTTTTGTGTACATATGAATTATTATACTTTCGATTATAATTCAGTTCAAAAAGAAAAGGAGTTGCTACTCTGCTAGCGAAACAGTATAAAGCCGAAACAGGAACGTCGATGAGCGTTCGAATCAGTTAGCGCGTTCATGGGCCAGGGCCCAATATCGCCAGGGCCTATGCGACCTCGTCCTATCGTCGCATAGGTCTACCTAAAGGTGATCCCAAAGCCGATGCCACATAGGGCTAGATTTCTATGGTAAGGCATTTATCTAGGCCCGTTTTGCAATTTCGGGCATGGGCCTTACACAATTAAAAGGCTGGTCCTTTGGGTTTCGCTCGTGTAGCCCGTCCTCGTGTGTCAGCACGACCACACGACGCATGAAACGTTTTTTTAAGCTTTTATATACTGTCTGGAAAATTGATGTCATGATGTATTTAGATATATTTTAATGTTAGATATATACATTTTAACGACATTGTTTTTTGGACGAAGAGAGTAAAAGAAAAGAATCTCCAGGAGGAAGGAGGCGGTGTTTCTTAGTTTCTCGTCGGCGAGTCCACCACTCCCCTTCCCCTCCGGTCGCAATCTTGGCGCCCCGAGGGGGAGCAGAGCTTGGTCCTCGTTTTGTGCGTGTGTTTGGTGCTAGCTTTTTAGTTTTTGAGTTTCCTCTATCAACGTCATGGTGGGACGGATGATGATGGTGCTTGTAGAATTAATGATTTCCTACTCCGTACTCTGCTCGTCAGAGGTGTTGCTAGCGCCAGGGAAAGACTTGTGAAGTCCAAGCATTTGGGGCGACTTAGATATGGTGTTGCTCTTGGCATGGTAGCAGGGTAGGTTGCTCTTGGAGTGCAGCGGTGTTGACTGTTGCGGATCAGCGGAAGATGGTGGAGGATCTCGCCGCCTAATGAAGGACAGGGTGGCGTTGGCACTGTATCCGATTTGAACACGCTCGGAGGGCTCCTTTGGCCAATATTCTTTCAAACTTGATCCACTTTTGCGGAGTTGTTGGCTATCACGGCTCGTTAACACCTCCTGGCTAAGTGTTTTCTTTTGTGTCAATATGTGGACCAACTGTTGATGATCTTCTTCTCCAGCAACGGCCAAAGATTTTGGTGCTGGATACTTGCGGTGAAAACGGTATGCATCAGTATAACCATGTGTATCCTCCTAATTTTATGTTAAGAGTATGTGTTTCAAATATACATATTACAATTACAATGAATACAAGTAATGTATTGTACACCATCGAATAAAACTTCTAAAATAATCTTAGTCTTAGAAAAAGTTTGATGAATCGGTAATCTTTCTCTATCTTGTGAGAGAGAGAGTCACTTGCTGTATTGAGAGCAGGTGGGTGACATGCATTAAGCGGAACGTTCTCTAGATAACGGTATGAGAGCATCTCAATCGGCATCCGCTAAACGACGCCCTTAATCTACAATGGGGTATGGACGCAGAAATCGCCCACAGAGGCACCCAAGTGTCTGGGCCGAGTCCAAATATGTCCGACACCCCGAGTCACGTCCCATGTTAGGAGGGTTTCTCGGGGTGCCGGATAATATCCGGGCACGCTCCTCAGTCAGGCTGCCTCACATGTCATCCACTCTTACCCGCACATTTTCTATGTGTGCACGTCAATACGTTATTTTATATATATATATATATATATATAGGGTAGGTATATTCTACAACCGGCTGTAGTTTAGTTGGACTACAACCGGTGCATCCTTAGGAGCGAAGCACTGGATCCTCCTCCACGTTCCATCGAACTGCACCCACTACCTCGCGCGCAAGCCGGCCTCCGGCCGCCGGCCTCCTCTGCTCCCCGAAGCTCCGGCCAGGTCCCGGCCGCCGCGGCCATTCCCGGTCCCCCGCGCCCTGGCCAGGCCTGGCCGCCGGCCACGCGTTCGCCGCCCTTCTTTGCTCCCCCAAGCTCCGGCCAGGTCCCGGCCACCGCGGCCATTCCCGCTCTCCCGCGCCTCGGCCAGGCCCCCGCCGCCACTTTCCGGTACCACACGGTCTGACCAGGTCCTCGGCGCCACCCCGTGCTGCCTGCCGCCGGCGCCGGGCTCCCGCGACGAACGGCGCCGCCGTCCTAAACTCCCACTGCAACTGGTCGCCGTGCTGGTCCCCTGCCCCCGCCCAGACACGTACGGGAGGTCGTCGACCCGGCAGTGGCCAGGCGCTCACTGGTCTGCTCCACGACGCCATGGACGAGGGCCAGCCGGCGTCTCCCTCTTGTCCGGCCTCTCGCAGGGCCGCCGCAATCGACCCCCTCCCGCGCTTGCACGACCACCGCAAAGTCCCCTGCATCGTCTCCCGCGAGCTGCCTCACGCGAATCGGCCCAGTACCGCGCGCCGCCACCTGGCCTGGTTCCCCATCCCCGCCGGTCCAAGGTCTGTCCCCGGAGCAGTTGAAGACGATGGTAGCCAGCGCGCTGCGGCCCCCAATCCTCCACGCTCTCACTTCTGGTTCCTGCACAGCTCCGGACGAGATGCGCCTGGGGAACTGCTGGAGCTCTGCCGGCAGGACGACGAAGAAGAACATGGGATCCGGCCATCCCCCGCAGCTCCGACCATCCTCCGTTGCCCCGGTGCTACTCTTTGGCGTTGCTTGGGCTTCCTCCGCCCGGCAGTATACTGCGATTCTGTTTTTCTTTTCAGAATCGATTTGGGATCCGGCTGTGTGTACGTACGCGCCTATGAGGCTGCTGCGAGAATCGATTTTGGTTTAGATTTTCGTTTTGGCAAGTACAAGTATTTTCTTTTGTGCAGTACACTAACTTGATTTCGGCAGTATATTCGACGCAGTCCGTCGTATAATGCTCAGTTATAAAAAAACAGCAAAGTTGATTCGACTTATTTTGCCCATACGCGCACATACAGACCAACGAGCAGGGCCTTTATTATTTCCTTCAGCTAACTCCTACGAACCCAGGATTTCTTTTTCCCGAGGCAAAGCACACACACATCACTTATTGAGCTCCGCAAGTAAGATACATAGAAGTTTTTTTTTTCTTTACTGCTTTGCTACTTTGATTACTTGATGCAGATACAGCTATCTAGTCCTATTACACTAGTCCGACTGCATAAAATCGTGCCTAACTTTTAACCCAGTGTCTGACAGCAAGCAGTAAAACCTTGGCACGATAGAAGTACAGAAATGCAATACAAGCAGTACAAAATATATACGGCACTACAGGAATAATTTAAACAACCTAAAATTAAAACCAATATTAATCAAAGTAATAAACTACAGATAGAACATGGGAAGTTCATTTATGCAAGAAGGAATAGCCAAGAAGTCCAATAGAGATTTGATAATTAAATAGCAGTACAGTGTCTGACAGCAAGCAGTACAACCTTCGCACGATAGAAGTACAGAAATGCAATACAAGCAGTACAAAACATATATGTCACTACAGGAATAATTTAAAACCAATTCTAAAACTATATTAGATCTAAGGCCCCACCACAAACCATAAGTCACAATGAATACACATTACAGGATTTTGTTGATCCAACGGCTCGGCTTCGTCGCCCGTCGCCGCTTCCGCGGCGTACGGGCGGACTCAGCCTCGGTGGCGTTAGGGTTTGGAGGTTTCATCGCCCCCTAACGCCTTAGCTAACGCGCCATGCATTAGATATCTCTCACTTAAATTGGTGAAAAGTTTAATATGTGCGTTCAAATAGTTTCAAAAAATATAGTAATATAACTTAATCAAAGTGATAAACTACAGATAGAACATGGGAAGTTCATTTATGCAAGAAAGTTCATTTATGTAAGAAGGAATAGCCAAGAAGTCCAATAGAGATTTGATAATTAAATAGCAGTACAGTGTCAGACAGAAAGCAGTACAACCTTGGCACGATAGAAGTACAAAAATGCAATACAAGCAGTACAAAACATATACGTCACTACAGGAATAATTTAAACAACCTAAAATTAAAACCAATATTAATCAAAGTAATAAACTACAGATAGAACATGTGAGGTTCATTTATGCAAGAAAGTTCATTTATGCAAGAAAGGAATAGCCAAGAAGTCCAATAGAGATTTGATAATTAAATAGCAGTACAGTGTCTGACAGAAAGCAGTACAACCTTGGCACGATAGAAGTACAGAAATGCAATACAAGCAGTACAAAACATATACGTCACTACATGAATAATTTAAACAACCTAAAATTAAAACCAACATTAATCGAAGTAATAAACTACAGATAGAACATGGGAAGTTCATTTATGCAAGAAAGTTCATTTATGCAAGAAGGAATAGCCAAGAAGTCCAATAGATATTTGATAATAAAATAGCAGTACAGTGTCTGACAACAAGTAGTACAACCTTGGCATGATAGAAGTACAGAAATGCAATACAAGCAGTACAAAACATATACGTCACTACAGGAATAATTTAAAACCAATTCTAAAACTATATTAGATCTAAGGCCCCACCCCCAACCATAAGTCACAATGAAGATTAAAAATTCGTCTAGAAGTACAAATACATAAGATGGGCAGTACACACTTTAATAACAGGCAGTGCACACCCAAACGGAACTTGTTTGTCTTAGTTAATACTAATCACGAAAAAACCTGACGGCAGTACACTCGCGTGTCGAGGGAAGTGCAGTATCTCCTCCCCGGAAGTACACATGGTTGCAGAAGGAAGTACACATTTTTTCTAAATTTCTCGTACATAGATCATGACTCCATCTTTCTAACACAAAAATAATCACTCGATTCAGAGGCCGGATGGGTTGTCAAATATTTTTTTAAAGGGGCAAAATAGGGTTGACCGAACTTTGATCGAGAGAAAAACACACTTAGCAATCGATTTTTGATATTTTTGTTACCGGTGAAAAGATGTGCCTTTTAAATCCGAGCATTATGAGTGGTCATTCACCTAGAACACACGCCGTATGAGAAAGTTATCTTTATTTTACTGAACACTAATCACGAAAATTCCGTTGGCAGTACACACGCAAATACCGGGAAGTTCAACCGTGTGTTGAAGGAAGTACAGTATTCTGTTTTTCCGCGACGGAAATAAATCATACTAATCTTGACTGTTTGAGCTATAGATGCATCAAACGTTGGTACAAGTAGCTCCATATGGTGTAACATGAGTGTAGTTTCATTAGATAGTGCATTCCACGACGAATCAAATTGCCTAACTAGTCAATTTGATCTCACCACCTCCGTGAAACACCGGTATTCCGTTTTTAGAACTTTTAAAATTACTCTTAAACCGTAAAGCAGTTGTGAAATCAACGTGAACGAAAAAGTTGAGTATAGTCGGTATCTTTCCAATGTCATATCATTTGCATCATTCCGACAAGTAGTTCAAAAACAGCGGACGAAATACCGTCCGCCCGTATATGCCTCATTACAGCATGTAGTATTTTTAAAATTAATTTTAATAGGTTACGAATTTGGAAAAACGGTAAAAACAAAAAAGTTGCGGAATTTCAGCAGCTTTCCAACGGCATATCATTTGCATCATTCCAATAAGCGGTTGAGAAAATATTGACAAAATACGCTTCCTGTGATATTTTTGGATTTCCGTATTTTAAAAATTGGTTTAAAACCGTAACGAATTTGAAAAAATGATCTGAACGAAAAAGATGCGGAATTGCATTATCTTTCCAACGGTGTATCATTTGCTAAATTTCGATAAGCGATTGAGAAAATATTTTGAAAATACGTATTCAATGTTTTTTCACAGATTCGACTTTTTTCGAAATTGTCTTCAAATCGTAACAAATTTTGCAAAAATGGTATTACACAAAAAAGATGCGGAATTTCATTAGCTTTTCAACAGTATATAGTTTGCTCAATTTGGATAAACGGTTTACAAACTACGTCAAAACTATCGAAGAAAACAGCTAGTGAACTTCACAAATAAGCAGAGAAGTACATAGAAAGCACGCAGGAAGTACAGAAGTGGTTGTAGGGCACTATTCTACAACCGGTTGTAGAATAGCTCGTAGCTATATATATATATATATATATATATATATATATATATATATATAGGTGTGAGCTATTCTACAACCACTTGTAGAATAACTATTCTACAATCCTTTCTGAACTTCGCCCGTCACATAAGTTAACTTCGGCTTTTTTTAAAGTGAACTTCGTTTTGTTTTCATAAATGGACTGTACGTCTTCACAGGAGTAGAACGTAACTTCGAGTTAGTTAATACGTGAACTTCACGTAGGTTAGTAGAAAGCTGACTCAGTCATTGTAACTTCACGTTTTGATTGAGATTCTCCATACATAACTGAACTATCGAAAGGCACAGAACTTAACAGTCAACATACAAAAAAGTGAACTCCGCCGAGCATGTGTGAGCTCGTTCATGCTTGTGGCCACACATTAGCTAGCGGCCCAAAAATGCTAGAACAGTGTACGAACGAGGTGATAGCAGGAGCAGCAACGTCTGAACCTTTGAACCAACAACAGTGGACTCCGTCGCAGATAGTATTCCTCATTGCCGATGTCAAAATGTTTGTAGCCAGTTCTTGAACTGGAAATATTCAGAGTAATACTACTAATACTCTTGCTTGGCCGGATGGAATTAATAAGCCGGAGGAGATGAGCTCTACAATATTGCCATAGCGCAACACATGAATGATATGCAACCTGTGCAGTTGCAGTCAGAACTTCAGCAGGCGATCGATCATTTCCTTGGTTCACACTAGTGAATAGCGACATGTAAGATATTCAGAAGTTTCTGCATCCCATCGTGCGCATCAAATGAATCCAAAACAATTTTGAACACAGAAGCAACTACAAAGAGCATTCATGGACTCCAGAATGGGATGAAAACTATAAAACAGAACTTCAGAATGTGAACTTCACGACATGAACTTGTCGACAAATAAAGATGAACTTCACGACCACACCATACTTCATGTAATTTTTACAAATTACATGAACTGAAACTTTTACAAATTGTGAACCCCGCGAGTGAATTTTTTTCGATGCGTATGAACTGAAACTTTACTGCCGAAAGTGAACTCCAAGCTGAACCGAATTAAACTTCTCCGAAAAAAGTGAACTTCATAGCCTCACCTCACTATATTTATTTCTTTTGAATTTGTTTTTTCAATTGCAAAAAAGTTTAGAAGCAGCATCAACGTAGTTCAGAAACTAGCAGCAGTTTAGAACCGGTCTCACACAACTTCAATAGCAGCAGTCCAGATTAATGTGGTGCCAAGAATTCAACGTGGTAAAGAACGTGTTGAGGGCAGTAATCTGCATGTACGAGACCAAAGATTAGTACAACATGATGGCTGCATAAAATATGTAAAAAAGAACACAAAAAAGACAAGGAACCGTGATGACGATGAGCAAACTAAACCAAACAGACCTATTTGGGCAATTTGCCGTATCCAGCAAAATTTAAAATTAGGGATAAGGGTTAAACGAACCGATCTCACACAACTTCACTAGCAGCAATTTGTGTCATCTTTGTGAACCTCCTCTGGCCATTGTGTGATCCGCCACACGCCGTGCTGTGAACTGCAAGGAATCGATCCAGGGGTGGAGGTTCAGAATGATCTTTTTTTGTTTTAATTAATTTAAGTTTTTTGCCGACAAACTGAACTCCGAATAATAACGAATTAAACTTCCCTGCAAACTAAAGAGAACTTCAAAACAACAATTTAAAATGGCAATTTTCTGCTGCGTTTTGTAACTCAGTGGAGGAAGCCAACTTTCAAACTAAATAAAATAAACTTTGTGCATTTGATGAGGTGAATTTCTATTATTGGAGAGCCATGGAATTCAACTGAGACAAAGAGTAGGTGCCCGGTTAATAAATCAATTGGAGAGTGAGGTAGCAAGCATACACTACCGAGGAAACATGTAAATCAGATCCAAAAAAAAGATTGACGCTAACCACACAACAGGTATAAGGCGCACGCTAGTGAGACTGCATGACTTGGGTTGCCTGAACGAGACCTCGTCGTCTGGTGCCTAGCTGGGTAAGGCGCTGCAGCCATGTGCAGATGTGCTGCCGGTGGACTGCACCTTACCGCCGGTGCACTCTCTCCTGCGGCCAGCGGTTCTTGTCCGACCACCTGTTGGTAATTAAATTTCAGTGAAATTGAGAGAGGAGTGGAGTTCAGATAAAATGCATTCAACGTCAGCTAGCAAGAAGACACGAAGGAGTTGGCATCTTCAGAACTTTCCTACAAAAACCTGGTTGCAATAATTTTCTCCAAAGGGGCGCTCGACCGTAGCTGCCGATGTTGAAGTTCCAGCAGTCTGAACCAGTAGCATGCTCGAGCTGCACCACTGTGAGGTTCAGAGGTGCTGTCTTGGTAGGTTCAGAGAAGCGCACATTGCGGTCCACCTCGCTGGACTGTGGCCAGGTACGGACGGGCCGAGAAACGAGCGAGGTGTATCAACTAGCATCGGGTTAGGATACGCGCTTCAGTGGGCTGACAAGGCTCGCCGGGTAGTCTGCGGGGATTGAGATCGAGTGACTTTACCACATAAAGTTACCTTGCAACTTTAGGGGTCTTATCTTCGTCCAAACTTGATCCAGTGGTCCAAATTTGGACCTCAAAATTAAAACTTCTCAGAAAAAATCGAAAAAAATCCTGTAGTTACAATTTGTTACGTTGTGTATACTGGAATTTTTTCGATTTTTTTAGATCGCCGGTTTAGGAGTTAATAGCTTTTTAAGTTCAACACATGAAAATGTCAGTTAATGATAAACCATTTATCCAAATAAATTCAAAAAATTTGTGAGCACACAACGTAACATATAAAATTTACTGATTTTTTTTCGAAATTTTCTGAAAAGTTTTAATTTTGAGATCTGAATCTGGACCATTGGATTGAGTTTAAACGGAGATGAGAGGCATAAAGATGCAACGTGACTTCACCATGTGAAGTCACTGGATCCTGGTCCGTCTGCGGGTGGCCGTCGAGGCGTCGTGGTGCTCGCTGCTGTCCAAAGTAAACTGACCTTCACGGGACTGAACTTACCTCAAGAGACAGGATTCGATGGACTCCCCGTGCGCAGCGCCCGGTTAACTCCAGCGTGCTCCGTTGGTGGACTCCCCGCGGCGGCGACGTTGAACTCCGTTGGTGGACGCCCGGTTAACTTCCGCTTGACTGTGAAGTTCAGCGCTACTCTCCCTGGAGTTTCAGAGCTACTAGTGGACGCGGACGGTGACCATGGGGATCCGCCGGCAGCTCTGTGCTATGGAGGCGACCTCCCGCGTGGGAGTCTGAACTGGACTCCGCTCGGCGGCGCAGATGGATTCCCGACGGCGACGTAGATGGACTCCCGAGATGTAGGGAACAGGGGCGGCGGCGCTCTGGCCGAAGGTCCCGCGTCGAGCCTGGCAGCAGCCGGAGGAACCCAGACGCTTAGCTGGCGCCGGCGCTCTGGATGGTAGTGGCGCATGAGGGGTTGCCGTCCGCGGCGGGCTCTGGATGGTGACGACGTGCAGGGGTTCCTACCGACAGGGGCAGTTCGCCGGAGGCGTCGGGGAAGTTCGGCGGCGCAGTGCAGGAGTTAGGGGACGAGACGACTAGGTCGGGTTGCCCGCGGCGGCGCGCTAGGCCTGCCGGCGACGGGGAAGAAGGAGGCGTGGGGGTGGGTTGGGCCGGCGGCGTCTTTGTGGATGGGGAGCACCCTCCGCGGGGGAGACGAACAGGAAGTTAGGATAAGGTGTGTTGGTTTGATTAGAAGGTCTTTATTTAGGTGAGGGTTGTAGAATAGTTATTCTACAATACTCTTAAGGGGGTTGTAGAATAGTCTCACCCTATATATATATATATATATATATGGCCACAGCCATCCTCAAGCACCATCCACTTACGGGATTCTCTATGCCTAGGTGAGATAATATCTTTTGTTTTTTCACGACCTACACACTGGTTACATACATAAAATTCATAAAAAATCGCATAAACCGACCCTTGTCTGGTCTGTTTGGGGTGCCACTGATGACTCCTCCGATTTTGACTGGACATTTGTTCGGCACCCCCAAAAAAGGGCACAATTGGGAATGTCGGACACAAATTTGGCGGGTGTCGGTGGAGATGCTAAGAGGGGTTCTAGAAAAAAGAGATAACGGCGGAGGGAGAGAATGGAGACAGCAGCACGCTTGATTTTACTGCACACACTGAGGTCCATCATTATCGACGAAAATGACATCTCCACAGTTCACACAGTGGGGATGGTTGCGTATTTGGGTGTGACACTCGTTCTATGCATGTGAGGCTATGTCTCTCAAATCCAATTTTGATATGGCTTTCAGGGGACTGTCAATTAGTACTACTCTCTGAGATTCAGTGCTACATCATCCATCAACATGTTGGGTGTCTACTCTGTTCATCGACTGCAAATAGCAGGACCCCTCTGAGTCAGCTTTCGTTTGTTCATTGGCTTCCGCCAAATATAAGCGCCCCACCATCGTGCTCAGCTCTTATCATCCACATCACACACAGTCACACACTCAGAGCAGAGCAGGGGCGGTGCAATTTTTCATCCACGGCATCCGGCGGTTCTCCATATCTGGAAACCTCCGCTTTGCCACGGCTGTTGCCTCCATGTCGCCGCCGGTGAGGATCATCGGCACCGTTTACGCCAATGTCCCGGCAACCGCCGCGCTGCCGCAGGACCCGATCAAGCTCACGGCGATGGAGTCGGTGTGGGTCGTCTTCCCGGTGCTGCAGCACGTCCTGCTGTACGAAGGCGCGGACCTGCCGCCCTTCGACGCCATTGTCCAGTCCCTCCGATCCTCCCTCGCCGCGACCTTGGCGAGCTTCGCGCCGCTCGCTGGCAGGCTCGTCTACCTCAAGGACACGGGGGACGTCGCCATTGCCTGCTCAGACTCCAACGCCGTCAAGCTCGTGGTCGCGGAGTCCGACGCCGACATCGGGCGCCTCGCCGGCGACGAGGAGCACGACCTGCCCGTGCTCGAGCTGCTCGTGCCGGAGGTGGACATGAGCAAGATGCCGAACGCCGTGCTGGCCGTGCAGGCCACGCGTTTCGAGGGCGGCGTGGCCGTCGGGCTGACCGTGCACCACGGTGTCGCCGACGGGCGGTCGCTGTGGACGTTCGTGGAGGCGTGGGCTGCTGCCTGCCGTGGCGGGACGTCTGACCTGGTCACACCGACCTTTGACCGCTCGCTCGTCAATCTGCCCGGCGTCGAAGAGCAACCAGCACAACTATCCAGGAATGTCCTAGATTCATCGGTTAGTCCATTATAAAATATATCAAGAAGTTCATTTTTAGGTATATCATGTCCAGGTCGAACTCTAAGCAAATAACAAAACCTTGACCAAGTTTCAGAAATATTTTCTTCCTGCAATTGCTTGAAGTTAAAAATTCTCTGCAAAGCAACATGTTGAACACTAGCAGGATAATATTTATGGAAGAAAACATCAACCAATCCTAAAGGATTTTTAATACAACCGGGAGACAAATTACCAAACCAAGCTTTAGCATCGCCTTTCAGAGAGAAAGGAAAAATTTTGGTAACAAAATAGGTGCGCAATTTAATATCATCAGAGAACAAATTACTTAAAGTAGATAACTTGTTCATATGTTCCATAGCACTTTCATCTTCAGCACCACAAAAAGGATCTTTCTCTACCACAGATATAAAGGACAAATCCACAGAAAAGTCATAATCCTTATCAGTTATACGAATAGGAGATGTTGCAAACTCAGGATCAGCAGACACTTTGTAGCTAACAGTGTGTTTTTTCAGAAAATCCATTATAGTGGCAGAATCAGCAGAAGAGTCAAGATTCCTGCATTTTTCAGCAAAAGCTTCATCTACTTCTATATAATCTTCCTCGGGGTCATCATCATCGATGAATTCCCTCGACTCAGGAGAAGCAACAGGTGTGACAACATTTTCATTAGGCATTTCAGAATTTTCAATAAGTCTAGACCTAGCAATCGTAGCATCTAGAAAAAGACCTAACGAACCAGTTTTACTAAGCACAGTAGAAGCATCATCAAATTCATCAGAAACAGTTTCAGATTCAGTAGTGCCAACACGCGAAGCAGGTGCGTGTGGCGGTGTAACCAGTTGATTAATAACAGATGGTGAATCAAGAGCAGCAGCGGAGTTCAGAGCCGTACCTTTCCTTGTAGTGGATGGCAGAATAGCCACCTTCTTGTCATGAGTTTTCCCCATGATAAATGGATTGCAGCAAAGGATATCACTTCCAGATGAACTTATAAATAAAGCTATGCTCCCCGGCAACGACACCAGAAAATAGTCTTGATGACCCACAAGTATAGGGGATCGCAACAGTCTTCGAGGGAAGTAAAACCCAAATTTATTGATTCGACACAAGGGGAGCCAAAGAATAAATATAAGCCTTAACAGATGAATTGTCAGTTCAGCTGCACCTGAAAGTAGACTTCCTCGACACAGATTATCAGTAGCAACGGTGATATAACAGCAGTAGTAACAAAGTAATAGCAGCAACAGTGTAACAAAGACAGCAGCAGTAATTTCAGTAAACAGCAGGATTAAAAGTACTGTAGGCATAGGGACGGATGTACGGGCGTTGCATGGATAAGAGCGCTCATGTAATAATCATAACTCAGGGCATTTGCAGGTAAACAATTATAAAAGCATCCTAGTACTAGTCAAACATAGGCATGTGTTCCGTATATAGTCGTACGTGCTCGCAATGAGAAACTTGCACAACATCTACTGTCCTGCCAGCCCGTTTGCAGCGGGGCCTCAAGGGAAACTACTGGCAATTAAGGTACTCCTTTTAATAAAGTACCAGAGCAATGCATTAACACTCCGTGAACACACGTAATCCTCAAGTCAAAGCCATCCCCTCCAGTTATCCCGGTTGCTGTCACTCCGGGGCCTCGGGTTCCGGACAATAACAGGTGAAAACAACTTGCAGATATGATCTAAAACATAATTATTCTCATGCATCAACAACATGTTCAGATCTGAGATCATGGCACTCGGGCCCTAGTGGCAAGCATTAAGCACAACAAGTTGCAACAATGATAAATAGCACTAACAATGGATACTAGGCACCATGCCCTAACAATCTGGCAACTTATTACATGAACAATCTCATCCAATCCCTACCATCCCCTTAGCCTACAGTAGGGAACTACTCACACATGGATGGGGGAATCATTGATGGTTGATGGAGAGGCGGTGGTGATGACGATGGTGATGATCTCCTCCGAATCCCCGTCCCGGCAGGGTGCCAGAACGGAACTTCTGATCCCCGGAATAGAGATCGCGGCGGCGGCGGAGCGTGGATGTGTTTCGCGAAATATGGTCGAACCCCCCTCGATATTTAGGTCAAGGGCAATATATAGTCCAAAGGGGAGCGTCGGGGGGCAACCGAGGTGGCCACGCCACACTTGGGCGCGGCCCCACCCCCAGCCGCGCCCAGCTATGGCGTGGCTGCCTGGTGTGGCCTCTCCGACTCCCCTTCTGGCTCCGTGGGTCTTCCGGTGAAATATGACGATCGCAATTGTTTTCGGAGTTTTTCTCGAAAGTTGACTTTTTTGCACAAAAAGAACACACCAGGGCAATTCTGCTGAAAACAGCGTTAGTCCATGTTAGTTGCATCCAAATCATACAAGTTAGAGGTAAAACAACAGCAAAAGTGTTCGGAAAAGTAGATACGTTTTGGACGTATCAACTCCCCCCAAGCTTAGCTTATTGCTTGTGCTCAAGCAATTCAGTTGACAAACTGAACGCGATAAAGAAACTTTTACGAACACATTTGCTTCATATGATGTATACATACTTGGATTATGATTATACTTACTAACTCATGATAGGAGATATGCATAAGATAAAAGCTCGATAAATATGCAGCCATGAAAAGATTCTAACATACTAAAGGTAAACAACATGACATATAACTAAGTGCAGGATTGCAATGTTCGTAATTGGGTATGGCAAAGTGGTATCTCGCTTGCCCGAATGTGTGCAGCAAAACATAAATGACCAGGCACCTCTGAAGTTTACAGGCAGACTAGAAATAAAGCTTATCAAAGATAAAAGCATCAAGCTATGTCACTACTAACCTATTCTGGGACAAGCACATTTCACTAAGAATGACAGTCATGCTCTCAAAGAAGTGCTTTAAAGAAGGATGGTGACTCAACATTAAAATAAAAGATAGGCCCTTCGCAGAGGGAAGCAGGGATTAAATCGTGTGCTAGAGCTTGTTAGTTCCCGAAGGCATATAAAGAGTGTAAAAATAATATTTTGAGAAGTGGTTGCAAGTGTCAACAAATCCGCGATAGAGTTCTTGTCATCTTCCATAACTAACCAACTTTTAGAGCGGTTCCGAAAATTCATATAGTTTGCATTATATCATGCTTACAGATTTTTGACACTCCTCCCAACCTTTTCTTCCACAAACCATGGCTAACCGAATCCTCGGGTGCCGACCAACAATCACCGTGGAGGAGTGTCTATTTTAATATTAAATGATACGTGGACTAACCAGCTCTTTTGCAAAAATAAAAGTGGACAAGCGGATGAAGCTACTTGTCCTTGGAAATCATTTAGCATGGAAGATGACAAGTTCTACTACCACATCCTTATGAGCTACACGCAGTGACACAAAAAGGGATTGTACAATTTTGAATAGTTAAAGATAGCACACGAATAAATTTACTTGGAATGGTTTAAAACCATGCATAGGAATTTATAGTGGACTCTTTGGAATAACTTGGTTTTCAGGATTTTGGATGCACAAGCAGCATTCCCGCTTAGTACAGGTGAAGGCTAGCAATAGACGGGGAAGCGACAACAAGCAAGCACAACTGTCATAAGCATACTTGCGACAGAATAAAATTAGCAGTGGCATAAAAGTGATACAGAAACTCTGAGTCACAATAGATCGTCGAGGCTTGACTTTTGTTTTGAGTCATAAACATGTGTAAGCATGTGCCAAGTCGAATCAAGTAAAACATTCAGAGGAGGATACCACACTACAATACCACTCTACGAATAAAACAATGCATGCAAATAACTATATGACATATGGTGCACCTTCAGGAGATTAGGATTAATCATGAGAAAACATGGCTATCAAGCATTCATCAAGTAACATAGCCCATACCATAACTACTAAGCGCAATCATATGGACAGGTATGTGTACAAAAATGAAAACAAATACGGTTCATACCAGCCTCTCACCACATCAAGTTGTCGAATATCGTCATTATTGCCCTTCGCTCGCATGACTTGAATGATATAAAATGAAAACCAAGCTCCAGGTGGAGTCACAGACGGCTGTTGAATCTGAAAAGAACTATACAAAACCAAGAAGAACAACAAATATTTTTGGTGTTTTCGAATTTTAAAACAAAGCAAGGAAGAACCAAATAAAAAGGAAAATATTTTTGGGTTTTTTGAATATCAACTCCAAAATCAAAAAGACAAAATAAAACTACAACTCGAATTACTAAAATAAAAGCATAGAGAAACAACGAAAATATTTTTGGTATTTTTGGGTTTTGAGAAAATAAACACCACAAGCAAGAACAAATAAAAGAAAGAGAAATATGGATATACAAAGAACTGACATGAGGCGAATATAGAAAATGAGTGAACCGTCAGTGTACGCGTACCTCCCCCCAAGCTTAGGCTTTTGGCCTAATTGGGAGACAATCATCCCCACGGACCCCATGCCGAAGCGTCGTAGGCGGTCGATGAAGAGGATCCTCCTTGCTGGTCAGGGTAATATGGCGCGCTGCCATAATAGGGGACGTCAGGGGCCGCCGGCGGTGGCACCGTAGGCTGCCCCGGCTGCCCATCTGGGTAGAACCGCGCGTGGTATCGCGGCACCACCATCTGTGTGCTCAATTCCTCCCGCGAATATGATAGAGGATCCCTGTAAATACACGGTGGGCTGAGCGAGAGTCTCCATAACACAACTCCTGGTAGAGCGCAGTTAGCTCGGATGGCTGCTCCTTAATCTTCTTGGTCGTCCCCGATGGGGCAATACCTATGATCCTGCAAAAATTATCTAGCTCCATAGTACATGCACGATCATAAATTTTAAAATCAACTGTTGGTTTATAAGCTTTGCAGTTAAATTTGAAACTCTCAACAAAGATCTTAGTGAGTCTAGAATATTGGGTCCTGGTATCCCCCATGAATGTTTGTAGACCCACACTCTCAATCATGCTCATGAAGTCCTCATAAATCCCTGCAGCCTGCAAAAATTGAGTACATGGAAAAACAGATGGATGTGGTGCTCCAAGGTCCCCCGAATCATCAATCTCTGGAGTAATAAGATCTTCATTGTAAGATCTCCTAGGAACTTTGGCTTCAGATGACCTGGTCTTCCTTGAGGATGATGGTGCACGCCTCTCAAACAACTCTCCAAAGGAAAATTTCTTCATCTTCCTTTTCTGAAATTTTTCAACAAGTCTCATAAAAAATGATTTTGCAACTATAGAATCAAGGCAACTACTATAGAAACTTGCAAGAGGGCTACACATGCATCAAGGATAATTAATCTAAGCATAGAACAAGCATGCAAGCTCACTTAACCAGCAACATACAGCAGCAAAATACTCTAGAAATACAACACTAAACAAAATTCTACTTGGATAATCGAAGGAGTCACATACCGGTGAGTAAACAAGCAAAGTTTCAGCAACTGAAATGGGCTGAGCAAGGAGATCGAAAAATTCGAGCTCAAGAGCAGCAGGAACACGAGTTTGAACAATGGATATGAGTTTGGTCGGGAGAGAGAAAGAAAGGGGAGGAATCTCACCTTGTGGAGGCTCAGGTGGGACCCACGCCACAGGGGGGCGCGGCCTCCACCCCTGCCGCGCCGAGCTATGGCGTGGCAGCGTGGTGGGTCCCCCTGGTCAGCCCCAGGTACTACCACGTTGCATTTTTCAAAATAGGAATTTACGTAAAATTTTCAGATTTTTCTGACAACTTTCAATTTCGAGCAAAAACTGGGCACTTAAAATTCTAAACAGCAGCTAAGCAAAATTTTAACCACACTAAACAACATTCTAAAAATTTATAAAGACAGCAATATAACAGAAGGTATAACAGATGAGAAAGAGAGAATGTGGTTTAACAATTTTATGCAACTAAAATGTATTTGTCAACAAGGTTGATCAAGTCTTGCCACCAAATATATTTTATTTGACATAAAAGAATTAAACTACATGATACCATTATGTTACCTTATATTGAATAGATATTGTCCCAACCATAATACTTTCATATCCTTCATGGTGGTCATAAATAGGACAATCAATACTTCCAACTTTGATAGTTTTATAACTTGCAATTGAGCTAACTCCACATAATACATTTTGCTTCTTGGGAAAATAAACAGTATGCTCTTTGTCATTGACATTAAAAGTAACTTTCCCTTTATTGCAATCAATAACAGCTCCTGCAGTATTAAGAAAAGGTCTACCAAGAATAATGGACATATTATCATCTTCAGGCATATCCAACACAACAAAGTCAGTCAAAATCAAACAGTTGGTAGTAACTTGAACAGGAACATTTTCACATATACCAACAGGAACAGCAGTAGATTTATCAGCCATTTGCAAAGATATATCAGTTGGTATCAATTTATCTAAATAAAGTCTCTTATAAAGAGAGAAAGGCATCACACTTACTCCAGCTCCAAGATCACAAAGTGCAGTTCTAACATAATTATTTTTAATAGAGCAAGGAATAGTTGGTATACCTGGATCTCCAAGTTTCTTTGGAACCTTACCATTGAAAGAGTAATTAGCAAGCATGGTGGAAATCTCCTCATTAGGAATTTTCCTCTTGTTAGAAACAATATCCTTCATGTATTTCGAATAAGGAGGCAGCTTAATAGCATCAGTCAAAGGAATTTGCAAAAACAAAGGTTTCATCCACTCACAAAACTTGTTGTAGTGTTCTTCTTCCTTGGATTTATGTTTCTTATTAGGAAAAGGCATTGATTTTTGCACCCAAGGTTCTCTTTCTTTACCATGTTTCTTAGCTACAAAATCCTCTTTAGTGCAATTTTTATTTTCAGTGTCACTATCAGAATCGCTCTCAACCTCTTCATTATTATTAGCATTGTTTCTATCATTATCATTAACAGGTTCATTACCATTTTCAGTTTCAGCATCAGACACAGATATACTATTAGGATCACTAGCAGGTTCTTTTTCCTTAATAGTTTCAGAAGACTCTACAGCAGGTTTATGTTTCTTCTTCTTTTTCTTAGAAGGAGAGCTGGGCCTTTCAGCTAATTGAGAATCTTGTTCAATTCTTTTAGGATGTCCCTCAGGATACAAAGGATCTTGAGTGGAATTCCAAAAGCATGTTTTCCATTACTATTAGAATTTTTAGCTAGCAAGTCTTTTTGTACTTTAGTAATTTGCTCCATTTGAGTTTGAACCATACTAAGATGTTTAACTAGACCTTTAATGTCATTTACAGTTCTTACCAAAACATCTTGCAAATTACTAATAATACGAGAATTTTCTAACAGATGATTTTCTACTCTCATATTAAAATGCTCCTGCTTAACAATAAAATTATCAAGTTCATCTAAGCATTGATCAGGAGGCTTACCATAAGGAATATCACCAGCATCGAAATATTGTAGAGAGTGTACCTCAATTGAAGGTGGAGGAGTCGGCTTACATAAGTCTTCTATTGGAGGTAAATTTTTAACATCTTCAGATTTAATACCCCTCTCCTTGAGAGTCCTCTTGGCTTCTCTCATTCCTTCATTATCAAGTTCAATAACACCTCTCTTTCTTGGTGTAGGCACTGGCGCAGGCTCTGGTGTGGGAGTGGGTTCAGCTATAACCCAATCTTCATAATTTTGGCTAATCTTAGCCATTAATTCCTCAGCTTCATCTGGAGTTCGTTTCCTGAAAACACAACCAGCACAACTATCCAGGAATGTCCTAGATTCATCGGTTAGTCCATTATAAAATATATCAAGAAGTTCATTTTTAGGTATATCATGTCCAGGTCGAACTCTAAGCAAATAACAAAACCTTGACCAAGTTTCAGAAATATTTTCTTCCTGCAATTGCTTGAAGTTAAAAATTCTCTGCAAAGCAACATGTTGAACACTAGCAGGATAATATTTATGGAAGAAAACATCAACCAATCCTAAAGGATTTTTAATACAACCGGGAGACAAATTACCAAACCAAGCTTTAGCATCGCCTTTCAGAGAGAAAGGAAAAATTTTGGTAACAAAATAGGTGCGCAATTTAATATCATCAGAGAACAAACTACTTAAAGTAGATAACTTGTTCATATGTTCCATAGCACTTTCATCTTCAGCACCACAAAAAGGATCTTTCTCTACCACAGATATAAAGGACAAATCCACAGAAAAGTCATAATCCTTATCAGTTATACGAATAGGAGATGTTGCAAACTCAGGATCAGCAGACAATTTGTAGCTAACAGTGTGTTTTTTCAGAAAATCCATTATAGTGGCAGAATCAGCAGAAGAGTCAAGATTCCTGCATTTTTCAGCAAAAGCTTCATCTACTTCTATATAATCTTCCTCGGGGTCATCATCATCGATGAATTCCCTCGACTCAGGAGAAGCAACAGGTGTGACAACATTTTCATTAGGCATTTCAGAATTTTCAATAAGTCTAGACCTAGCAATCGTAGCATCTAGAAAAGGACCTAACGAACCAGTTTCACTAAGCACAGTAGAAGCATCATCAAATTCATCAGAAACAGTTTCAGATTCAGTAGTGCCAACACGCGAAGCAGGTGCGTGTGGCGGTGTAACCAGTTGATTAATAACAGATGGTGAATCAAGAGCAGCAGCGGAGTTCAGAGCCGTACCTTTCCTTGTAGTGGATGGCAGAATAGCCACCTTCTTGTCATGAGTTTTCCCCATGATAAATGGATTGCAGCAAAGGATATCACTTCCAGATGAACTTATAAATAAAGCTATGCTCCCCGGCAACGGCGCCAGAAAATAGTCTTGATGACCCACAAGTATAGGGGATCGCAACAGTCTTCGAGGGAAGTAAAACCCAAATTTATTGATTCGACACAAGGGGAGCCAAAGAATAAATATAAGCCTTAACAGATGAATTGTCAGTTCAGCTGCACCTGAAAGTAGACTTCCTCGACACAGATTATCAGTAGCAACGGTGATATAACAGCAGTAGTAACAAAGTAATAGCAGCAACAGTGTAACAAAGACAGCAGCAGTAATTTCAGTAAACAGCAGGATTAAAAGTACTGTAGGCATAGGGACGGATGTACGGGCGTTGCATGGATAAGAGCGCTCATGTAATAATCATAACTCAGGGCATTTGCAGGTAAACAATTATAAAAGCATCCTAGTACTAGTCAAACATAGGCATGTGTTCCGTATATAGTCGTACGTGCTCGCAATGAGAAACTTGCACAACATCTACTGTCCTGCCAGCCCGTTTGCAGCGGGGCCTCAAGGGAAACTACTGGCAATTAAGGTACTCCTTTTAATAAAGTACCGGAGCAATGCATTAACACTCCGTGAACACACGTAATCCTCAAGTCAAAGCCATCCCCTCCAGTTATCCCGGTTGCTGTCACTCCGGGGCCTCGGGTTCCGGACAATAACAGGTGAAAACAACTTGCAGATATGATCTAAAACATAATTATTCTCATGCATCAACAACATGTTCAGATCTGAGATCATGGCACTCGGGCCCTAGTGGCAAGCATTAAGCACAACAAGTTGCAACAATGATAAATAGCACTAACAATGGATACTAGGCACCATGCCCTAACAATCTGGCAACTTATTACATGAACAATCTCATCCAATCCCTACCATCCCCTCAGCCTACAGCAGGGAACTACTCACACATGGATGGGGGAATCATTGATGGTTGATGGAGAGGCGGTGGTGATGACGATGGTGATGATCTCCTCCGAATCCCCGTCCCGGCAGGGTGCCAGAACGGAACTTCTGATCCCCGGAATAGAGATCGCGGCGGCGGAGCGTGGATGTGTTTCGCGAAATATGGTCGAACCCCCCTCGATATTTAGGTCAAGGGCAATATATAGTCCAAAGGGGAGCGTCGGGGGGCGACCGAGGTGGCCACGCCACACTTGGGCGCGGCCCCACCCCCAGCCGCGCCCAGCTATGGCGTGGCTGCCTGGTGTGGCCTCTCCGACTCCCCTTCTGGCTCCGTGGGTCTTCCGGTGAAATATGACGATCGCAATTGTTTTCGGAGTTTTTCTCGAAAGTTGACTTTTCTGCACAAAAAGAAGACACCAGGGCAATTCTGCTGAAAACAGCGTTAGTCCATGTTAGTTGCATCCAAATCATACAAGTTAGAGGTAAAACAACAGCAAAAGTGTTCGGAAAAGTAGATACGTTTTAGACGTATCACCCTTCGCGCGGAGAGGCGTGGATCCGGCGGGGCGCGCGGCGGCGCGACCGTCTACGGGCGGGGCAGAGCACTTGGGTGAGCAGGAGGTCGCGAGGAGCCGGGCGGAGCGGCTGGCAGCGGCCGCGGGCCCAACCGGGCCAGATCTGGGCCAAAGGGCTGCAGCCGCTGCGCCCCCGAGATGGCGACGGCGCTGGTGGTGCTGGTCGGTCGCCTTCGCGGCCGGCCGTTGTTGCGGGTTGGAGGAGGCCGATGCGTTCGGCGGAAGGTTGTTCGTGCCGGCGCTTGTTAGTCTGGCCGTGTGGGAGACGAATGGCGATGTCGCTGCCGGCAGCGTTGCATCCTCCTGAAGGTGGTTCGGCAAGCAAGGCGTTGCTGCGGGCGTGTCGATGCCCGTTGCGTGGGAGGATTGGCGGAGCTTGGAGGGAGAGGAATGGCGCCGCTGAGGTTGTTGCATCCTCCGCGGGAGATGAATGACCCGCAGGCGTTGCATCCTCTAGGAGACGAATGGCGCCTAGTATTTGGTTGCATCCTTCCGATGGGAGAAGAATGGCGCCGCAGCGGTGGTTGCATCCTCCGTTCAGTGGGGACGCGGCTGTTAGGATGGAAGCACGTCGAGCTTGCCGGGGTTGTGAGGTTCGCCGTGGAGGCAGAGTTAGTGGTTTGGTGTTTAGTCTGTCTGGATCCTGTGTTCGGGCTATGCAGGTGAGACTGCCGGCGAAAGCCGTACTCCGATGGCCAGAGTCGTCGATGGCGGCACCTACGGGCGTCGCTACCTCGTTGGAGGCATCGATGTAGCTGCTCAAACCTAGCTTTCCCGACGTGCTCTGGGGGAAACCCTTGATCTAATCTTTTAGATCGGACGATGGCGACGCTATCCGGCGCCGTGTTCCCTCTTGGGGGCATCGTCTTGGAGATGGATCCGGTCAGAGGGACCTATGGTTCGCTTGGTTGTGTTGTAAGCCGAAAGGCATCGCGCGTCGCGTGTATGGTTTTTGGGTCTGGTTTCCCTCATAAATTGGACCAACCTTCTACCTGTTCAATGAATTTAGCAGTGATCCTGTTAACGTTAAGAAAAAAAAAGATAATATATTGGGTACGACTAATCAGTCGACTCAGACTTACTTTTTTTATCTGTAACACCTGACATTCCAATTAACTTGTGGACGCGACTACATCGTCAGCCACTGCACGGGATACATCGTTCGTAGGTCAGTCAGCCACACAGTTTGGCTGCCATGAACCTCTCTAGCACCAACAGTTGCAGCATATGCGCTGGATTATTACATGAGCGATGTTTAAAAATAACTCGGTACCTGACGAACCCTTGGTTCAGAAGGAACTTCGCTTCTCTGAACAAAGTCCCCAGGGAGGCACGGTCTTGTCCGTTGACAGAATAGAATGTTGAAGGTTCAAGCAGTCTGTCGAAAAAAATAACACGACCCATTCCAAAGTTCTCAGCTAGTTCGATAGCCTTGATCAACGGGGCAGTTTCAGCATGCAAAACGTCAGGCAAGTGCTTCAGGCTGCCCGCAGCAGCAAACAAAATATAGGATCCATCAAGGTTGATCACAACCCAATCAATTGGGGGGCGCTGCCACTTCTGCATTTTCCCTGCTTTTTCAGGTGTGTTCTTACTTCTTACCGAAGTACTCCTTCCATTCCCCAACCTGGCGCCATACTTGCCTGTAGAAAGTTTCTGCTGTCAGCCGTTGCTCGCCGTGGTTTGCTTTATTTCGCTCCGACCACCACATCCAGAGCAGACATATGTCTGGTAGTTTCAAAATCTGCTCGACTCAGTTACTCGCAATGTTTTGTTGGAATTTTGGTGGACTTGTATTTGGGCCACAGTCTAAAACTTAACAAAAGTCTGAAATTCTTATTTGGTCCATTCATGCATATGCTTGTGTTCACATTGCTATTTGGAAGAAAGCTGCACCACATTATATAGTGAGCTCTTCTACCACTAGTAAGAGTATGAGAAGAGGAGTGCCACACATGCGCCCCTCCTCGCCTCGTCACGACCCATCACGACGCGCCGGTTCGGGAATGAGCCGAGCCGATGCCGATATTTTTTTTGTTCGGGAAAACTTAATGAGTAATTAATTAATAATTAAAGGACGTGTTAATTACTTAGCCATTTCCGATTCCTTTAGATCGTGGGGCTGTTACCAACTCGATCTCTCGTCCTACCCGACTCGCATTATATATACAGGCTGAGCGAACCCTAGCCGCCACTACGCAACACATGGTCTCTCCTCGTCGTTCCAGTATCAGAACCTTGCGTCGCCGTCTTCCAAGTCTTTTCCATCCCGTCTTCTAGCGTGCACCCGTTGAAGGGATAGTAGGCCTCCGAAACCCCGCTTCTTGTGATCCTGTACGGGAGAGGGGCTGGCGGTCAGGTTTTTGGGGTGCGCAATCGCGCGACTACTCGCATCGAGTACTTCCCCAACGACGACTTCTTCCCCGACATCGGCAACCTCTTCGTTGACGATATGGGTGACAACCTCAACGCAGCGGTTCTGCTGTCGTTGCCCCGTACGTAATTCTGTCCTCTCTGTTCGAGATCTTGCTACAATTTTTGTTCCTAGTGTTTGTTGTAGTTTTGATCTGTTCATCTACTGTTTCAGTAGGTTGCCTGTTTAGTTCGGTACTAGTTTTTATGTCATGAATTGTTTCCTGCTTTGTAGATTAAATGAATTGCTAAATTGTTTATATATTCATCATGTTTGACTTGTCTAGGGGAAAACTGCGGTTTTAAATTATCCGTGTTGAACCAAAAGGTGATGATAAAGAAAACGAGGGTGGCATTGGTGATTCGGGTGCGATACAAAATAACGAGAATAGTGCTTTGTGGCCTCCTAAACTTCAAGTAAGAAAACGTAGAGGATACTCAGCAGAACGTGGATATGAAGAACAAGAATTCTTATCTCTAGTGTCAGTTCAATTTGGTTCGGTTGTTTGGTATCCTTCCACACCAGTCCGTTCTCGCTCATGTGTACGTCCAATGGCGGATCAAGAGATTTATCAAAGTCTGAACACAGTGCAATCTAAATATTTCATTTTGGTCTACCAAGAACCACAAATCATGTAGTTGGATAAACATCATATGAATATAATCAACAATGTTTCATATATCATAGATGTAAAAACATGAACTGAGACCAAAGTGATATTTTATCAAGTTTTCTTGGATTTGCTACAACCTAACATAATGGCAATGTTCTCAAAATTCCAAGGTGGCGAGCTTGCCCCTAATCCATCTTAACTTTGGAACAATTATATGTTGCCTTAAAAAGATTTTTTTGATCAAGTTCAGCAATTTATAGTCCTATTTTCTTCTGAATGTGTTTTTTATGAAGGTTGCCACTAACCGTATATCGGTGATAGCACACAAGGTGATTAAACTGACACAAACGGCTTTTGTTTTAGGACGTCATATCTTTGAAGGTGCAGTGGTCCTTAATAAACCATCCACGGACTTCATAGGAAAGAAGTTGGAGTCCTCTTTAAGATAGATTTTGAGAAAGTGTATGACAAAGTAAATTGATGTTTACTTCAACAAGCAATGCATATGAATGGATTTCACCCCAAATGGTGTGGTTGGTATAAGATTTTTTTTTCGAGAAAATATAGGTATAAAAGTAAATGAGTAATTAATTCATTACTTTCAAACAAGAAGAATGTTTAAGGCAAGGTGATGCCATGTTTGAATGCGAAATTGGGGATCTTCCATTTAGATACTTGAGAATTCCCATTCATTTTCGTTAGCTTAGAAGTGGGCCTGTATGGATTGCAACCTGTGTCAGCGATGACATCACTATGCAGGAAATAAAATGGAATCAACGACGTTCTTTTGTTGGGCAGCACATGCCTGCAGACCTCCCGACTCCCGAGGCTACTTATAGATTTTTTTAATTATAGATACAGTCGTTCCGAGCAAATTGCACATAACACCACATGTTGGTGGAGCTGTTGAAGAGAACCACAACTTCGAGTTTGTTTTGCACAGAACACCAGTTTTTGACTTAATTATTTGCACAGACCACACAGGTAGGTATTAAGAGCCCAAACAGACAATTAGTGATTCTGGGTTAGATGGACAAGTAAATCGAACCGTGAAGAGAGCTTACCGTGGTGGCGCAGGTGGAGGCGTTGCAGCAGGTGGAGAGGCAGGAGCAGGGCCTAGCGCCGCAGCCCCGTCGACGCCGGGCCTAGCGCCGCCGCCCCGCCGTCGTCTCCATGGCAGAGGCCTCGTACTTGGACGAACTGGCCGGTTCGATTTACTTGTCCATCTAATTCAGAATCACTAATTGTTTGTTTGGGCTCTTAATACCTACCTGTGTGATATGTGCAAATAATTAAGTTAAAAACTGGTGTTTTGTGCAAAACAAACTCGAAGTTGTGGTTCTCTGCAACAGCTGCACCAACATGTGGTGTTATGTGCAATTTGCTCAGTCGTTCCTAGACATCAATTTTGATATAGCCAACACATCTCGTGGTGCTTCATCACTATTGCTGTATCAGTGATTGTAGTAACATCACGCACAACTTGCGTATTTTTTGTAGCTATCGACTACAAATTGGAAGGCGAACCAGGTCTAGTTTTCAGCAGATATAAGGCGACGTGCTCGTCTGCTATCATCCACCACACGAGTCTCGACTCACGAGCGCTCTACTCTCTGTCAAGTGGCAACTTGTCGCTTTGCCCCCCATGTCGCCCTCGCCGGTGAGAATCATAGATGCAAGCGACGTCAATGTGCCGGCAACGGCAACCCTGCCGCCGGAGCCGATCAAACTCACCGCCATGGAGGCACTGTGGGTCGTCGTCCCAGTGCTGCAGCACGTCCTGCTCTTCGAGGGCGCGGACATGCCTCCCTTCGACACCATCGTTCAATCCCTCCGATCCTCCATCGCCGCGACCCTGACCAGGTTCGCGCCGCTCGCCGGAAAGCTCGTGCACCTCAAGGCCACCGGGGATGTCGCCATAGCCTGCTCCCCCACCGACAGCGTCAGGTTCGTCGTGGCGCATTCCGACGCAGACATTCGCCGCCTGGCTGGCGACGAGGAGCACGACCTGGGCGTGCTGGAGCTGCTCGTGCCGGAGGTGGACATGAGCGAGCTCCCGACCCCCGTGCTCGCCGTGCAGGCCACGCGTTTCGAGGGCGGCGTGGCTGTCGGACTGACGGTACACCACGGTGTCGCCGATGGCCGGTCGCTGTGGACGTTCGTGGAGGCCTGGGCTACTGCTTGCCGGGGCCAGACGCCTGCCGTGGTGCCCACTTTCGACCGCTCGCTTGTCAAGTTGCCCGTCGGCGAAGAGCTTGCAAGGAGCACATTGCAGAAGTTGCGCCGAATCTGCCACTGGTATGCTCCTATGTTCCGTACCTATCCGATGCATTTGACGACCCTTACCCATCGCCCGTTTCCGCGCAGGCAACACCACCATCGCTGTTCGTAGAGGACCGAACGCCGTCCACCCGCCGGACGTTCAACTTGGACGCGCAGGACATCGAACGCCTCAAGCAGCGCATCATCCATTTCGGCGAATCCCACGGCACGCCCCTGCCTCGCCCTCCATCCGCCTTCGCTGCCGCGGCCGCACTGGCCTGGACGTGCTTCGCGCGGTGCAAGCCATTCGCCGGAGATGACGATCTGCTGCTCTTCTTCTTCGCCGACATCCGCGACCGCCTCGACCCTCCCGTCGATGCGGGGTGCATCGGCGCTTGCCTCACCCGGTGCATTTGTTGGCTCTCTGCTCGGGACCTCCACAGCGAATAGGCCATGGCGGCAGCGGCGTTGGCGGTCCAGGATGAGATTACCAAGATGAAGGAGGACCCTGTTGCTGAGTGGAATTTCTTCAAACCCTTAGCCACTTCTGGCCATGCGAGTTTGATGGACAAGTTCACGAACTTGTCGGGCTCGACAGGGTTCAGGGCATACGAGGTCGCCGACTTCGGTTGGGGCAAGCCAGTCCGGACGGAGCCGATCATGATGAACCATGACGGCCAGGTGGCCCTGATGCGTGCTAGGGATGGCCATGGAGTGCAAGTGTCAGTGTCCCTGCTCCAACCGGCGCAAATGGACTCGTTCAAGTCTCACTTCCTCGAGCTACTCCGTTAATCTAGGCATTACTTTTCTCTTCCGGATTTTTTATTCCTCCTGACTCCTGAGCCGGGCGATCGAGATTGTCTTAAATATCGTAATTACACAAAGTTTTCCCATTGGTTTTTGTTAGTGAAAAATCCTGGTCTCCAATTTGCATAACTCGAACTCGAGATAGAAGAAATCCGACCACACGTTTTCAGATTCTGGATCATCGCGCCAAGTACAGAGCCTTTGCCTTGCAAAGGGGATACCATGCTGCGAAATGGTGCCCTTGTTCGACTTAAGCCCAACCATAAAATTAGATTCAAGATACATGGGGTTTTATTTTCTGGAATCTACGAAGAGAACTGGGAAGAAAGTTACAATTAGTGGGACATCCCCAAACATTACTGTGTTTTGAGTATACCCATCTTTTTACGGCTCTGGATGTCGCGCGCCGATGGGGACGAAGAACAAAGCGTCATTCGGCTACTTCCCTTATCTTAGCAGCCAGGAAGCTACATGGGGTAATTAGACCCCCAAGTGGCATTTCTTTATGATCTAGGTGTCATGTGTTTATGCTTGTATTATTAGAGCATGGCTAATAGTATAAACAAATGCTGGCTATAAGGAAATGGCATCATGTATAGTCACCATTTGGAGTCACATATATAGTAAGTCAGGCTATAAGGTTGGCTATTAGCGAGTGCGGAGATTTACAGCCCAAACTACACATAGCTCCTTATTTAGAAAATTTAGAAAATCATATTTTGGTTTTGAGTCACGACTTTCTTCATCAACACTTTGCCTCAAGAATGACTTTTATGTATTTTTTATAATATATGTGGCAATACTTTGGCATTTTCGTGGCCGGATTTGGTGCTGACCGAGAGTAATTTGAGGCCTCATTGTGGTGTGACCGAATTTTATTGTATATATTTTGGTGGCCGGACTTATTGGCATTGTAGTGTATTTTTAGCTTGATAAAAGAATGGATATGCGCGACCGTTTGGGAGGTGCGGTTGGGAAGCCTCCGTTGAAAGGACACGTGTCCGGCACTTATGACTGGAGACACATTTTCAGTGCAACCGCAACCGCGGATAGGCCCTAAGGTCTTTAGTTTGATAGTTGTTTTCGATCGGAAAGTGGATTTTGCACCTGAGTTCTAGTACTCCTGCTACTTTAAAAAACTCAAAAAATATATTTATGTTTTAAAAATCCGAATTTTTGCATGTTTTCAATGATTTATATTACAAGCGTGCAAAATTATTTATATTACAATCTATGCAAAAATGACAAAATGGAGAGATTTGAAATTATGCATTGCATATTAATAATAATTTTAATATCTATAAAATTATTATTTTTGGTCAAAATCTAAAGTATTTCGATTATGATTTTGTACATCTACATGATGCATGATTTAGAATATGCATGAGTTTTTCAAATTTTCTTGAAAAAATAAAATATATTATCGATTTTTTAATTACGAGGATCACTGGAGTTCGCGTGCAATCTCTACTCGTTTTCGATGATCTACAAACTTCAGTATCTTGATTTTAATTCGGAGCCTTGTAGGCCTTTTGATAGAATGATTTTTATGTATTTGATGATATATGTGGTCAGAGTTTGGCATTTTCATGGCCGGACTTGGTGTTGGCAGAGAGTTTAATTTGATGCCTCTTTGTGGTGTGACTGGATTTTATTTTATATATTTTGGTGGCCGGACTTGTTGGCATTGTAGTGTGTTTTTAGCCTGATAATAGAAAGGATATGTGCGACCATTTTGGGAGGTGTGGTTGGGCAGCCTCCGTTGAAAGGACATGTGTCCAACATTTATGACTACGGCGAACACATTTTCAGTGCTACCACGGATACGCCCTAAGGTCTTTAATTTGATTGTCGTTTTCAATCGGAAAGTGGATTTTTCACCCGAGTTCCAGTACTCCTGTTACTTTAAAAAAAATCAAAAACATATTATTGTTTAAAAATCTGATTTTTTTTTCATGTTCTTAATGATTTATAATACAAGCATGCAAAAGCTCAATGCAAAATTATTTGTATTACAATCTATGCAAAAGTGAAAAAATGGAGATATTTAATTATGCTTTGCTTATTATTAATAATATTAAGATCTGTTAAATTTATTATTTTTGTATAGCTCGAAATCTAAAATATTTCCATTATGATTTTGTACATCTATAGGATACATGATCTAGAACATGCATGAGTTTTTCATTATTATTATTTAAATAAAAGCTATTATCGATTTTTAATTACGAGGACCATTTGAGTTCGGGTGCAATCTCTACTCGTTTTTTATGAGCTACAAACTTCAGTGTCTTGATTTAATTCGGAGCCTTGTAGCCCTTTTGATAGAAGAAAAGTCTGACACGCCTACGGCCGACGTGATTTTCAGCAACTGCAGCACGTATAGATATTCAGAGTTATGTAATCAACAAGTTGCGCATTTTCTATGTCCAACGCCTGCAGATCGGATACGGATCGGATCGTTTTTGTCCATTGGTGCTCAGCTCCTACGAATAATCAATATCATTTTCGTCTCCACATATGCACCATCTGTGACGCCACGCTACTGGATCCAAGTGAGCTCGCATTTCCTTATACTTCTTCCTCTACCCCTATCATGTCCCCGGTGAGAATCATCGAGACGAGCTATGTCAGTGCGCCGGCAGCCACCGCGCTGCCGCCGGAGCCGATCAAGTTCAACGCGATGGAAGCGCTGTGGGTCACTTTCCCACTGCTGCAGCACGTCCTCCTCTTCGACGGCCTGGATGGCGCTGACGTGCCGCAGTTTGACACCATCGTCGAGTCCCTCCGGTCCTCCCTCGCAGCGACACTGGCCAGCTTCGTGCCGCTCGCCGGCAAGCTCGTCCACCTCAAGGACACCGGGGACGTCGGCATCATCTGCTCCGACTCTGACGGCGTCGTGTTCGTCGTCGCCGAGTCGGATGCCGACATCAGTCGCCTCGCCGGCGACGAGCAGCACGACATGAGCGTTCTCGAGCGGCTCGTGCCGAAGGTGGCTATGAATGAGCTGCCGACCCCCGTGCTAGCCGTCCAGGCCACGCGTTTCCAGGACGGCGTGGCTGTCGGACTGACGGCACATCACGGTGTCATGGACGGGCGGTCGCTATGGACGTTCGTCGAGGCGTGGGCGGCATCGTGCCGCAGCGAGACGCCGGTCGTGGTACCCTCCTTCGATCGCTCGCTCGTCAATCTGCCTGATGGCCACAAGTTATCCAGGAGCGTCCTGCGAAAGTTCGCGCCGAATTTACCATCGGTGAGTACCTTCAGCATGTGACAAATCGATTGCGATCGAGTTTCTTGACCCTTATACATGTTCACATATGCAGGCGGCAGCTTGGTCGATGGTAGAGGACCACAGGCAGTTCAGCCGCCGGACGTTCCGCTTGGACGCCGGGCACATCGAACGCCTCAAGCGGCGCATCGTCCATCTCGGCGAGTCCCACGGCGCGCCTCTGCCACGTCCCCCCTCCACCTTCGCCGCAGTCGTCGCGCTCGCCTGGACGTGCCTCGCCCGGTGCAAGCCGTTCGCCGCGGACGACGAGCTGATGCTCTTCTTCCTCGCCGACGCCCGTGACGGCTTCGACCCTCCCGTCGACGCGGGGTACATGGGCGCGTGCCTCGCCGGATGCCTCGCGAGGCTCCCGGCGCGCGAGCTCCGCGCCGACCACGCCCTCGCGGCCGCGGCGTCGGCGATCCAGGACGAGGTCCGCAAGATGAGGATGGACCCGTTGGCCCGGTGGGATTTCCTGACGCCGATGTTCACGCTCGATGTGGCGCACATCATGAACGTGTCGGGATCGTCGAGCTTCCGGGCCTACGAGGTCGCCGACTTCGGGTGGGGGAAGCCGAGGCGGACGGAGAACATCAGGATGAACCAGGACGGACAAGTGGCGCTAATGCGCGCCAGGGATGGTCACGGGGTGCAGGTGTCCATCTCGCTGCTCCAAGCGGCGCAGATGGATGAGTTTAAATCCCAGTTCATCAAGTTGCAAGAGTGATACTAGTAAACTGTAATAATCAGACTCCTCTATTTTTTCCTTGTTCTGAAAACAGCATATAACATTATATTTAAGGAACAGGTCCACTTTGGCCTAACTCTAGATTTCATCTAAAAAAAATTAATACTAGACATTTATACTTTAAACTTATGAATTTTGAAAATTTTGGTCAACATAGTATGCCTGATGATGGGGGGGTACACATGAGGCAGTCCCCCTCAACTTAGAATCCGGAAAATCCACACAAGTAATAAAAATACACATTTTCTAAAAATATGAAATCATGGGAATTCAGAGACAAGTAGAAACCCAATAATGCCTAGATATCCATATATGTTAGTAAAATGTGCAACCTGTGAAAATGACTTTCACAACTTGTAATGAAACTAGTAAGCTTGCACGTGCACGCACGTATCGACTGATATAATTTTAGAAAATTAAATTGTTGCATGTCACAAAGTGACGTAGCTCATGTGTCCTATTACAAAAAAAAAAGTGACATGTTTCCATATTGAAGTTAGTAATAGTGTAGTAAATGATGAGCTTGCCAGTCAAGTTTATTGTGATATATTCTCCAGCGATTTTTTCAGACCATGACCTTTCATCTAGTTGTCAAGGCCGTACGGACTCCGTTAGCGAGACCACCCTGTACTTGTGAGGTAAGAGTAATATGGATAATAGCAGGAGTAATACCTGAATGCATCCTCTACAGAACTTTTTTTACTGGGAAAGGTCACGAAGTGCAATAAGCTGCTGATTAAGGGCAGTAAGGTATAGAGTACATAGACGACCACAAAAAAACTGGCACTACATACCAGACCTCAACAATTGCAAAAAGCATTTTGTATATGATAGTATCTTAGATAAAGATCTAAAATGCGATCGGCAGAATTACATATTTCATTCAACATTTTGTATAAACTTTGTTTAGCAGGTAAGCATTTTGTATAAACTATAAGCAGGAGTTTAGCAGATATTTTTAAGATAATAGCAGGAGCTCTGATTTGTATTACATAGGGGAAATGCATCACAACAATGCTAGAAATACAAAATGAAAAGTAGATGAACTTCTAAACAGCACGCAGGCACTTGTCATCGGCAAAAGCCTATTTTCTATACACATATGTTCTCAATTATCAATCCCACTAAGACGTCCGCCAAAATATATTTACCCTCAAGCATGCTTCTATTTCTTTCTTTTCGTAGATACCCAGATACATACAGCAAATGTATTTTGGACCTTCTTCCAATCGCCAAGACCCTTTATTCCTTCAAAATAATGGATGAAGAGACACAGTAGCGACACTCAAATATAATGGGTGAACAGGGCCAAGCACCTAACGGTCCTTTGGTGAGAACATGTCAGCCACTTGAGATTTTTTTTTAAATAATATGATTTTAAATAAGAATTTTGGACAATAGCATACGCCGAGACGAAATTTGAAAAGTAGCACGCCGTCGGTCGCGAGCGGGCCGAAAGTCAGACTTTCGGCCGCTTCCAGGCCGAAAGCGGACTTTCGGCCGCCAGCAGGCCGAAAGCTGAGCTGGCGTGCATGCAGCAATAAATGCAAGAGGGAGTAGATGCTCCCGATATTTCAAAAAAAATTCAAAATTTGAAAACTCATCAAAAAAATCTGAAAAAAATCATGCACGTACCTGACCATGGTACGCACCACCGTATTTTTTTTCGCGCCGAAATGACATCGTACGGGTCCTGTACAAAAATGACAAATTTCCTGTCAGAAATTCAAATTTTGAATCTCATTTTCTGACAGGAAATTTGTCATTTTTGTACAGGGCGCGTACGATGTCATTTCGGCGCGAAAAAAAATACGGTGGTGCGTACCATGGTCAGGTACGTGCATGATTTTTTTCAGATTTTTTTGATGAGTTTTCAAATTTTGAATTTTTTTTGAAATATCGGAAGCATCTACTCGCTCTTGCATTTATTGCTGCATGCACGCCAGCTCAGCTTTCGGCCCGTGCCGACAGCACACTTTCGGCCTTGAGGCGGGCCCCGGCCTGCCGCCCGTACAGTGCATGCACCGACAGCACACTTTCGGCCTTGAGGCGGCCGAAAGTCTAACTTTCGGCCCGCTCGGGACCGACGGCGCGCTACTTCTCAAATTTCGTCTGCGCGCATGCTACTGTCCGAAATTCGCATTTAAAATCATATTATTTAAAAAAAAACTCAGCCACTTTCAGCCGCAATAAGAAGTACTTTCGCAGATATTCATTACTTCTCCATCAGCATGGAGGATACTATCATAGACCTAGTTCAGAGCATATAGCCAGGCTACAGATGACAGAATAAAGAAAAAAAGTTACCTCCCAAACGCTAACATCGTCAAAGTCAGCATTGAAGGATTCAAAATTGTTGTCGAACATCATATCCTCCAATTCATCATAATTAAACTGGAATAAATATAATGAATATTAGATGCAGAAGTAAACATGAAAGGAGTAAGTTACAAGCATACAATCGTAACAAGTTAAGTTGTGCCAGCATCACATAGTGGGGCAGGATAGCGGACCTATTCGCTGATACAAATGAAACCACCTGAATTACTAAAATAAAAGGAGAATCAACATATTGGAGTTTTCTTACAACAGAAACTGATTCTCAACTAAATGAAGTATAGAAATAAATAGATCATTGTGTAATGAAGTTATGTGATTGAAAACTTAAACTCAACATAAGTAAATGATTAGTAGAATAGCGTCATAGTAGCCATTTTCTAGTTAACCAGGCTCCAATATATCATATTTAATTGATTTTCTTTTGTCAAATTCAAATTTTATTCTACAATACAAAGATGGTACAACTACAATAAGCCAATAAGGGCCTTGTCCAGATTACATGAAAAAAATCTACCAGGGCAACATCTTGAACAGAAACACCAGTATGCAAAATAGCTAAGCCTAAGGTAGTTGTTAGCTTGTACAAAATAGACAAGTTAATCTACTGATCTAGACAAAGGGTGGCATCAAGCAAGAATATGCTCATATTACAAAATAAATTAGCACGGAACACCCATGGGCGCTACATGCAGTACAAAGAAAAAAGTACACTCTCAGCACCAAGACTCACTTTATCTTGAAATCAATAAACTCAGGATAGCAGCTAACATCAGAGTACCTCCTTCGTGGGGTGGGGCTATCGCTATAATCCCCTATCCAACGGGGACGGCAGGGGACGTCAATCCGCGAGTGGGCTAATTAATGAAACTATCTCTCTTCTGTTTGATAGAACTCCCGCTATTGGAGAATGATCGCTACACTGACATATCTGAATGAAAACCAAATCCTCGTAGTAGCATTTCAGTTAACATGCCACCTGCAACATCGTGTGTGTCAGCACCATGAAATCTATATGTAAATAAAACACCTACAGTTAGACAAAGATATACTGATGAATTATCTAAAAAATCAATTTCTTGAACAAAATGTATTTCCAAAAGAAACGGTTCAGGTTTGGCATTAGCACAAGCAGCTGTTGGGCACCCATGACATTAGTAAGCAGGTTTCTACCCTAGTGCACAAACACAATGAACCAGAACTTTTTGTGAAACAACAACACAAATGCGTACACAGCAAGATTAAACACTCTTCTAGTAAGCCAAATATCAGATTTGCTCTGGATACAAATCGAGAATGTTAGTTGCGTAAAGTCTTAGATACCTGGTTTTTGTTTTTTGAACACAAGATACCTGGTTACGGAAAAGTAAACAAAAGAGGTAGAAAACTGACCAAGATGCAAGCATAAGAGATGAGACTGAGGATTCGCATCTCCTTTTGGCAGCTAAAGATCTTCCCAATCACAAACCCCACCTCACCCAATCACAAGCAGTGTCAGATTAGATCCGAAATCCTAAAGAACACAACACGGACGTGGCACCTACGGATCCAATACACACGGCAGGGATGAACAAACAATTGACAAAACTAAAATTCAGTGGAACAAAATTCGGTGCAGCAAGCAGTATGCGTACCAGGATGTGCAGCTGGAAGTTGCTTCTCCCCATCACCACCCCCAGCACCTCGTGGATGCTGCAGTCAATGCCCGCAATCGACGGTCAGCCGGCTAGTCGGCGCCAACGGCGAGATCTAGCCACCGCGTGCAACGGCCGGCCTCGTGCCTCAACCATCGCCGGCGCCACGCGTCCACGTATCGCCATTACCCACCTCCTCACTACCGAATACCGATTGTAGCTTGGCGTTCCTGTCGCCGCCCTCTGCGCCCGTCGCTCTCGGCCGGCGGCGGGGAAGAGCGGTTCAGGAGAGAGGGGGAGGTGGAGAGGGATCCCTGAGGGCGGAGGTTGAGGGATCAGGAGGCATGGAACTCCTGATTAATCGCTTTGTGCTAGGGAGGGAACAGGAAGGTAATGCGAGCGAGGGAGGTTTCCAGATCAGTTGTGTGCAGGGCGAGCGAATGGGGGACGCGGAGCCAGAAAAGATCGGCAGGAACATGTTCTGCCTGGTCGACAGGATGCATCTACACCGTCGAGTTGATTGTGGGATGATTAAATCAATATAGACTGTCAGATTTGATTAAGTGCGGGTGATCTAAGGGTGCTGGTGGCTCTGTGTACACTAACTTTGGTGGATATAGAGAAGTTTAACTTCGCTCGTTTAATAGTAGTGGAGATTAGTTTAAAGCAAAAGTGTTCTGGAAAAGGGAATTCAGACTCACGAATAAATGTTTCACATATTATATGATTCTTACAATATTAGTTGTTGTTACTTGCATTCAAAGAATATTTTTCTGTGTATGAAGTCTTTGAATGAAAACGACACTTGCATGGAATAATTGTCATGTCACACTGAGAAGTTCAGGGTCCAGTTTTTGGTTAACAATTTAGCTTCTAAAATGTATAACATTAGAGTAAAAAATAAATATGGAATCAACTTGTAGTTTAATGAATAATGTCTGAAAGTGAAAATTTTAGAATAGAGCTTTACTCCACATGTCTTCGAGTGACATGCAGAATTGGGTCACGGTCTCTGTCATCTCCGGCAAAACCGCATCCATATCAACTATTTATAGTGCAATCCTTTCATATATACAAATAGAAAGAGACTATGATATGCCCATTCCGAATCTTCTTATCCCGTCTCGATGTAATAAGGAGCCAATGGAAGTGTCAGCGCCATTCTCTAGCGTGTCATATCCTCTGCTCACCTGCCTAATCTGATACAGCTGACATGAAAGGTTACAAACAGATTCGGAGTCACATCGACATCCATCTACAAGTTGCGAAAACGAAGTATATACTACCAAATAAAGAAACCACCCGAGCACCGCTCCACGCACACATACGCACCAGCACCAGAACCAAGCGAGTGTCATATCTCCGGTGAGAATCATCGACACGAGCTATGTCAATGTGCCGAGAACGACGACGGCGCCACTCCCGGAACCGATCAAGCTCACGTCGATGGAGGCGTTTTGGCTCCTCTTCCCAGTGCTGCAGCACGTCCTGCTCTACGAGGACGCCCAAATGCCGCCCTTCGACGCCGTCCTCGAGTCTCTCCGGTCCTCCCTCGCCGCGACGCTCGCCACCTTCGCGCCTCTCGCCGGCCAGCTCGTCCACCTCAAGGACACCGGTGACGTCGCCATCAGCTGCTCCGCCTCAGACGGCGTCAAGTTCGTCGTCACCGAGTCGGACGCCGACGTCCGCCGCCTTGCCCGGGACGAGGAGCACGACCTGCCCGTGCTCGAGCAGCTTCTGCCGGACGTGGACATGAGCAAGCTGCCGACCGCCGTGCTCGCCGTGCAGGCCACGCGATTTGATGGTGGCGTGGCGGTCGGGCTGACCATGCACCACGCCGTCGCCGACGGGGGGTCGCTATGGAGGTTCGTCGAGGCGTGGGCCGCTGCGTGCCGTGGCCAGATGCCGGTCACCACACCGACCTTCGACCGTTCGCTTATCAAGCTGCCCGGTGATGAAAAGCTGGCCAGGACCATACTTCGCGAGTGGGCGCCGAACTTGCCTCTGGTATGCTCCTCTGTTCTTTTTTTTTTTTTGCGAAAAATATGTTCCTCTCTTCCACACGTACTACTCAGAATCTAGGTCGGCACGCCATTGACACTCACCCGTTCTAGCGATCAGGTGACACCGGTGCCGCTGCCGTCGCCCGGAGAAGACCACCCGCGGTTCACCTGCCGGACGTTCACCTTGGACTTGACGGACATACAACGCCTGAAGCAGCACATCGTCCATCTCGCACGCCCTCCGTCCACCTTCGTCGCTATCATGGCGCTCGCCTGGACCTGCTTTGCTCGGTGCAAGCCGTTTGGCTTGGACGACGACGTGATCCTCCACTTCCTCGCGGATGTCCGCGCCCGTCTCAACCCTCCCGTCGACGTGGAATACATCGGCGCCTGCCTCACCCGGTGCCATGCCGTGCTCCCTGCACGGGAGCTCCGCGGCACTCGTGCCTTGGTGGCCGCGGCATCGGCACTCCAAGATGAGATCCGTAGGATGAACGGGGACCCTGCCAACCAGCGGAGTCGCCTCGCGCCGATTATCCTGGCCTCATGGGATCGGGTAATGTTCGTGTCGGGGTCGCCGCGATTCAGGGCGTATGAGGTTGCCGATTTCGGGTGGGGAAAGCCGAGGAGAACAGAGCCGAACAAGATGAACCACGACGATCAGGTCGCACTTATGGGAGGTAGGGATGGCCACGGAGTACAGGTGTCCGTCTCACTGCTTCAACGGGCACAGATGGACGAGTTCAAGTCTCATTTTCTCGAGCTACTCGGGTCAAATTAGTAGGATTGTTCTGTTAAACTAAAACAACAAACAATTTTTTAATATTATCGTTTGCTAATTATCCATCAACAGATAATTTAATAATTCCCAATCGACTCTTTTGCCAGATTAATTCCTACTAGATCAGAATGTGTTCGAGTTTATGTCATTTCCACGCTTTTCTTTCAAGGTAAACTTTGTGGTGCGCTGAATGTGTTTCTCTAACCTCGCAATTTTGTATGGTTCGGCCTTGTGTATCAATTTATAAACCGGGACGAAGTGTTATTTCAAGAGTTGACGTACCATCACCATCCATCAGTAGTTGCCCAATTTATAACGGTTTTGTTAATTCTCAGCAACTTAGTGCTCAGTCAACTCCCTAACCATTTGATCGTGCGTTGAGATTCGTGCGTCAGTTGCAAGTTGGGATTTGATGACGTCATGCGAGTTGCAAGTGGACTTGCAACTGCTCTGGACCATTTGATTTGCTTCATGATTCGTGCTAATCATGAGTTGCAACTTGACTTGCAACTGTGATTGCTGACGTCACTCGACTGAGAATTAAGCTAATTCTCAGTCGACTGATCCCTAGAGAGACCCAATTTATAATAAGGAATCCACCAATTCATCATCGACTGCTAGAAAATACTGGTCCAATTTGTGAGAGTTAACTGCCAGAAACCACCACATTTCAGGTTAGGGTTTCAAAAGACCACCACTTTTCAAAAAAAATTCAAAAAACCACCAGTTCACTCGCTAAGGCACGTAGGAAACACTGATTGCCCGCTTCAGGCCGTTTGACGATGTTTCTGACCAGGCGGGCCCACTGTCAGGCTGACGTGGCAATAATTGACCGTTGGAGCGAGACGGCTGTTAACTGCTTATGATAACCCACCACACCTGCTTAATGTCAATCCAAATAACACCGTTAAAATGAGATCATTTCTAAGTTTTCAAATGAACCACAATACAACAGCACATAAGGAATTTAAAACAGAGTATTTAGTACCCAAAGCCTTGCTACAGATTCTAGGTTATGAACTTGTGATCATTTGGCATGTCAAGGAAAGAGCTAATTTCCTGCCATATTGTTCTAGCAACCAAATATCCAAAGAACATGTGATGTACTGATTCAGGTTCAGAGCAAAAGACACAATCCTCCGGTTTATTAAGAGGTGATTTGTTATGCATAATCAGCCAATAGAAAATGTGCACTCATGGGGTATCCAGTGCGATCAGATCGAGATCCGCCATCCATAAGTCAAGGGCAATTGAAAAAGTTATTAATTCAGAGCAAACAGTAGTACTCCAAGTATTATTCCATTGCAATCCCTAGCTCACTCACTCACATACTCTGATGTCTGCTCTAGCGGACATGACGCGGCCACCACGTGTGGTTCTATACAAAGTGATTCAGAGTCACATCATCTACAAGTTGCTTACTTTGTACTATGTCCAAGTATACTTGTGCATTTACTTCGGCTCCTACCACCCCCACAGGCGAGCGTCATGTCTCCGGTGAGAATTACCAACACGAGCTATGTCAATGTGCCGGCAAACACCTTGCCGCCACAGGAGCCGATCAAGCTCAGCGCCATGGATGCACCTTGGGTCGTCTACCCAGTGCTGCAGCACGTCCTGCTCTTCGAGGACGCCGAGATGCCGCCCTTCGACGCCTTTCTGCAGTTCCTCCGGTCCTCCCTCGCCGTAACCCTGGGCAGCTTCGCGCCGCTAGCCGGCAAGCTCGTCCACCTCAAGGACACCGGGGACGTCGCCATCAGCTGCTCCGCATCAGATGGCGTCAAGTTCGTCGTCGCAGAGTCCGACGCCGACATCCGTCGCCTCGCCGGCGACGAGGAGCACGACCTGCCCGTGCTCGAGCAGCTCGCGGCGGACGTGGACATGAGCGCGTTGCCCACAGCCGTGCTTGCTGTTCAGGCCACGCGATTCGAGGGCGGCCTGGCGGTCGGACTGACGGCGCACCACGCCGTCGCCGACGGGCGCATCGCCGCCGCCGTCCCTAGAAGACCGCCCACGGTTCACCCGCCGCACATTCACCTTGGACACGCAGCACATCCAACGCTTGAAACAACACATCGTTCATCTCAGCGAAGCCCACGGCGCACCTCTGGCACGCCCTCCATCCACCTTCGTCGCCGTCACCGCGCTCGCCTGGACGTGCTTCGCTCGGTGCAAGCCGTTCGCCATGGACGACGACGTGCTCCTCATGTTCCTCGCCGATGTCCGCGGCCGGCTCGATCCCCCCGTCGACTCAGGATACATCGGCGTGTGCGTCACCAGGTGCCTCGCGATGCTCCCCGCATCGGAACTCCGCGGAGCGCGTGCCCTGCTGGCCGCGGCATCGGCGCTCCAAGACGAGGTCCGTCGGATGAGCGGGGACCCTACGAACAGGCGGAGTTACCTGTCGGCGGTGATCAACTCCTCATTGGACCGGTTGATGAACGTCTCGGGCTCGTCGGGCTTCAGGGCCTACGGGGTCGCCGACTTTGGGTGGGGAAAGCCGAGGCGGACGGAGAATATCAGGATGAACCGCGACGGCCAGATCGCGTTGATGGGTTCCCAAGACGGCCATGGGGTGCAGGTGTCCGTGTCCCTGCTCCAACGGGGGCAGATGGACGACTTCAAGTCTCATTTCCTCGAGCTACTCGGGTCAAATTAGTACTCGGATTGTTCTCCTAAAATTATAGCAAAAGGCATGCAATTTTATTATTAATCGTTTTGCTGTGTTTCCACGCGACTGGACTTTTTTGGCTTATTAATTCCCTAGTACTTGATTAGAACGTGTTGACTTCATTTGGAGGTGGAGGCTTTTCTTTCGAGGGGAACTTTGGGGTTGGCTGAACGTGTTTGAATCTAACCATTTCCTGGACCTTTTCGGTCTTGCTTGATTCAAAGGAAAAGTGGAGGACCAGTGTAGAAATAAGAAATTTTCCTACAGGGACACTATTCATCCGTTTGGTTAAAAGGAATTGAGTAAAGGAAAAACACATTAAATTTTCGTTTAATGTGGGTTTCAAAGGAAAAACACGTGAATTTTACATTCCATCTGGAGCTCTTTTTCAAAATCCTATGCACGAAGAACAAGACCAAGGTTTGTCTTGTCATAATAAAATTCTAATTAAACCTTCTCAAATTGTTTGACTATGTTTATTAGTAATCTTATATTTTCCTACTCGTGTTAACCAAACAACCAAATTAACAAAATTCCTATGTTTTTGAATCCTTTGTTTTGCACTTTTATTCCTATCCTTTTACTTCGTTTTTCCTATTCCTGCGTTTTTCGAATCTTACAAACCAAACATGGCTTTCTTTCGCCTGGAACTCGGACGTGGGCTCAATTAGTTTGAGTGTCATATGTGATGGCGGATATAGGACGATGCGGATAGTCTCAAACCTCCCCAAAATTTGGCGGAGAAATGGGGTGACGGGACAAATTTTAGACAATTTCTTTAATATGACGTTGTTGCCTTGTTGGCACGTGAATTTTGTCCAGATCCCCAAACGGACAAATGTGGTAGGTTTAGGGTACGTCCACATCTCCAAGGGACCTTAAAAAGTGCCCGAATTTCGCCAAATTATTTCCGTTTGGGATGTCCGGATCACTGTGTACCGATTTATATGACAAGCTAGCAAAATGCTTTTTACCTGAAGAGACAACAAAACATCGTAGCGCGGCTACGAGTGAACTAGTGGCGAAACGAAACCACACTGGAAACTCTTGGAGAGCAACGGCAGACGGAATCTGAATCCTGAACCTGGCACTGTCTTTGGTTTTCTGTATCTGTAAGCACAAAATATCACCTCCCTGATTGCTGTGATTTGTGATCGAGCACTATAATAGATACACACCCCTATTTAGACCATCCAATTTTCTGTTTAGATTCGTGCATAAGCTTCTCTTTGTCGTTTTTGCTGAAACTTTGCAGGTCTCGATTGCCTCGTTTTTAATGGGTGTCCCGTACAAATTGAAGTTGAAAGCACCAAGCCACCAACCACAGCGAAATAGGAAGCCGTTAACTAGTGCGTTGCCGTGCCCAGATGAATTAAACGAGTTCCCCGGAACGTATCTCGATTTGGACACTGCTTGCTCTGGCAGTCAGGCGCCATGTCTCCGGTGAGAATTATCGACACGAGCTATGTCTCTGTGCCGGCGACCACCACGGCGCCACCGCAACCGATGAAGCTCACGTCCATGGAGGTAACCTGTGTCGTCTTCCCAGTGCTTCAACACGTCCTGCTCTTCGAGGGTGCCGAAACTCCGCCCTTCCACGCCGTTCTCGACTCCCTCCGGTCCTCCCTCGCCACGACGCTCGCCAGCCTCGTACCGCTCGCGGGCCAGCTCGTCCACCTCAAGGACACCGGGGACGTTGCCATCAGCTGCTCCGCCTCCGACGGCGTCAAGTTCGTCGTGGCGGAGTCTGACGACGACGTCCGCCGCCTCGCCCGGGATGAGGAGCACGACCTGCCCGTGCTCGAGCAGCTTGTGCCTGAGGTAGACATGAGCGTGCTACCGACCGCCGTGCTCGCTGTGCAGGCCACGCGTTTCGAGGGCGGCGTGGCGGTCGGGCTGACCGTGCACCACTCCGTCGCTGACGGGCGGTCGCTATGGGCGTTCGTCGAGGCCTGGGCGGCTGCTTGCCGCGGGCACACGCCGGCCACTAAATCGACTTTCGACCGCTCGCTCATCAAGCTGCCCGGTGGTGAAGAGCGGGCCAGGACCATCCTCCGGGAGTGGGCGCCGAATTTGCCTATGGTAATGCTCTGATGTTCAGCCTCTGTTTCTAACAAACCGAACGCGCTTGACCCTCGACTGTTCCCAAGCCCAGGTGTCGCCGCCGGCATCCCTCGTAGAAGAACGAACGCGGTTTACCCGCCGGACGTTCACCTTGGACGCGCGGGACATCGAACGCCTCAAGCAGCACGTCGTGCGTCTCGGCGAAGTCGACGGCGTGCCCCTGCCTCGCCCGCCGTCCACCTTCACCGTCGTCGTCGCCCTAGCATGGACATGCTTCGTGCGGTGCAAGCCGTTCGCCCAGGAAGACGAGGTGGCGCTCTTCTTCTTCGCGGATGCCCGCGGCCGCCTCGACCTTCCCGTCGACGCGGTATACATCGGCTCGTGCCTCACCCAGTGTCTCGTGAAACTCCCGGCACGGGAGCTCCGCGGCGAGCGCGCCTTAGCGGCCGCGGCCTCGGCAGTCCAGGACGAGGTCCGCAGGATGAGGGAGATCCCTGTCGTAGGTGGGATTTTATGACGCCATTGTGCAGAGGCTATATGGATCGAATGATGAACGTGTCGGGATCGCCGCGCTTCAGGGCGTACGAGGTCGCCGATTTCGGGTGGGGAAAGCCGAGGCGGACGGAGCCGATCAGGATGAACCACGACGGTCAGATTGCGCTGATGGGTGCCGAAGACGGCCATGGAGTTCAGGTGTCAGTGTCGCTGCTCCGGCCGGCCCAAATGGACGAGTTCAAGTCTCAGCTCCTCAGCTTACTCGGTTAATTAATCAATCCAAAATCCGGAATTGATTAAAAGAGCCATAGTTTTCATTTTGTTTGCAAAGAGTGTGTTACCCTTTTGGCTCCTATCACGAAAGCCTTTATACCTAACTTTTTCTTTGAAAAATTATATTGAGCCACGTTTGAATTTTAGAAACCTGGAGTGAACGAGTTGTCAGCCGTTGTATGCAAAAACTGACGGTGGATGGCAACACCAATCAAACCACGTTGCAATTCCTAGGGTCACACACTACTAAGCATATTTTGAAGTAACAGAAATTCCAAGCTAAATAAGTGCCAATATTCCTTGAGAACAGATATATTGCTAATTTGCTATATTCTATCTACCGAACCTACTATCCTAATTAATGATCATTATTTAATAAAAAAGCTAAAAAATGTTAATCACTTCAAGACAAGATACACAAAAATTGGCACTTGACAAGTTTGGAAAATACAATATCATTAGAATCTGCACAATGTTACCGTTCTTTTTTGGAACACATTTTCTAATAAACAACTAGCACTTTTTGTGATTTCATAGTCAGTGACATGTGGGACCCGAGGGTATCTAGAACCTTCGGAATCACTCAGTTGTATTCTTTAGCTTCAAGAAACGAGACACACCGAGATGGCCGCGCGCACCTTCCCCCCTCGCCCTTGCCTTTAGTCTCTCGCACATCTATATCTAGGCGTAGTCGCGTCAACCTCCCTCTCCCATTCTCACCCCGCACAACTGACTTGAGCCCCGCCACAACCAAAGCTCGCAATGGCGCCGTCTCTCGTCCCGGTTCCGGACACGCTGCGGACGTCGGCGTGCTGTTGGTGCAGGGCAGCGACGAGCCCCAGACTCCCTGCTTCTCCTTCCCCCTGCCGCTGTCTCGCACGATGCAATGAGGGGCAACGAGGGCCTTATATTTTTTATACCAAATTTTTCTACCTTGAACTCATTTGTAGCATAGTATGATCTCATCGAGTAATATTTTTCTTTTCTGTTAAGTACTCCTTTGATTCACGAATACAAAATGTTTTAACTTCTTACAAAACACATGTATCTACACGCGTTTTATTGTTTAGAGTCACTAATTTTGTTCGTATATAGTTCACATTAAAATATTTAAAACATCTTATAGTTGTGAACGAAGGGATTATTTGACATAGTTAAGTGATGTTTGTAAATCGATAAAAGAAAATAGTACACTTATATTGAGCTGTATCAAAAAACTGGTTTCGTAACATTATTTACTTCTTACTTATTATTTACAATTGCATAAAACTATATATTATAATACATATTTATGTTAGAGAGCTCTAAATAATTTGACCTAAAAATATATCATCACCATTTTTTTAATTTATGAGTAGTTAAGCAACGAGGGGCTCATATTTTTTATACCAAATTTTTCTACCTTGAACTCATTTGTAGCATAGTATGATCTCATCGAGTAATATTTTTCTTTTCTGTTAGGTACTCCTTTGATTCACGAATACAAAATGTTTTAACTTCTTACAAAACACATGTATTTACACGCGTTTTATTGTTTAGAGTCACTAATTTGGGTTCGTATATAGTTCACATTAAAATATTTAAAACATCTTATAGTTGTGAACGAAGGGATTATTTGACATATTTAAGTGATGTTTGTAAATCGATAAAATAAAATACTTCCTCCAGTCCGTAAAAAGTGGCGGAACCAAACAACTGATCACGTACAATCAATCAGCACAACCGGCGACCGTTTTTTAGGATCGGAGGGAGTAGTACACTTATATTGAGCTATATCAAAAGACTGGCTTCGTAACATTATTTACTTCTTACTTATTATTTACAATTGCATAAAACTATATATTATGATACATATTTATGTTAGAGAGCTCTAAATAATTTGACCTAAAAATATCTCATCACTGTTTTTTAATTTATGAGTAGTTAAGCATATATATAACCGTATAAACTTCTCGTAGTGTAGGGTGTTTGTACCGATGGTGATAAAAAATAGGTTTTACTCGTATGTCTCATTAAGCCAAAAAATCCTTCTTTGGAGGGACATTCTTATCGCTCGAGAGAATCTGGGATGATATAGCAAAGTACTGCCTGTAATACTAACAAGAAGGATAACCCGCGCGTTGCAGCGGGTATCTCTTAAGAAATTTAATAAAACACATGAAACTTGAAGTTGACTAAAGAAATATGCAAGATTTAGTTAATCATGATAGTCAAGATGCTAAAACATTTAGACATCAAGCGTATGTGTGGTTTATAATTTAAAGATTGTTATGGTTTAGGAGTACTGTATTTGATTAATATAAATAAGATTATATCAACCGGTTGAAGAAACATATGTTGTGGATGGCTTGCATGAAGATGACATGCACATTGCCTCATAATACTTCTAGAAACCTTATGAGTGAATACATATAAAAGAGCCCATAATTTTGAATAACAGCTATCTGATTTTCATCATTGAAAATAATTGGCAAAAAGTTCACGGGCGAAACTAATTCCGGTTTTCTACTTGCACATGATTTACTCATGTAAGTACAGAGCGACATGGTGCGATCTTATCATTCGAACTTAAAAAAAAATATGAGGACAATTTGATGGGGTAAAAAAAAGATGATGTGGATTCTTGCATGTAGAGATAGAAAATAATTAATGAATGTTAGTGGGATGACATAGACAATTGATTGGATAAAAGAGAAAGTGATGTGGGTAGCTTGCATGTTGAGATAGAAAATATTAATTGCACTTAGTGGGGTTTTGCTTTATAACAAGTATAGATGGGGCAGAAGCTTCGTGGTTGTGGTCGGAGTGGCGCAGCCCAACGATGTGTGTTCGATCACCGTCAGAGACGACTTCCCTTGTATTCTCACGAAGAGCGATTTCCTTTATAAAATAAAAATATGCACCAGGGCTAGGCCTGACTGGTCTCATTATTTTTTAATACTAGAACGCATTATTTTGGGTTTTTTTTTTTGTTTTTGATTTTCATTATTTTGGGTTAACGCGAGGAGTCCACGGGAGCAAATTAGTTCTTGCACTGGGTCTGTCGGAGATGCTAATAAAACTGGGCTGCCCTTGCAAATTGGGCCCCAAAATCCCAGTAAAGCCATTCTAATCTACTACAGAACCGAGCTCCCAGCCCTCTCACGCCCGCACTAAGCCCACCAACCAAAGTGAATCGATCACACACCCTGGCCTCAGCCCCAGCACTCTCTGCCCTTTCGCCCTCCGGCGCCGTCGCCGTCGCCGCCACCTCCCCGCCTTTACCCCTCGTACTCTCCGGCCGAGCTAATCCAACGAGACCACAAGAGCGAATGAACCCTCCAGGAGCGGTCTCCAAATCTGCAACCATGGCACTGAACCAAGCCGCAGTGTCATCTTCTCTCCGGTGCTGCTCCGCCGGCGCCGCCGTCCCCCGATCCGCAAGGGTGCGCACCGCCGGTTTCCTCGGGCGCAGCAACCGTAACAACGGAATCGGCCTGAAGCTTCCTGTGTCCCCCGGCCTACTGCATGGAGCTACGCCCACGACTCGGACTCAGATTCGGAAACCTGGCCGCCTCTACCTGGATGTTGGTTTGGAGAGGCTCTGCTCGACGAAGACGCCGAGTTTTTCCCTCTCGCCGATCTCTTCCCAGTTGGGCAGGGGAAGAAAGAACTGGGAGCTATATGGAGCGCCCTTGTCGCTGGCCCCCTTGAGTCCGTCGTGCTAACACTTCGTGAGATCATGGCTGCGGGCAACCTGTTCCGCTGCCGCAGCTTCCACGTCGGCACCCTCTCAGGTAAAAGGAGAGGAAAATTCGAATCAAGAATTGGTATTTAGCTTCAATCTTTCAGTTTAGAACCGCAATACTGCATATGGAAATTTCAGACACTGTGTAGTTAGTTGTGTATGAACTGATAATGCCAAAAGCCTGGCTTATTAGCATCAGCTCGTCTTTGTTGTTGTAGATGAGCCACGTGTGTATAATTGACACCGCACCAGGTAGAATCATACTGGTCTTTTGCCCATTCCTGTGTACCGTGCTAGACTGATCGTATTGTTTATACCTCAATCCTGCATCTTGGAATTGTAGGCTACCGTTTGGTAATGTAACATCAGTAGAGATGAGCTGAAGTATGTGTATGAACTGATAATGCCAAAAGCTTGCTTGCTAGCATCAGCTTGTATTTGTTGTCGTAGATGAGCCACGTGTATTAAGTATTAACAACACCGCAGCATGTAGAATCATATTGGTCATTAGCCCATACCTCCGTACTGTGCTAGACTGATAGTATTGTTTATACCACGATCCTGCATCTGGGAATTGTAGACTACCGTTTTGTAATGCAACGTCAGTAGATTAGCTGAACTGTACGGCTTATGGTTTACTCAAATATCTCGTGGTCCATGCAGGAGCTTTGCTAGTCGTTGCTGGGTTGTGCCAACTCTGCAAAACAACACCTACCCTGTTCATGGATATTGTTCTTGGATATGTGTTCTACAAGTTAAGTGTCTTATCAGCACAGTTGCAAAGGGATGGCAGGTCATTTAGCAGATGTGCAAGGATACAGCTAGGTGAGTTCAGAAGACTTCAGTTTACCATACTGTTTTCTCTTCATGAGTTCCAGTAATACATTAGCATGCACATGGACAGATTACATGGTTTGGCTGTGTATTTTTTTTTATACTTAGTTATATGTGGTATAGATTTGCACCTTTCCTGATATTATTTTTCTTCCTATTACTTTTGATGCAGTCCTTCTACTTGTTTTGTCTTTCAAGGATAACAGTGCTTTTCAGGTATGAGTTTTTCCACCTTGGATTATGGCTGGACATGCTCCACACTCTCCCTTCTTAAGAGTTTGTGCAGTTAGATGTTTCACTGCTTAGTATTTTATGTTTTTTTCTGGTGATAGGGCTTCTACCGCTATCTTGTTGAACTGGTCTGGTAAGTGTTGCAGCATGATACTTTGATTATCTGGAAGAAATGCCAATAATTGATGTTCATAACTGAGTTCTGATTCTGTATATATATGTTCCAGTTGATGTGTATTCTAGAAGAAACAAGAAGTTTCAGTTCATCCATGGCTGGCATACTTATCCCTGTTCTGTAAATATAATTACTTATTGTCATATTGCCATTGAGATAGAAACCAGACATGGACCTTTTATTTGCTAAATTTTGAAACCAGTTCTTAAGGCCATTTTAAATATATTGCGAACCTGCGACATTGACAGTGAAGATACAGATACATTTGAAGTTTTGAACTATGTGGTGTATTTGAAGAATAAATTGAATTGGCACAATGGCTAAATGATAGCTGACCCTAAAATAGAACATGAAGGCCCTTTCATACGAGGGCCTTGGTGAGTCTGCGCACAGAAAAAGGTTCCATAAATAGTGATACTAGTACTTCTTCGTTCATATACACACAAGAAAAATTGCAAAAAACTAAGCACATTATTTTTTTTATTCTTATCTTGTTTGTTTTATTATATGTTTAACGAATTTATGTATGTATACACGAATTGACATGTCCCCAAACCCGGGATTGTCGGGAATATTTAGGAGTGTACATAATTACATCTTACAAAGTCCGCGTTATAGAGGGCACTCATCTTTTACTTTCCATTGTTTCTTATTGATTTTTTTTTGAAATAGAGAGTGTATTACTTAAAATTCAGTTGTATGGTTACAGACTCCATTACAATCTCTCTGAACCGACTCAGCCATGCAGGGTGGAGTCGAATTCAGTAGTGTTTCCTGAATAAATTAAAGTACCTTCTTGACCACTTGGTTTGGATTGAGGGGGCCTTGGGTGTTAATAGAACTAGTGTGCGTTAGGTAGACATGATTTCGAACACTTTGTAGGACATCAGCTGTTGTTTCTGTCCAATGAACTGGGTCCATTCACCTGCATGCACAAAACTGTATTTCTCAAGATGTTTTTGCCGAATCCAGTGTCAGGTTAAGTTGGACATTGTACACAAGTAATGTAGCTACTGAGTTTGGCAGTGGCTCTTCTATTTCTGTTTCTCGTTTATTTTTTCTTGGATAGCTGTGTGAGTACTTCCCTTAGTAATCATAAATATCTGTTGATCTCAGGTTTCTGAACGTTTGCATGTACTCGATACTGGTCTATGATGGGGCCGTTGGTGTGAAGGATGGTAGACTCTCGTGGCTTGGAATCTACAGGTTACTGCGAACAGAAGGTGGTCTGATGAAGGTGGCGAAAAATATGTTTCTTGATATCTTTGGAGGCGATGAAAAGCCAGTTTCGGTTAAAAGGAGGAACAAGAAGTGCCAGTAGAGTGCCCACTTTTCTGCTGGTGGTAATGTTCGCTGGGATCACTTACTGTAGCTAGGCTTATATAGTTTAGTTGGCCTATCCGGGTTCACGTACGGGCGTGCTTTTGGATGTCGCTACCCACTGAAGAAACCAACCTGTTGCCTGTTTTGATGGACTGCTGGAGTTTCCATTCGTTGGTACGATGACTCTGGTGTTTCTGCTTTCGGTCGTAGCAGAATGTCTGAAGGTTTATGGCTTCTTAATCAATGTATTCAGCACTCTATGTTCTTGGTTATGTCCAGCAGCGTCGTGGAGCTTATCATGTCAGAAGTGAAACAAACGTGTGTGTGGCTACCCATTGAAGAAACTAACCTGTTATTCGTTTTGAATCTTTTGATGAAATGCTGGAATTCGCTTTTATTGATACGATTTCAGTGAAGTGGTATTGTGTTTATATTGAACGCTATCTTTTTTTTCTGTCGAAGATGTGGTTTCTTCTTTGGTTATAGCAGAACGTGTGAGCGTATGAAGGTCATGGCTCCTGAATCACTGGTCACGCAAGCTCAAACAGTTGGCAAGGAACGCTAGTAATCATTGGAAGGAACATAGGCTATGGTTTAACTAATTAGAGCAGGCAAGATATGATCGGTTTGAGTGTTTATAGGCCTCCACTAGAGAGCTGTGATTATAGGCCCATATTTCGGCATTCCCAGTTCATGATAGCTATTTTGTGCTAACGTTAGATCCCCAGGGAAGAAAACCTCGCTCACCTCCGAGGCACTCTGGTACAGGATACACCATTTGTTGCTCGAGGGGACCTGCAGCTCGGCTGAGGGCGGTGCCGCCCAGAAGAGCACTACCGTCGACAGCTAGCCCTAGCGACCCCGCTTTCAAGAGCCAGCTGCAGGTAGCGCATTGCGGAGCAGAACCCGCGCGCTTAACTAAATCCCAAGTCAGCCATCTCTTCGCACATACGCTTTCGTCACACAAGTGACATAACTAATCATAAACAACACATCAAGGTTCGAAAACAGAAACCAAGTATACAGATAAACAACAGAGCAGAACATGCAAGCTAGAACCAGTGAACATGAAAATTCGAATTTGGCGACGGTAGATGCGACAGGTTCTTGCTCTGAATTTTATGTACAGATTGTTGATACGACCTGGCCTGGATGGATGCCCGGATCGGTCAGCGGGGTTCCTGAAAGAGCAGAGATGAATCAGTCTATTCTCGCAGGCGAATCGGTTTATATGTACTTAATTACTACGCTCTTATACCGTGATACGCTAACACTGTAGGCTAGCAAACAAGTCGCCAAGTTGGGTGGCGCTGACCTTGCGGTCGACTGTGATTCGATCGACTGCGTCGATTCTCTCCACGGGATGGATCTAGTTTGCCTTAACTGAAACCCATGAAAAGTGAAAACATGGTTGTCACTTTCGCACGGCCCCGATTGTGTGTACTTGGAAGTTCGAACGAATTAGATGGATAGTTTTTCATCTCTTTTTTTCTTCAGGAATCACATTACAGGCCTCACACAGTCACACTCACACACAGAAAAACATAGAGACTAGATGTCAAAAAGAAAAGAAGAAAAACAGATACTGTACAGTTGACCTGAGCCAAAAAAAAAAAACAGCCTTAACCCAAGTGTTTGTGGACGTGCATCATACGCTTGCTCCTACTAACTTTATTCACAGCCAAAGTCTTTTGCATTTAGGTCGCCGACTTGAATCTTCGAGTTGGCAACTTGGCATTGCTACATATTAACTAACTAAAGCTTTACGCCTGTTGAAAGACCTGCGCAGTGAGCACCGGCTCAGCTAGGGTGAACAGTAGATAAAAAAAAACCCGCTGAGCGGGGCGAGCCGCTCGTCCGGCCCACCGCCTACCTGTACATTCTCCTTCTCCTCTTCTGTGCGCTCACCATGCATCCTCTTCGTTGGACCGCGTGGTGGAGACGGCGCCGGAGCGAGCTGCGGCGGCCGTGACGGTGACGACGAGGCCGCGACCCTCCACGACGGTGACACCCAAATTCTGGCCACCCCACCCACCCCTTCCCTGGCCCTCCTCCGTCGGCCTTCCCTGATTCCCTCCCCTTCAGCAAAGGGGTGGAGAACTTGGAATAACCTTGCAAATGATGAACTTGGAACAACTTCTCTTGCACTCAAAGAAGCTATTTATTCTTTGCTCAAATATCATAAGCTTAGTTCTTCTCAAATCCGTGGCCAAGGCTACGACGGTGCTACCGTGCTAGAAACATGCAAGGGCATTTGAATGGTCTGAAAACCTTAGTTATGCAAGATTCTAAGGCTGCTCATAGTATTCACTGTTTTGCTCATCAACTCCAATTGACACTAGTTGCAGTTGCAAAAAATCATGAAGATGTTGTATGGCTGTTTGAGTGGATGAGTCTTATCCTCTATCCACAATAGGAGGTTCTTTCAAGAACAGGGATTTGCTTAGAGAAAAGTTGGCTGAAGAAATAAAAGAGGCATTGCAAATGGGTGAAATTGAAACTGGCAGAGGTTTGAATCATGAACTTGGGCTTAAAAGAGCTGGTGACACTAGATGGGGCTCCCATTTTGGTTCTCTCCTGAACATGACTGTTATGTTCTCCTCGGTTGTCAAAGTTATTGATGCTATTGCAGAGTTTGGCTCCAACGCTATAGATAGGCTTAAAACAAAAGGAGTATTGGACGGTATACAAACATTTGATTTTGTCTTTATGTTGCACTTGATGAAAGTCATTCTCGGTGTTGCTAATGAACTGAATGTTGCTTTGCAAAAGAAGGATCAGGATATTGTGAATGCTGTGTCTTATCTTGATACAACTAAGAGAAGGATTCAAACAATGAGAAACGAAGGTTGGGAAGGTTTGTTTACAACAGTTGTTGACTTTTGCATGAAACATGATCTTGAACTTCCTGATATGGATGACATGCATGTTCCCGAGGGTCAAAATCAAAGCGTAGAGTTCAAACCGATGGCTTGTCATATGAAAATTACTACAAAAGTGTCATGTATGCTGTTATTGATCTTTTGCAAGTCGAGCTTAATGGCCGCTTTAGTGAGACGGCCACTACCTTGCTGCTTGGAATGGGCTGTTTGGATCCTAGTGGTTCTTTCTCTAACTTTGACAAGGAAAGAATTTTGGCTATGGCTCGTTTGTATCCTGATGATTTTCGAAGTGAAAGTAATATTGAAGAACTAAGCTGCCAACTTGATAATTTTGTTGAAAACTTCCGTGATGATTCAAGATTCTCCGACATAAAAGGGATTGGTGATCTCTGCCGCAAGCTTGTTGAAACAAAGAAACACACCACCTTTCCTTTGGTGTTTCTTTTATTGAAGCTTACATTGGTTTTGCCGGTAGCTACTGCCACCGTGTAGCGAGCATTTTCTGCAATGAAATACATCAAGTCTGATTTGCGCAATAGAATAGGTGATGACTTTTTGTATGATTACCTATGTTGAAGCTGATGTATTTCAGATGATTAGTACGGACACTATTATGTATAACTACCAAGGTATGCATGACAGTGGTGGTGTGTTGCCATGAATATAATATAACATAAGTGGATTTTGTTGTACAACTTTGAGCTTAATTTTTTTTTTGGAGCTTTGACATCACTGGCTTCATTTCTTGGCCCCGCCACTGCTTCCCTCCACTTCAGCAGACACCCTAAACCTAGGTCGACGGGCGGAAAGCAAAACGGCGACAGGAGCAGTGGCGGAGCTAGGGGGGACCAGCAGGGGCCTCCCCCCTATGTCATGATACATCAAGCAAAATTTTATGTATAAACCAGTGTTAGAAAGAACTTTTAGAGGAAATCAGCATTATTGCCCCCCCCCCCCCCCAATGGATGATTAACAGGTTTGGGCCCCCCCCCCCTTGAGCTCAATTCCTGCCTCCACCCCTGGACGGGAGGCGGAAAGCCGGCGGCAGCCGACTGGGAGGCCGATGTTAGCCACCTCCGTATCTTCCCAAGCCCACTCGAGGACGCTCTTCAGGGCGAGGCCGTCGTCAGCATGCTGCGCGCCCAGGCCGGCGCTGCTGCCGGCTTCTCCCCGTGTTTGAAGCCCCATAGTGGGTGTCTTTATCTTGGGCTGCCCATCTAGGCTCCTTGCCTGGAATTCTCATGGGTTTATCAGCCCCGCCACCGTTACGCCCGAGCTCCGCCCTGCTGCCTCTCTCCAGAGGACGTGCATCTCCATTGCGCCCGACCATGGAGAAGCTTCCTCAGCGATATGTTCTGTTTTTTTTTTGTTGCATTGATTCATGGTGCTTGGTTGTTGTCACGGCAACTAATTGTTGTTTGTTCGTTTTTGTTGAGTTCTCGGCTGTGGTATCCCTCTGAAGCTCTTTTTTTTGCAGGTTCTGGGAGCTGCATTTCGTCCCTTTTTTGTCGCAAGGTAAGATGGATTTATTGGCTAGGTTGTGTTTAGCTCATGGGTAAGTGTAATATGGAGCAGCTAGTGAAGTACTCGAAGAATCTATTTATGGGATGTCACTAGAACCATGTGTGCTTTAATTAGAGGTGTTATATATTTTCCGTACAATCTGAATGAGCCGTGGTTTATGAAATTGCATGTTCTTATGTTCTAGATTTTGACAGTCTTCCCCTTCATGTAACTATTGTGAGGTAATGAGCAAAGAGTTTTTACGCGAAGAAATATGTCTTCACCTCATGTAGTTCTAATTGATCCAAATGTATTTCTCTATGTTGTGTACATTCCTCTCCTCCTTGCCCACATAGTTAGATCAAACCCCCATAGCTGTTTTGTTGTCTTTCGTTGTGGAACTGGAATCGTTATTCTGTTAAAACCTTCCAGTGCTATTATTCACTTCTTTTTTTGAAACAAAACGCGCAATTTGCCTCATTTTATTAAAAAAAGCAGGAGAGAATTGACCGGTTAATTAACGGGACACCGGCCTAAAACCGATACAAACACCCTCGCAAGCCGTCATGGAACACGACCGCTTCGAGGGCACACTCAGCCACCCTGGCTACCAACACGAACAACATGTGCACCGCTAAAAACGAGGACAGCCGTCGAGGTTGCTCACCGGTGGCATCATCATCACTTCTCCTCGAGCAAGCGACTCCGACTTCACCGAAGAAACGACCACCTAAGAAAGCCTCACCGCAGCGGCAACGAGGAGCCCACGCCGGCCTATGCCAAACAGATGACTCATCGCACGGTGACAGGCAACTCCGATTTTGAAGACAGGCTCCGGAGAGGAGATATGCAAGACCTGCGCTGAAGACTTTTCACACCGGACCGCCCCTGCAGGTTATTGTAACGCTGCTCATAAGAAGGCTTGAGAACATAGCAGCTCCGACTTCACAACCTGGGAAGACCAACATGAAAACTCGGACACGTCGGAGCGAAGCCGACTACCAGGATCTTGCCGCGACCAGACCATCGCTTGCCACCATCGTCGTTGCCCAGCCTGACGCCACACGGAAACTCCACACCGACAGTTGGCCGCTGCCAACTACGATGTTGTGAAAGTCCAGCCTATGGGGAGCACGAAGAGGAGCACATCTTCAAGACGATGCCCTCAAGAGGGGAAGCGACGCGAGACGACGCCATCATCTGATCCTAAAGCAGGATCTAGGCCTTGACTCGAAGAAGTGACCCGAGGACTGAGGGGACGTAGTGCTCCAAGACGACCCCCCAAGGAGGAGAGCGACATCCACGGACGCCGCGCCGTCAGGCTTTCGCTCGTAGCATGCCGACCACCACATCCACGCGCAATCGGACCATGCCAACCTGCAGCCCCGCTGACCCGAGCACCTCCTACGCAGCAGCGACGCCCACACCGCGCAGGACCACCAACCTTGCCGACGGGAGAGACGGAGGGCCAGAGCGGACCGAGCCCGACCAGATCTGACGCCCCAGGACGCCAACGCGAACGAGCGACCATCGGCCGGCCGGCGACCGCACATCCACGCCGGAGAGGCCAGGAATAGGAGGGGGGGCGCCACCCCGCCCCTACACACCGACAGGAGCTGGAGCTCCGCATCGACGCCGCCGCACCAAGGGGAGACGCAGGAGCGCCATCGAACCGCGCGCGCTGCAGATCCTTGGAGACCAGACGCTGGGGAGGACACCAGCCGTCGGGGAGCCGCGCCGGCCGCAGGAGAACGGGGTCGGGCCTTGATGACCCACAAGTATAGGGGATCGCAACAGTCTTCGAGAGAAGTAAAACCCAATTTATTGATTCGACACAAGGGGAGCCAAAGAATACTTGAGAGCCTTAACAGCGGAGTTGTCAATTCAGCTGCACCTGTGAATAGTCTTGCTCGACACAGATTATCAGTAGCAACAGTTTTTTAGCAGTAGTAGCGGTGAAATAATAGCAGCAGTAAATTGAGACAGCAGTAGTGATTGCAGTAAACAGTAGGATTAAAACACTGTAGGCATAGGGATGGATGAACGGGCGCTGCATGGATAAGATAGCTCATATAATAATCAAGACATAGGCATTGCAGATAATAATGATAAAGCATCCAAGTACTAAGTAAACATAGGCATGTGTTCCGTATATAGTCGTACGTGCTCGCAATGAGAAACTTGTACAACATCTTCTGTCCTACCAGCCGGTGGCAGCCGGGCCTCAAGGAAATCTACTGGTAATTAAGGTACTCCTTTTAATAAAGTACCGGAGCAAAGCATTAACACGCCGTGAACACATGTGATCCACACATCGCAGCCATTCCCCTCGGCTGTCCCAATTATTGTCACTTTGGGACCGCGGGTTCCGGACAACAATATGTGTATACAACTTGCAGGTATGATCAATAAACAGTGCATATCATTATGAAACAATAACATGTTCAGATCTGAAATCATGGCACTCGGGCCCTAGTGACAAGCATTAAGCTCAACAAGTTGCAACAACATCAATAAGTACTAACAACGGATACTAGGCACCATGCCCTAATGATCTTATAACTTATTACATGAACAATCTCATCCAATCCCTACCATCCCCCTCAGACTACAGCAGGGAATTACTCACACATGGATGGGAGAAACATGGATGGTCGATGGAGAAGCGTCGGTGATGATGATGGCGATGATCTCCTCCAATTCCCCGTCCCGGCGGAGTGCCAGAACGGAGTTTCTGGTCCCCGAAATAGGTTTCGCGATGGCGGCGGCGTACGGTGATGTTTCTGGATGAAGTGGACGACCCCCTCGCGTTTTAGGTCAGAGAGGGTTAAGTAGTCGAAAGGGGGACTCGGGGAGGTGCCCGAGTCGCCCTCCTCAGTGGCTGGCGCGGTGGGCCCCCAGGCCGCGCCACCATGTGGTTTGGGCCACTCGTGGCCCATCTCCGCCTCCCCTTCTGGCTCCGTGAGTCTTCTGGTAAAATAGGAGGTTTGCGATCTTTTCTGGTGTTTTTCCCGAAAGTTGACTTTCTGCACAAAAACAAGACACCAGGGCAATTCTGCTGAAAACAGCGTTAGTCCGCATTAGTTGTATTCAAAACACACAAGTTAGAGGTAAAACAATAGCAAAAGTGTTCGGGAAAGTAGATACGTTCCCCTGAGCCGCCCTGGGGACGACGCGGGGGTCGGGCTCAATAATGAATTAGATCAGGCAGTCTCATTGATCTCAAGTATGCTGTTGCATATTATTCACTTCTAAGCACATTGAAAACTGCACTTTTAATGTTTGAGGAAGCAAAAAAACTATGAGGTATATTATGTGAATGCTCTTTTGGAGATACTAGATGACCCGTTGCGCAACTGCGCAACTGCCGGATGCAACTACCACATTGTTGCCACATGCTTTATTCATCGGTGAAAACTAATTAATGTTATTATATTCATGTAACTACCATATAGAAACCATACTAATTTGTATGAAGCACTGTTATCATTTGACCTAAACAGAAAGAATCGTTTTATTTGCATGTCTGAATTGACAGTTTCAGAAAAAGTGAAAATTCAAACATTGCACTTACACTATGTAAATAAGCAGCCATACGTCCACAAAGTTCAGACATAGGCAGATATCAAATTCAAAAAAGAAAAGAGCAGTAGCACATACACATGCAACCACAATAAACAAATTTCAGCATCTAATTAGAACAGAAGCACATCCACATGAGCCGTTGAAAGACCATATTGTTGCCATGCGCTTTCTTTGATTTGCTTACTATAGTTTAGCAGCATGTGAGTGTGCATGTCAGATTACTGTTAACGTGGAGAAGGCACTTATTTAAGAAACTAAATGGGACGCTTAAGGCATCTTTCATCGTTTAATTCATAGCAAGAGAAAGTATAGAGGACAGATGACAACAATCAAATAAGTAGTGCATTTCTTCCTTAAAATAAAGGAACCAATGTTTTTTTTATAAATTAGAGTAAGCGAATCAAAGAAATCAAGTAATCTACCATTTAGTTCCAAGTAGAATCTGAACGATTAATAATCTTATTAATCGCCCTTACACAATAATACAAAAACTGTTACACTTGTATATAACAGCACTTTAACCAACCAGCTGTTACACTTGTTTTGAGGTAAATAAAATAAAAGATACACCACTTCAATATAGAGACTAAACATGCTCAGATCAAGAAAATGCCTTACAAAAAAATTATTCAATGTTGACAACCCACTCAAGAAATTCTTTCTAGTAGTCTTCGTATAAGGCCGTCAGCTGACATACCAAGAAAAGGATAATAGAATTGTTTTAACAGTATAGAAGCATGTCTTCTGTTATTAAGTTTCATATCATCAATCAGTACCGGAAACACACAAGCCAAATCAGGGCCGGAAAATTGTGACAGATAGGGCTTTGGCAAATTTTGAAGGCAAACCAAGTGTGCTCCAAAATTTGGCAAGCTTAGCATCCACGTGGTGGAACTACCGAAAGTTAGCAACAGACAATGAATAGAAGAGGCCCTGTAAGCAGGTGGAGAAGACGAAGCGTGCTTGTGCCACAGCCATAGATGTGCTGCATACGACCAGTCTAGCTGACCCGTGAGCTTCTTAGTCTCAAATACCATGAGCTGCCGCTCGTACGGACAACTAATATAACTATGGGCACCTAATATAAACGGTACCAATTTGTTTGACATCAGAAACATGCTCATGCATTATTAAGAACTATTCTTTCTTTCTCTTCCTAGATAGCGAGACATCAAGTATGAAATGGAATAAACATAAATATTTTTAGTCACAGGAAGAACTCACAAAGAAGCCTTAAGTATTATCTAATATTCTATCAGTGGAAACATTACCATATTTATGTTTCTAACCTGCTAGTCCTAAACCACTAAAGTATGCATAGAAACAACTAAACATTTGTTTATCTACAAGTTAAGGAGATCCAAACTGCACTATTCTTATTTCCCAAACTGCACTACTCTTATTTCCTTGAAGTAAGAAACTACCCTCAGCTGCACCGCTGCTTGACTCTCTGCTCCAAATAATAAGGAAACAGAGCTTAATTAATTAACTACCATGCTGCAATAACATAAACTCAAAGCCAGAATCAACAAGGTGTCGAGAGCAAGCTCAGCAGGGTACAACACGATGAAATAAATGCCTACTAATCAAATCTTATTGACGGGAGATGCTTGTTGACCTGTGAGTTTACAAATACAATAAGATTAGCTCACCTTGGTACTGGACTGGCATGGAGATAAACTAAATACATAAATTACAGTATCAACAGTCAAACTAAATCCTTCACATGCTTTAGAGTAATGGTCAAATTCATGTCAAAACTAAATCCTTCATATGCTTTAGAGTAATGGTCAAACAAAATCCTCCAACACAGCAGTTTTAGAGTAATGGTCAAATTCATGTCAAAGCTGCAAAAAAAATCAACTACCTCCAAATCACCTTCCTGTTACTCTGCTACTTGCTCAAATTCATGTCAAAGCTGCAAAAAATAGCGATAAAAGTTTTAGCTGAAATACCGATAAAAGTCCTGCAAGTAAAATCAAGAGAGGAACAACTCTTCTCCTGTACATGGGCAGACCTCAAACAGAAACACAAAACACAAATTTCAAGCAACAAGCAAATATGATCCCAGACCAAACCTGCAATTCAAAAAGATGCAGCTTTACTGGTTGAAAACAAAAATTATAAGCAGGGGAGTAAATCAAGTTAAACGACAGAATAATAGATAAGTGCACTGAAGCTAGAGTGGATGGTTGAAAAGAAAATTTTGCCATCAAAGAGCAACACGAAAATAGATGTTCATGCTCTCCTTTTTCTCATGCAAAGAAAATTGAAATCTAGAAACGTAATGGCATTGAGAACATACCCCTGTGAAGCTCCCAATGGAACAATTAAACTATCAGCTGCAAAATTCTACATTCTTAGCACCTGCTTCCTGCAAGCAATTCATCAACCATTCCATAAGCATAATAACTGAAGGTATAATTCAATCACCAAATAGAAATAACCAAACACTGGATTCCTAGTCATAAAAATCGTGCATACATCTAGAACAAAATTCACAGAGATTAACAAGAGTACATATAGAGTTGAGAGACCTAGACATCAAAACGTAGTACAATAGGAGATTAATCACATATGCACAACAGAGAAATTTATGCTTATAGCTTTAATACAGTGAGATTTATGCACATCCACTAATGTAAAAGGAGTAGAATAATGTTCAAGAGTAGAAGTACCAAAAAAAAGCACAAGCAGATTACGGTACTTGCATAAACTGAAAGGGGTAGTGCTTGCACAACCAGATTACAGTACTGTTTAAATAGTGCTTGCACAAGCACTACTTAAACAAGCAGATTACAGAACTCCAATAGCCAAGCACAAGTGGAAGTACATCTAGCCAATCAGTTCTCCTGAATTTGCAGAAAATCTTGCCTACACCATTTTATCATTGATTTCTCTTGAATTTTACTCAAGCAAGAAAGCAATAATGCACCTCTGGAGAGACAGAAACAGAGAAAGGAAACATGGAGTACCTGGCGCCCGGAGCCGTAGCATTGTGGCGTGGCTGACGCGGCCTTCATCTTGACAGTAATTTTTGCACTTGCACCAATAAGAAAAATGTACTCAAATCAGTTTGGATATATAATATTGGTGTTCTTGCTGCTACTCTTTGGGTCTGCATCCCAACAAGAGCCATGCACAGGTAAGAAAACACTACACAAATTCAGACACACTAATTGATTGGCCCAGTCCACATATACTCCACTAATAAGTTGCACCTAAAATAACTCGAGACAAGTATAGATGAAAGAAACTGAACCTTTTAACTGAATTTAATGGAGTACATGGAACACCATGCTCACTGGATGGGCTACGTTCCTCTTAAAAAGAATAAACACAACCATGCCAAATGCAAGACCATATTGTTGTCATAGGTTAATGAGAAACAGGGGCGGAGGCAGGATCCCTTAATCTCCCATGTTAAGGGGGGCCGGTAGAGTATAAGTTTCAAAAATCAGCACTGTTCATACAATTTTAGTAGCAAATCCATGGTGTTAGGGGGGGGCCAGGGCCCCTGCTGGTCCCCCTGCCTCCGCCCCCGATGAGAAAAGGAATTGTTACCTATTATTGACAACACTGGAAAGCCGAAACAAATCAGTGAACACTAAAATCCATGGAGAAGTAAACTGAACATGTGAGATGGAGAACAGATCACCGGAATCAAGAATTTGGTAGTCATGAAAGTTGACAGCAAGGGCAAGCAACTCAACATATCCCTTCTTATCCGGGTTGAAAATTCCAAATTTAAAGCTCAGTCACTTCTGGAGAATTTTATTGTTTCATCGGATATACTTCACCCTGCATCACCATCATATCAATCTGCAAGATGAACCAGATTCTGTTATTATTTTGAAAAAGGCTGCCACTTAATTAACACTTTGGATAAAGCAGGGCTACAAAAATATACATAATCATGTTTATCTCTGTATAAAAATATTATTACGAAGGGAAACAAACAACCATTTTTCATGTTTAGACCATAATTTAATTCAAATGTTAAAAAGGCCTAAAATTAATTTCACACTAAAATAACCACTGAGCAAACCGTCCATGCTCATATTTGGGAATTTTATTGGTACAATTTCAGTTCTGCCAAGACTCAAGACAATTGTGCAAGAATACTCAAGTTAATTGAGCAAAGACAACTCAAGAACTACTCTATAACTATTGTCAAATCTGAGATACATGGAATAGAAGAAGAGAGACCTGACCACAGCAGTTGGGGAGTTGGCCAGCAGCAGCACGTCGGTGTCGTGCCTGCAGCAGGAGCAGCCCGCATCAGCTCCTTCATGGCCTTCTCTTCCATCTCACCCTTCCATCAGCTTCGTGCCTGCAGCAGCAGGCCGCATCAGCTCCCTCCTGGCCTTCTTCTCCATCTCGCACTCAGCCTGCATCAGCTGGAGAGAGTGGACCAGCTCAGGTCCCGTCGCTCGCTGCCGTCGCAGTAGCATCCGCATCATCCTCTCCTCCCACAAGCGTTGCCCCATGACCAGGATCTGCAGATGCAATTCGTTTCCAGATGCAAACATCAACCCGATAGATTGACTTATTATCCATTGACTGAAACTAAAAAAATCACCACGCCCAGATGTGAGAGAGACGTAGAGCAGAGAAAATAGGGGAGCGCATGGCCTTGCCTGGTCCGGTCGTCGCTTGCCGCCGGCGCTCTCTGACTGCCCGCAGCGTCTGCACGCCTTCTTCCTCTCTTCCCGTTCACCAGTGGCGGTGTACTCCGTGGAAGCCGGCCGGCTTCGTGCGCACATAGCTCGGCCACCAGGGCTAGGCCATCAAGCTCGCACGCGTCTCTGGCAGCCTACGCAGGAGAGGGAGCGGGAGAGTGGAGGCGTTGTGTCAAGGACGGAGCCGCCCAGCGAGCTCAGCGTGCTCCTCCGGGGTGGAGCGGAGGTGAGGGCGAGGGGAGGGAGCGGGAGGGAAGAGGCGGCGGTGGCAGGTGTGCACCGCCGGCGTGCAGCACAGGAACGAGCTGGAGGAGGACAAAGTGGCCGCCGCGACCCGGCTGCTCGCCGCCGCCTCCGTGTGCGGCCGCCACAGCCTGGCCGTCCGCCGCCGCCCTGCCTGGCCGCCGCCTCCGTGTGCGGCCGCCAAGGCCCGGCCGCCCGCTGCTGCCTCTCCCAGCCTGGCCGCGGATTTGCTGCCGCCGCCATCTCGGGTAGAGAGAGAAAGAAGATGAGGAGAAAAGCACGAGAGGGGATTGGCTAGGGTTTCACCAACCCGGAGCCCAGTTTTGTCTCGCTGCGGACGCAGTGAAATTGAGGGCGACACGGGGAGCATTTTTCGGCCACTGATTTGCGGGTCCGATGTGCTGCGCGACCCACTTGTCATCGCCCGTGCCCCTTTGGAGAGAGGTAATAAAAGTTTTGACCGCATCCAACGGTGGCAGTGAAACACCAATGCTATTTACCCTGTTGAGGTGAAATCCAACGGACCGGGTTGATCGGGAGGGGCAGATTGGGGCAACAGGCGGGTAGAGCTTGAGCTTTTATAGAAGTAATATTTTGTGGGACTTGCAACCAATAGCCAATCGATCAATGCGATGATTCGCTAACATGGCGAACCATGCCATCTTCATGGAGCTATTATCTACAACATAAGCGTTTTCTCTATTCTATTAGCTGTATGTAGAAGTTTTAGTGGACTTGGTTACTTCTGTTGGTATCACCTAGTGTGAAAAAACTGCGTGGAATTGAAAGGATGTTCCATGTACTCATGTAGTATTGTCGTAGTCACTTTGATACAGAAATATTGGCTTAGGGTTGATTAGATAAAAGTTTTATTGTTTCCCTTTTCATTTCAGCTACCTCAGCTTTGACTAGATTGTAGCATTGTTTCCTACTAATTAAGCATTGGTAGAGGGGTCCCCAATATGTTGTGCAGATAGGCTATTTACACCGAATATTGCACTTTCTTGATTTATTGTAAATAATATTTGGTGACCAATTTATCTATTATTGCAAGACTTGAAGTTACTTATGGACTTCTTTTCTAAATTTGTTAATATGTTGCGGTGGACACAACTTCGAACCGTAACAACTCCCAAGGACGGAGCTGGCTTATTGGCAATGGTGTCAGCTGACCGCAATGGAAAATAGCAAATTCTTCACTAATTAGCACTGATTAATATTTTTTGTAGAGGTTGACCCCACTATCATAGAGAGCTGACCCCGTTGGCAAATTTTTCTAGCTTCGTCCCTGACAACTCCTCACGTTCTGTAAGCTATAGGTTTAATATGTACTCCCTCCGTTCCAATTTAATTGACTTGCTATGCACCACAAGTGGATGTATCTAGACTAACATGTCTAGATACATCCACTTGTGGTGCATAGCAAGTCAATTAAATTGGAACGGAGGGAGTACTAATCTAATCTCCGCGCCGGTCCCTTGGTTGTTGCGCACTAATTCGTTTGCACTGAAAGTATTCAGGTTTAGCCTACGAATAAGCAGAACAACATTAGTTAACCTTCTAATCTGAATGCCACATGCCTGTTTTGTTCACAGGCCTGGCAATTTGTACACGTACATGCTCCAGCAGTTAAGTGCAGACCTGCAACTGCCCATATACCAGCAAAAGCCGGGCGCACTTCCCCTCCTTCCTCGCTACAGTGGTGAAGAAGGCGATTTCTTGGAACCACCCGCGCGCCGCGCTCTCACCGTCGCGGATCCGCGGGATCTCTCTCCCCCCCGTCCGCTCCGGCGGCGGGTGGGTGGGGGATCCCCGGATCCCCTCGTGTACATAGAGTAGAGGTGTGGGGGTTCCCGCCGGCGGCGCTGTGGAGGCGGTGGTGCGGTCGGTGGGTTTTGGCGTCGGCGTCCTTCCTCTCCGGCGGTGGAGCTCCGGTGGGGCCTCGTCGTGCGGTCGTCAACCTCGCCGTGCTCGCAGATCCACGGATCTGCCGTGCGCGGCCTTCTGCTCCAGCTGCTGCGGTGCGGTGGCGCTGGTGCTGTGTTGTTCATCCAGGGCGGATCGGGATCTCCAGCTTCCTTCTGCGGCGGATCCGGTGGCGGCTGAGGCAAGGGAGGGAAGCGGTGCCAGGGGGGCGTCTCCCTGCGTGTTCATCGACAACAAGCTCGGCGCGGCGCGGCGGGCAGGCTTGGAGGCGTCTCTCAAGGGTCGAAAAGTTGCCCAGGCAGTGGCAAGGTGGTTTGCTGGCCATCGTCTTCGTCGCCGGCGGAGCTGCGGCTCCCGTTGCTGGCTCTGGATCTTCCTCCTCGTATGTGTGTTCTTCAATTTCTTTGATCTATGTACTTGTATGTGGATGGTTTTGGTGAATATATGAGGGTGTTGGTTGTGTCAAAAAAAAACTGCCCATATACCAGGTGTACAAAGTTCATGGAATACCTGGTCAGGTTCATGGCTGCAACAAGATGGAGGTTCTCGCAGAGGACATTTTCAGATATCCAGAACAGCAAGTCTTCCGCGGTGATATCGCACACACATATTAGGGTGCAGTCGAAAACGCAGAGGACACCCTGCTGTTCTTGGCTAATCACCGGAGCGTTGCCGTTGAAGATCTTAACCACGATACCATGGTTAGTGCTGTGAAAGATAAGAGCATGGCTGAATTGTACCAGGAACTTTATGAAGATGCTTAAAAGCATCCAATGAGTATGGCAACAATCAGCACGACATGTATGACGATTTTACAGAGACCATTCATGTCATATGTGCTCAGTATAGCCAATTCCTGGTGCTGCCAGCAGAAAAGTTTATGAACCCATCTCTGCTGTGTTAGCTGAGGGATGAGTTCGTCTTTGCCATTACACAACTGCTGCATCACAAGGAGACGACAGAGAGGCTGCTTTGCCGGAAGGTACAAACGTACAAATTTGTGGATGAACGAGCGACCACTGCTAATCTCTGAATTAGATCCTGATTCAGATTTCGATTACTAATCTGCTTCTATTTTCCATATAAAAACGCAGAACTAGAATGAAGCGTCTCGGATACAGCATGCCGTGAAGGCAGGGGACGGCAGAAAAAGAACACAGAAGTTGTCCTGACAAAGAAAACAGTCAGGCTACGGGCGATCAAATTTTTGCAATCCACCCCAACAAAGTCGTTATGTACCGTATTTTGTTTCCGTACAATAAATCATATCACTGTTGCATGAAGAACCCTATCATCATGTTGTTTAAGGTCTTTCGTGCCCAGTTTTACTAGGATCACATATCTGGTCTCTACCTGCCCTGAGCACAGCCAGTTAGTCCTCTGTTTCACAAAACTGACAGCACGTTATGGCAAAAAGAAAACGCCGAAGCACACATCACACTAGCCGCGCCATGCAAGGACGAGGGGCAGACGGCGCGGCGAAGCGCGCTGCTCTGTCTTGTGGGGAGAATTCCACATACACACTTGAAATCGACACAAACCAACAGTGAATGAACACAGTAACTCGAAATCAAACTTTTATGGTCAACTCGAAATCAATTCATTTCTAGCAGTTCTTCTCCGCCTTGGCAAGCTTGCATTTCACCTTCTCGAACACCACCGTGGTCACCCCGGGCTGCTCGATCTGCAGCTTGAGTGGGCAGGTGGCCTCGATCTTGCACTTGGTGTAGCGCGCCGTGTAGCTTACCTCGCGGGTCAGCGCCACCTCAAGCTCGAACACCCCCGCCTGGCTCTCCTTCTTGTACTCCGCCACGCCGGCGTTGCCCAGTGCCACGTAGACGCTCTCCGAGCTCGTGGCGAGGCGGTACAGGATGGTCTTCCTGGGGGGGTGCTTGACGCCCTTGTCGGCGACCTGCACGCGGTCGAACTGCTGGCCGTCGAACTTGTACGCGGCCTCGAACGGCTCCGTGTTCTTGATGGTCATCGCCCAGTTCGGGTTGTGTACGCTCAGCGTAAGCGAGAGGTTGTACGCGAACGCCGTCGTCGGGGTGGTCAGCAGTACGAACCTGGTAAGCGAGGCGTCCTCCACGGTGATGGTGATGTGGCGGAGGAAGGCGTAGGCGGCCAGGAGGACGGCGAAGAGGACGATGACGGCGACGACGCCGAAGCAGATGCAGCCATACTTGATGTTCTCCCGGGTCCTGTAAGAGAAGCAGCTGCAGCAATCGTCGTCGCAGCCGCACATTGTTGGCTCCCGCTTGATTCAGATCTTGGAGGAGATGGTGGTGTTTATAATGAGGAGTTTGCGGCCATTGACCTGAGGATTTGAGCCCTGGGTAAGGATCCTGATGCTGATGCCTGATGGAATGGAGCAAGCAAAGTATATGGAGGACCTGGCATGTGATGCCTGGACCTTCCTTTTATTTATTCACACTTGGCCACTTGGGAGCATCCGACATAAAAGAAAGTTTAGATTTTCCAATCATCCAATTCGGCAACTTCCCAACTACGCCCGACCCGACGACTTGACTCAATATTGGTCCTTGTTTTGCCACAGCTGTCAGAGATCGGGTTCCCTTCCTCCGTGTGAAGAGAGTGAAACAGAGTAAAAATTGGGAGTTTGGTGCCATTTACATCATATTTTGACGTGGGCTGCGACTCGCTCAGAGCTTGGTGACGGGACCTTCCACTCTGTTTGAGCGGACTGGTGGTTGGCCGAGGGGACTCAGATCCAGTGACATAAAGTCACCGGATAATTTTAGGTATCGTTTCTTTTTTATCCCCATCTCAAGGTTAAGATTCACCTAAAATTTGAACTCGGAATTCAAACTATCTAAAATAAAATAGCAAGTCGTATATTGTCTGTTGTGTATCATTTGGATCCATTGTTTATGATTTAATGCCTTTTTAAACTCAAAATATGAAAAACCATTTAACGATAAACCAATTATCCAAATAAAGCGAAACTTTCATAGAATACACAATGGTCATATACGACTTGCTGATTTTTTTAAAAACTTTTCTAATTTCAAGTTTAAAATTTAGGTGAATCTTGTCTATCGATGGGATTAGAGGGCAAACAGACACCTAAAGTCCCCAGGTGACTTCTATTCATTAAGTCACTGGATCTGAGTCCTGCTCGAGGGCATATTCGTGACTTCGCCCCAAACCTTTTTGCGGCGGTGCCGACGAGCACAGTTTGATCACGACATGTCAGAAAGGGGCTGGCTGGCGGAGGGATTGTCGATCTCCCCCTGACCTTTCAGCGCAGGCAAATCGTAGAGCTGCTTGACCTAGTTGATCGACTACATATGGAATCCAATCAAATGATTGATACATGCATATGGTGCATAACATTGAACTGCAGACTTTGTGTGAAATTACTTGTTTTAACTTGCAAACCAACATTTTAGTAGGTGTGCAGGTGTATTGTGGTTGTGTTGGAGATAATGCATAGACTAACATTAATATATGGGGTTTTTATTTTGATTCCCAAATTTCTTAACACTACTCAGTTTTACCGTTTGTTGAACTCGCACACGGGAAACAGATACACCGGTAATACAATTAATAGAACATAAAACGAGATTTATGTTTTTTATCGAGTGTTTTTTCTGGACATACACACTCGGTAAACATTTCCTCAAAAACACAATAAACTATACTTATCCATTCGCCTGTTTCGGTACACTCGGGCAACTTTGATACCAAGAAACTCACTGACATTTGTCCTAATTTCCCGAGCATTAGCTAAATAACACTTTTTCAGCAATTTGATCATGCTTCTACCGGATTTGTATCATAGAAACTCAAATTATATTACATTATAATCACATAAACTCAACATACATATATGGCAGCATGCTTAATATTTCGAAACAACACCTCAACAAGTTCGTACACATAATGCATCATCCCTGAGATCTGTAGCCCCCCCCCCCCCCCCCCCCCCACCTCTCCCTTTCTTTCTCTCCCTCCCTCCCTCCCACATTCTCTCTCTCCCAATAAGCATAGTTTTAATCTTCTATACTTTTTATAAAGCAAACCCAGCTAATTCTAATTAATGTGTCTATCTCAACATGCAAGCTATATACATCACTTACACTTGTAGCCAATCAGTTGTCCACATCATCCTACTAATATGAATTACTTATTGTTTATCTCTACATGCATGTCTGACATCATATTTTACTTTGGCTAAAAAATTGTTCACGTTATCTTATATTTGTCGTGCAAATGATAAAATTACACAATCCCGCTATCTAATTACAAAATTAAATCATATGCAAGTGAAATACCAAAATTTATTTATCCAATCAAGTGAATTTTTTTGCCAAATATCTTCAATGATGAAAATCGTATAACTCATACTCGAGATTATATGCTCTTCTATATGTAACCACTCAAAAGGTTTAGAAACATTATGTGGTAACGTGCATGGCATCTTAATGCAAGCTATCCATGTCATTTGTTTGTTGTTCAGCCCGTTGATTTCACCTTATGTACATCAATAAGGTACACCTCTAATTCATAACGGCTTTTAAATAATAAATACACATATATTTCATGTCTATTAAATTTAGCCTCTCGATACTATGACCAACTAAATGTTTCATATTCTTATGGTTAACTTCAGGTTTCACGTATTTTATTAGATTTCTTAAGAGATACCCACAACATCGCGCGAGGTATTGTTCTAGTTTCTAATATAGGCAAAGCCGCTCACTGACCGATGAAAGGGGTAATTTTTTAAGCATGTACATATAGATCGAGCAGCTGAATGACAATATCATGGAAAGACAAGATTTGTGTAGATGCCAGGTTTACTGATTTAGACTATTTGATCATTTACATTGGTAGCTTTAGGAGTCATGTTTGCTACACAAGCACATCACTACGAGTCTACGAGTTCTCGACGGAGCACACTAATGTTAGCAAATATACACCTATGTGCTGATCTAACAAGCCATATGCATACCCATCTCTGAATAATGCAATGAGCATAAGGTTTTGCACAGATCTTAGAAGTCAGTGGACGCCACACGTAGGTGTGGAATTTGTTTATTATAGCAACATGGTATGGTATCAAGAGCGATCAATCGAGATCCGCACCCATGGAGTAAGTTGCAATTTAAAAAGTTGTTAATTAAGAGTCACTGCTGGACATGTTAATATACTCTAGCATATCATATACTCTGCCGTCTGCTCTAGCTAACATGACACCGCCACCACGTGGTTCTATTATCAAAACATTCAGAGTCGCATCGTCTACAAGTTGCTTATTTTGTATTATGTCCAAGTATTGCAGATAGGAAGGCACATCTTGTGCATGACTTCGTGAATGTAGTACCATCTCCACACAGTACGCATCGGAGAAGCGAGCGTCATGTCTCAGGTGAGAATTACGGACAGGAGCTATGTCAATGTGCCGGCAATCACCTTGCCGCCACAGGAGCCGATCAAGCTCAGCTCCATGGATGCACCATGGGTCGTCTACCCATTGCTGCAGCATGTCCTGCTCTACGAGGACGTCCAAATGCCGCCCTTCGAGGCCGTTCTGGAGTCCCTCCGGTCCTCCCTCGACGTGACCCTCGGCAGTTTTGCGCCGCTAGCCGGCAAGCTCGTCCACCTCAAGGACACCGGGGACGTCGCCATCAGATGCTCCGCCTCAGATGGCGTCCGGTTCGTCGTCATAGAGTCCGACGCTGAAATCCGCCGCCTTGCCGGCGACGAGGAGCACGACGTGCCCGTGCTCGAGCAGCTAGTGGCGGACGTGGACAGAGCGCGTTGCCAACCGCCGTGCTTGCCGTGCAGGCCACGCGATTCGAGGGCGGCCTGGCGGTCGGACTGACGGCGCACCACGCGGTCGCCGACGGGCGGTCGTTGTGGACGTTCGTTGAGGCATGGGCTGCCGCTTGCCGCGGTGAGACGTCGGCGGTGACACCTTCCTTCGACCGCTCGCTCATCAAGCTCCCTGATGCTGAAGAGCGGGCCAGGACCGTTCTTCGGGAGTTAGCCCCGAATCTGCCTCTGGTACGTTCCCATGACTCATACTGATAGTGACAACTCCCCTGCATTTGACCCTCTCCGGTTGCGACGTACAGGCGACATCGCCGCCGTCGTCCCTACAAGACCGCCCACGGTTCACCCGCCGCACATTCACCTTGGACACACAGCACATCCAACGCCTGAAGCAGCACATCGCCCATCTCAGCGAAGCCCACGGCGCACCTCTGACACGCCCTCCATCCACCTTCGTCGCCGTCACCGCGCTCGCCTGGACGTGCTTCGCACGCTGCAAGCCGTTTGCCATGGACGACGACGTGCTCCTCATGTTCCTCGCCGACGTCCGCGGCCGCCTCGATCCCCCCGTTGACTCGGGATACATCGGGTGTGCATCACCAGGTGCCTCGCGATGCTCCCCGCATCGGAACTCCGCGGACCGCGTGCCATGCTGGCTGCGGCGTCTGCGCTCCAAGACGAGGTCTCTGGCTGGACGCTCTGACCGAGCTTTTGGGCTTGGCCCGAGCTTTCTGGGCTCGCCCCGAGTCTGGCTTGGCCCGCAAGCAAATTTGACCGAGCCGAGCTAGCATAGCTGGACCGCGGCGAGCTCGGGCCGAGCCTGGCTCGGCTTGGTCCGGCCCGAGAAGCTCATTCTTTTTTTTTTTGCAAATATTTTTTCCTCAGCCCAGAAAGCAGCATAGTGGCCCTTAGGTTAGAAGCTGGCACTGCTTCCTTCCATTGCATCCAGAACAGAGTGAGACGCAGTCACGCTCACGCAGCTAGCTCCCGCCGCCGGCCGGCCACGCCTCGCCCCCACCCCATGTGAGGAGTTCCTACCACCGCCAGTAGATCCTCCGGTTGCTCTGCTCCGGCTGCTCCGCTCCGTTTGTTCCGCCCAGGCCGCTCTGCACCGTCGCGGCCGCTCCGCGCCGGTCACGCCATGGTCGTGGATAAGAAGAAGAAGAGGGACAAGACGCTGCCAATTTCCATGGTGATGGAAAAGCCAGGACATCCACCGCCACTGGTTGGCGGGAAGAAGAAGCCCGGCCAGGAAATCTTCTCCGTACATGTAGTACATGTCCTGGGTGGTTCTCTGTACATCGTGAACACCAAATCTTTCAGAAAATAACTGAGGTATATAATGTGCTGTAATTATCAAGCTTTTCCATTAAAATGGGTTCATCTATATTTCAATTTCATGTTGTAAATTTTATAGAATTAGTTATGAATGATTTGGTGTTCAATTTCTGTGGTTTGTGAGCCAAAATTCGCTGGAAATCTTCTCTAGGTAGTACATGTCCTATGTGCCTTCTGTTTCTGTACGCCCTGCTCCAGCCGTTGCACCTTGCAATGTCTGAAACACACACAGAATTAAGATCTAGGTAGTACATGTCCTATGTGCCTTCTGTTTCTCTAGGTAGTACATGTCCTATCTTCTCGGGATGAACCGCGACGGCCAGATCTCCCTGATGGGTGCTCAAGACGGCCATGGGGTGCAGGTGTCCGTGTCGCTGCTACAACGGGCACGGATGGACGAGTTCAAGTCTCATTTCCTCGAGTTACTTGGATGAAATTAGTGTACTAGGATTGTTCTGCTGAAATTAAATCAACAAGCGTATGATTTAATATTATCGCTTTGCCAATTCTCCATCGACAGAGAATTTATTTATTTCCAGGTGACTGAATTTTTAGTGCATGATTTGGCATTTCAAGTACTAGTTGATCAGAATGTGCTCAAGTTTATGTCATTCCGCGGCTTTTCTTTCGACGGGAATTTTGTGGCGGGCTGAATGTATCTGAGCGTAGGCAATTCTCGGACCTTTTCAGTTGCCGGGAACTAGGATGTGGGCTGAATGTGCTTGAGTTTTCTTTTCGGGTGTCTTTTCATTTTCTGTCCTACACAAGCTTCTTTTCTTGTTGGTTTCATTGGCCATTTATTCCGAACCTCGTCTTGTTACACATTCACTTTACAATAGTTTCACAGTTCAAATCACGTAACTGATATCAACTGATAGACTATATCTGTTTATATTTAACTTGCATTATCCCTTTTTCCGAAGTCAAACTTGGAACGGCCAATGAATATATGAATTAAAATGTTTTCTGCTATTTCTCTCATTTAGCTCTCTTCATCTATATGGCATACATCATTCCCAAAAAGAAAGGTGTCACACTTTTCTATTACTTTATACTACTAACAATAGTAATAATCTTCATTAATCATTCACACTTTAAGACAACAATAATAAAAAAGATAAGGACCAAAGAAGTATGATAATATATATTTGGTGCTTCTTGAGGTACAGTGAAGTGTCCACGGTGTCTTTAGGTCTTTTCGTTTTCCCCTCTCCAAGCTAATATTTTCATTGCCTCTGCAGCTCTTTCGTAATTCAGTTTTTGCTTATTGCGCGCTGCAATTATTTTCCCTGCGTGATGAGGTCAAGTTGTCTATCATACTTTGATACGTGAGATGAAAGAGCCTTCACGCGCAGCTCTAACCACTTACATCTCCACTGCCTTGGGCGGACGTCATTTTTCCACTCGACCTAAAGCAAACCAGAGTAATCATTATTCCTCCACTCGGCCTTAAGCAAACCTGAAAGACAATTTGCATGTGAATAAACTACGAAACTGAAACAAACCAGAGTGATTATTCGTTCATATGAAAACACACACTAAGAATGCAATACCCATACAAAGTGACAATTCTAGGACTTTGAAGCACACACGAGAGTAACTCAAATTTGTTGAGGTTATCCAACAATTACCACCCTCATCGACTCCCATTTTATAGTGAAGATGTTATGTAATGCATAGACTTAAGTTTAGGAGGTATGAGCAAAATGTTTCATCAACAATTGAATTCTACAACACTGACGGCAGATCCTATTGGCACACGGTAATACATGTAGGAGCTTCAGCGCTGTGTAGTTGTCGTTCTGATATTCCACTTCATATTCCTGCATATGAAAATAATTTAGAAACATACTTCAGAATCTGAACAAGTGCTACTACCCAGAAGAAATTGCTACAAGTTTTTTTGCTTGTACGCGTAAGTAGAGTATGTATTATTTTTTGATTGCTGCAACAGAGAGGAGAGAACACTTGTTTGAGGGGGTTCTTGCCTTTGTGAGTTTTCTTTTGGTCAGATGTGATAGTTCCTCTGCCAGATCCTCTGGACGACAATAGCTGCCGCAAGGAATCCGTAGCATCCAAATAGGATCTAGCATTTAGAAACATACTTCAGAATCTGAAAACAGAAGCAATACTTAAGTGTGTTATCGGTTCATAATGGCGTTTCAACGGAAAATATATATTTAGAAGACTTAGCATCTAGTTAGGACATAAGAATATCCTTGACAAGAGGAGACTCATAAAGACCGGGAGTAAACCAAGTTTTCAACCTAGATTGTAACTGAATTTTCCGACTGCGATGTTGCCATGTAGGTGTGTTCAAGATACACCAATTGTGCTACCAAGTGTCTAAACTGTACCCTCCAAATCAAGCTAAATTTTCATCATGTAGCCAATTTTGCCACCCTGCGATGATAGCTTGGGGAGCTTAAGCTAAATCAGCACGAAACAATCTCACTTAATCGTTTCTCTACCAAACTGATTTGATGATGACGTCGCAACCTGCAGCCTAGCCGCCTACCTTTGCTTCGCCTTGAGTTTTTTCTCCTCTTCTCTCTTGCCTGCAACAAGTAGAAAACACAGCCCCATAAGTAATTGTACACAACAAAATAATTTCATCATATGACTGAACTACATTTTGAACAGCCTTTCGGGAAATTGACTACCAATCAACAATGCACCAACCTGAGAATAAATAAAATTTGCAAAAGAAGTACACACGAATCTTGGGCAGGTATACCTTATGCTCTTTTTTCTGCTTCCACTTCCGTTCCACGGTTCCGGCTCCAACTTCTTCTCATAGCTTGACACCGGCCAGTAACTCGGAGGAAATATGTGACTGTCAGTGATTGGTTTTCAACTTATCGTAAAGAGAGACCGTTTAGACGCCACACTCATCACCATCATTGGACTGAATCACACTCGTTGTCACCTCCTTGGACGACCCGAGGCCAGCCTGAACCCTGCGCCCCCCGAGCAGCACCCTCCAGACTTGCGAGTCTGGCCGGCAGGGCATCAGCCACACCACGCTCAGCGCTTCTTCGATGTTCCCGCCACCGCAGAGCAGATCAATCAGGCAGCCGTAGTGCTTGAGCGAGGGCTGGATGCTGTGGTCCTTTTGCATTGCGTTGAATGCCCTGAGCCCTTCGGCGATGAGGCCTCCGTTGCTGCACGCCAGCAGTACGCCCATTAAGGTGTACTGGTCAGGCCGGAAACCCTGCCGTTTCATCAAGTCGAACAGCCTGAGGGCGTCGCCCGCTCGCCCCTGCACCAGCAGGCCTCTGATCATTGCGTTCCAGGAGAAGACGTCCTTGCTGCCCATCTTGGTGAAGACAACGAGCGCGCTGGTGATGTCGCCGCACAGTCGAACAGCCTGAGGGCGTCGCCCGCTCGCCCCTTCACCGGCAGGCCTCTGATCATCGCGTTCCAGGAGAAGACGTCCTTGCTGCCCATCTTGGTGAAGACAATGAGCGCACTGGTGATGTCGCCGCACTTGGCATACATCTTCACCAGCGCGGTGCCGGCCGCAGCGTGCACCTGGAGCGCTGGCATCACGAGGATGGAGTGCACCCATCTGCCCATCCTCAGCTTCCCGAGGTGCTGGCAGGCCGAGAGGATGGAGACGACCGTGAAGCTGTTGGGGACAAGGCCCTCGAGCAGCATCCACGGGAAGAAGCGGAGGGCCTGTGAGAACCTGCCATGCGGCCCATGCCGGGTGTAGCTCGAGAGGACCCAGTTCCAGGACACTACGTTCCTCTCGGGCATCCGGCAGAACAGCCTCCTCAAGCCGACGAAATCACCCACGATGTTGAAACCATCGGTGGCGAGGCACCAGCTTAGCATTTCCTCGAACAGATCCAGCGCGCGCTCGTGGGGGCCGTGGTAGGAGCAGCCGCGGATCATGGCGTTGTAAAGCGCGGCATCGGGAGGCGCCCCGTAGTCCCGGTGGAAGGAGGAGAAGAGCTCGTGGGGGCCGTGGTAGGAGCAGCCGCGGCGGACGAGGAGGGCCGGCAAGCCCGGGAGGCGGTGGAGGGAGGAGGTGAGTAAGAGGCCGTGGACCTCGCTGAGCTGCCGGCGGGTGCAGCTCTTGACGAGCGTCCGGAGTGGGCTCGATGCAGGGCGCCGCTAACTCGGCTTGCAGGGGCGGGATAGGACGCAGCCTGCGGAGATGCGGGGGAGGAGCAGCCGAGCATGGAGCCGCCGCCTCCGCTTGCTGGGGTGGGACAGGGCGCCACCGGCGGAGATGCAGGGGAGGCGCAACCCTCCGGCGCGGCGGCGGTGCAGCGGGCCCTAGCCCCTAAGGCCAGGCGCAGCCCTCCTGCGCGGCGGCGGCCGCGAACGCCGGGAAAAGGTCGCGTGTGGGCGTTGTGGACTGCGGGTAATTTGATACAAATTGGAGGGCCAATGTGCAAAACGACCGTGACGTACGTACGGTCGTTAGGCCGCATTATAGTTTAGATTATATTGTCGGTGTGGTATTTCTCATGTGGACGTATCTCGATCTAAACACTGCCTGCTCTGGCAGTCAGGCGCCATGCCTCCGGTGAGAATTATCGACACGAGCTATGTCTCTGTGCCGGCGACCACCACGGCGCCACCGCAACCGATGAAGCTCACGTCCATGGAGGTGACCTGTGTTGTCTTCCCAGTGCTTCAACACGTTCTGGTCTTCGAGGGTGCCGAAATTCCGCCCTTCGACGCCGTTCTCGAGTCCCTCCGGTCCTCCCTCGCCACGACGCTCGCCAGCTTCGCACCGCTCGCGGGCCAGCTCGTCCACCTCAAGGACACCGGGGACGCTGCCATCAGCTGCTCCGCCTCGAACGGCGTCAAGTTCATCGTGGCAGAGTCTGACACCGACGTCAGCCGCCTCGCCGGGGATGAGGAGCACAATCTGCCCATGCTTGAGCAGCTTGTGCCTGAGGTAGACATGAGAGTGCTACCGACCGCCGTACTTGCCGTACAGGCCACGCGATTCGAGGGCGGCGTGGCGGTCGGGCTGACCGTGCACCACGCCGTCGCCGACGGGCGGTCGCTATGGGCGTTCGTCGAGGCCTGGGCGGCTGCGTGCCGCGGGCAGACGCCGGCCACTACACCGACTTTCGACCGCTCGCTCATCAAGCTGCCCGGTGGTGTAGAGCAGACCAGGAAAATCCTTCGGGAGTGGGCCCCTAATTTGCCTATGGTAATGCTCTGATGTTCAGTTCAGCATCTGTTCCTAATGTATGTAACAAACCGTGCTTGTTCCCGCGCGCAGGTGACACCACCGGCGTCGCTCGTAGAAGAACGCACGCGGTTTACCCGCCGGACGTTCACCTTGAACGCGCGGGACATCGAACGCCTCAAGCAGCACGTCGTGCGTCTCGGCGAAGTCCACGGCGTGCCCCTGCCTCGCCCGCCGTCCACCTTCACCGTCGTCGTCGCGCTAGCCTGGGCATGCTTCGTGCGGTGCAAGCCGTTCGCCCCGGACGACGATGTGGCACTCTTCTGCTTCGCGGATGCCCGTCGACGCGGTGTACATCGGCTCGTGCCTCACCCAGTGTCTCGTGAAACTCCCGGCACGGGAGCTACGCGGCGAGCGCGCCCTGGTGGCCACGAAGTCGGCAGTTCAGGACGAGGTCCGCAGGATGAGGGAGATCCCTGTCGCTAGGTTGGATTTTATGACGCCATTGTGCAGGGGCTATATGGATCGGCTGATGAACGTGTCGGGATCGCCGCGCTTCAGGGCGTACGAGGTCGCCGATTTCGGGTGGGGAAAGCCGAGGCGGACGGAGCCGATCAGGTTGAACCACGACGGTCAGGTCGCACTGATGGGTGCAGAAGACGGCCATGGCGTGCAGGTTTCAGTGTCGCTGCTCCAGCCGGCCCAAATGGACGAGTTCAAGTCTCAGCTCCTCAGCCTACTCGGTTAATTAATCAATCCAGAATCCGGAATTGATTAAAAGAGCCATCGTTTTCATTTTGTTTGTAAAGAGAGTGTTACCCTTTTGACTCCTATCACGAAAACCATCATGCCTAACTTTTTCTTTGAAAAATTATATTGAGCCAACGTTTGAATTTAAGAAACCTGGAGTGAACGAGTTGTCAGCCGTAGTATGCAAAAACTGACGGTGGATGGCAACAACAATCAAACCACGTTGCAATTCCTAGGGTCACACACTACTAAGTATATTTTGAAGTAACAGAAATTCCAAGCTAAATAAGTGCCAATATTCCTTGAGAACAGATATATTGCTAATTCCCTTTCCATGTAAAGGGATTTTCTCCCTAGCTCGAAATTCTGTACATAACACTCTATTCTATCTACTCGGATGACGGATACGACCGTCTTAAACTTCAAAAAAAAAAAAAAACCTACTATCCTAATTAATGATCATTATTTAATAAAAAAGCTAAAAAATGTTAATCACTTCAAGACAGGATACACAAAAATTGGCACTTGACAAGTTTGGAAAATACAATATCATTAGAATCTGCACAATGTTACCGTTCTTTTTTGGAACACATTTTCTAATAAACAACTAGCACTTTTTGTGATTTCATAGTCAGTGACATGTGGGACCCGAGGGTATCTAGAACCTTCGGAATCACTCAGTTGTATTCTTTAGCTTCAAGAAACGAGACACACCGAGATGGCCGCGCGCACCTTCCCCCCGCGCCCTTGCCTTTAGTCTCTCGCACATCTATATCTAGGCGTAGTCGCGTCAACCTCCCTCTCCCATTCTCAGCCCCGCACAACTGACTTGAGCCCCGCCACAACCAAAGCTCGCAATGGCGCCGTCTCTCGTCCCCGGTTCCGGACACGCTGCGGACGTCGGCGTGCTGTTGGTGCAGGGCAGCGACGAGCCCCAGACTCCCTGCTTCTCCTTCCCCCTGCCGCTGTCTCGCACGATGCAATGAGGGGCAACGAGGGGCTTATATTTTTTATACCAAATTTTTCTACCTTGAACTCATTTGTAGCATAGTATGATCTCATCGAGTAATATTTTTCTTTTCTGTTAAGTACTCCTTTGATTCACGAATACAAAATGTTTTAACTTCTTACAAAACACATGTATCTATACGTGTTTTATTGTTTAGAGTCACTAATTTTGTTCGTATATAGTTCACATTAAAATACTTAAAACATCTTATAGTTGTGAACGAAGGGATTATTTGACATAGTTAAGTGATGTTTGTAAATCGATAAAAGAAAATAATACACTTATATTGAGCTGTATCAAAAAACTGGTTTCGTAACATTATTTACTTCTTACTTATTATTTACAATTGCATAAAACTATATATTATAATACATATTTATGTTAGAGAGCTCTAAATAATTTGACCTAAAAATATATCATCACCGTTTTTTTAATTTATGAGTAGTTAAGCAACGAGGGGCTCATATTTTTTATACCAAATTTTTCTACCTTGGAACTCATTTGTAGCATAGTATGATCTCATCGAGTAATATTTTTCTTTTCTGTTAGGTACTCCTTTGATTCACGAATATAAAATGTTTTAACTTCTTACAAAACACATGTATCTACATGCGTTTTATTGTTTAGAGTCACTAATTTGGGTTCGTATATAGTTCACATTAAAATATTTATAACATCTTATAGTTGTGAACGAAGGGATTATTTGACATATTTAAGTGATGTTTGTAAATCGATAAAATAAAATAGTACACTTATATTGAGCTGTATCAAAAAACTGGTTTCGTAACATTATTTACTTCTTACTTATTATTTACAATTGCATAAAACTATATATTATGATACATATTTATGTTAGAGAGCTCTAAATAATTTGACCTAAAAATATCTCATCACTGTTTTTTAATTTATGAGTAGTTAAGCATATATATAACCGTATAAACTTCTCGTAGTGTAGGGTGTTTGTACCCATGGTGATAAAAAATAGGTTTTACTCGTATGTCTCATTAAGCCAAAAAATCCTTCTTTGGAGGGACATTCTTATCGCTCGAGAGAATCTGGGATGATGTAGCAAAGTACTGCCTGTAATACTAATGGGGCAGAAGCTTCGTGGTTGTGGTCGGAGTGGCGCAGCCCAACGATGCGTGTTCGATCACCATCAGACGACTTCCCTTGTATTCTCACGAAGAGCGATTTCCTTTATAAAATAAAAATATGCACCAGGGGTAGGCCTGACTGGTCTCATTATCTTTTAATACTAGAACGCATTATTTTGGGTTAAGAGCATCTCCACCGGGGGACTCCAAATTCGTGTCCGGCACCTCCCAATCGAGCCCCAATTGGGGGGTGCCGGACATGTGTCCGCCAATGTTTTCGACCGCGCCCACAGCGGCGCACCCCAAACGTCCGCCCCCCAAAACGCGACATATGATCGAACACCTTGCGGGCGTTCAAATTGACTCCAAAAAAAACTGAAACGATTCAAATTTCATTCATATTTTTTATATATTACAAAGATTTTGAATGAAATTTGAAAACCCTAACCGCCGCCTAGCCTACTCCCTGTCCCACCACGATTCGTCGTCGTCGCTGTCGTCCTCGATCTTCACCACCGCCGCGGAGGAGGCAGCACGGCTGGAGGAGGCGCCGTCGTGGCCTGGCGCGCGGCTGGAGGAGGCGCCGTCGTGGCGCTGGTGGAGGGACCGCCGGAGGAGGAGGAGGCTGTCATCGCCAGGGTCGCCATGAGGCCCGGCGAGTTGTGCTCGATTTCGACCACCGACTCGGAGAGCGCCTCCAGCAAGCCCGGGCTGTCGCCGTCATGCTCGTTCCGCATCTCGGACGGCACATCGTAGCCGTACGGGATTGTCTCAACCAACATTGCCTCCGCCCTGGGGCGACGGACGAAGAGGCGCCCGCGCGGGCGTGGTGGCGAACGCTGACGGCGTTCGCGGATGGTGATGCCGCCTCCACGACGCGGCGGTGAGCGGTGCTCCTCATTCACCACCTGGCGTGGCACGGGGCGCGCGCGGTGGAGGGAAGCGCGGCAATGGAGGAAGGAGGCGGAAGGGGATGGCGCTGCCCGTGGCAATGTGTCGGCGCGCGGCTTCGATCGCGGAGGCAACCGTGTGGCTGGTTGCCCCCCACCAGTCTTTGCGGCCGCCGGTGCTGTATCGCGTCGCGCACGATCTGGGACCGTCGTTGGTGGCGATGACTGCCTCCCGCTCGCGCTCGAAGCGCTCCATCCAACGGTCCCAGTTGGCCTGGCCGTCGTCGTTCTCGGGGAGGCGCCGCTCCGCCGGTGTCATCCAGCTCCGCCGGCGAGCGATGAATCGCCTCATGTGCTCGGCCGTGTCGGGCAGTGGTGGCACGGCTAGCCCGCCGGCCGAGATGGCCCAGTGCTTGGGCAGGCGGCAGTCCGGAGGGGCGAGGAGTCCGTACCGGTGCAGCTCCCACGCTTCCTCACCGACGTTCACGTGCCCGCCGTACGCCATTGCTAGGGTAGGAGAGATTGAGGGGCGAGGGGAGTGAGGGCGCCGGCTTTTATCATAGCGATGGGCGGTGCGGCCGGCGTAAATGCGACGCGTGGGGAATCCGCAACGCCGGCCGCGTGGCCTAGGGAGCCGTCGCGTCGACTGGCCGCCGTTTAATGGCATGCGTGCGTTGATACGTCTCAAACGTATCTATAATTTTTGAAGTTCCATGCTGATATTATACCAATTGTTACATGTTTTGCATCAACTTCATGTCATTTTTATACATTTTCTGGGACTAACCTATTAACAAGATGCCACAGTGTCAGTTCCTGTTTTCTGCTGTTTTTGTATTCCAGAAAAGCTAGTCTGGAAATATTCTCGGAATTGGACGAAAATTTACGGAGGCCCCTATTTTATTAGAAGACACCTGGAGTCCGAAGGAGAGGCGAAGTGGAGCCACGAGGGCCCCACATGTGGGCTCGGCGCGGCCAAGGGCCCACCGGCGCCGAGGGGTGGTGTCGCCTCCTCGTGCACCGCCTCGCGACGCCCTTTGGACTATATATTGCTCCTACCCCGAAAACCCTAAGAGAATCGACGATTTCTCCAGAAGAGTTCCGTAGCTCCGCCGCCACCAAAAACCCTAATTCGGGGGATAGAAGTCTCTGTTTCGGCACCTTGCCGTGACGGGGAATTGCCCCCGGAGCCATCTCCATCGACGCTACCGCCTCCATCATCGTCGTTGCTGACTCCCATGATGAGGAGGGAGTAGTTCTTCCTCGGGGCTGAGGGCTCTACCGGTAGCTATGTGGTTTAACTCTCTCTCCCATGGTGTGATCTTTATGTGATCATGAGCTTTGTAATCTAGTTGAATCCATAGATGTTACTCTTCATTATCCTATATGCTACTCAAATGGTTTTATTAATGTAATCTCCGGAGTCAGCTTTATCACACGGTGCGAAGTTGACAGTGTGCGTCCCGTGTGTGGCTCTTAGGCTAAAGATTACAGGAATACTTATCATGAGTTATTATTTGCGTTGGATGTCTCTATGAAATTGTGGTGTTTGTCTAGTACTATTTAGGGCGCTCAAGTTGACAGTGTGGGGTTCCCTAGATGTGGAATGCGACTTTAAGGTGTGCTGTTATAGCCCTACGCAGTAGATTGGTGTTCGTTATCCGACGAGAGAATAATTCAGAGTAGCATAGTGAAGAGGAAATATCTATGTATTTAATTATATTATTATTGTTGAGAGTGTCCACTAGTGAAAGTATGATCCCTAGGCCTTGTTTCTAAGCATTGAAACACCGTTTATAACCAGTTCTGCTACATGTTTGCTTGCTGCCATTTTTATTTCAGATTGCAATTACCACTTTTAATCATCCATATTACTTGTATTTCACTATCTATTCGCCGAACTAGTGCACCTATACACCTGACAAGTGTATTGTGTGTGTTGGGGACACAAGAGACTTCTTGTATATTAATTGCAGGATCGCTTGAGAGGGATATCTTTGACCTCTATCTCCCTGAGTTCGATAAATCTTGGGTGATTCACTTAAGGGAAACTTGCTGCTGTTCTACAAAGCTCTGCACTTGGAGGCCCAACACTGTCTACAAGAATAGAAGCGTGCGTAGACATCATGCGTGCAGGCGCACCGGCGTCCAGTCGCGTCGCGTTGGAAACCGCCGACGACCGCGCCATTAACGCAGCCAGAGCGGCCTCCTGCACGGCGCGATAAATGACGCCTGAACGCGGCGTCCCTATGACAGGCGGGCCACCACTGTCAGGCGCATGTCCGCCCCCATGTCCGGCACTCCCGAGAGGGCCTCCAAATTTGAAGGCCCTCTCGGGGTGCCGGACACGATTTTGCTCGGGGCGAGGCATTAGGGGGTGCCGCTGGTGACGTTTTTGGCCGTCCGGACCCCCAATGGGCCTTTGGGGTCACTTGGAGGGCCCCGGTGGAGATGCTCTAATGCGAGGAGTCCACAGGAGCAAATTAGTTCTTGCACTGGGTCTGTCGGAGATGCTAATAAAACTGGGCTGCCCTAGCAAATTGGGCCCCAAAATCCCAGTAAAGCCATTCTAATCTACTACTGAACCGAGCTCCTAGCCCTCTCACGCCCGCACTAAGCCCACCAACCAAGTGAATCGATCACACACCCTCAGCCCCAGCACTCTCTGCCCTTTCGCCCTCCGGCGCCGTCGCCGCCACCTCCCCGCCTTTAACCCTCGTACTCTCCGGCCGAGCTAATCCAACGAGACCACAAGAGCGAATGAACCTTCCAGGAGCGGTCTCCAAATCTGCAACCATGGCACTGAACCAAGCCGCAGTGTCATCTTCTCTCCGGTGATGCTCCGCCGGCGCCGCCGTCCCCCCATCCGCAAGGGTGCACACCGCCGGTTTCCTCGGGCGCAGCAACCGTAACAACGGAATCGGCATGAAGCTGTCATGTGTCCCCCGGCCTACTGCATGGAGCTACGCCCACGACTCGGACTCAGATTCGGAAACCTGGCCGCCTCTACCTGGATGTTGGTTTGGAGAGGCTCTGCTCGACGAAGACGCCGAGTTTTTCCCTCTCGCCGATCTCTTCCCAGTTGGGCAGGGGAAGAAAGAACTGGGAGCTATATGGAACGCCCTTGTCGCTGGCCCCCTTGAGTCCGTCGTGCTAACACATCGTGAGATCATGGCTGCGGGCAACCTGTTCCACTGCCGCAGCTTCCACGTCGGCACCCTCTCAGGTAAAAGGAAAGGAAAATGTCGAATCAAGAATTGGTATTTAGCTTCAATCTTTCAGTTTAGAACCGCAATACTGCATATGGAAATTTCAGACACTGTGTAGTTAGTTGTGTATGAACTGATAATGCCAAAAGCCTGGCTTATTAGCATCAGCTCGTCTTTGTTGTTGTAGATGAGCCACGTGTGTATAATTGACACCGCACCATGTAGAATCATACTGGTCTTTTGTCCATTCCTGTGTACGGTGCTAGACTGATCGTATTGTTTATACCTCAATCCTGCATCTTGGAATTGTAGGCTACCGTTCGGTAATGTAACATCAGTAGAGATGAGCTGAAGTATGTGTATGAACTGATAATGCCAAAAGCTTGCTTGCTAGCATCAGCTTGTATTTGTTGTCGTAGATGAGCCACGTGTATTAAGTATTAACAACACCGCAGCTTGTAGTTGCTGATACGTCTCAAACGTATCTATAATTTTTGATGTTCCATGTTGATATTATGTCAATTGCTACATGTTTTATATACACTTCATAGCATTTTGATACATTTTCTGGGACTAACCTATTAACAAGATGGCACAGTGTCAGTTCCTGTTTTCTGCTGTTTTTCTATTCAGAAAAGTTGTTAAGGAAATATTCTCGGAACTGGACGAAAATCAACGGAGGCTAATATTTCACCGACACGTACACGGAGTCCAAAGAAGAGACGGAGAAGCGCCAGGAGGCAGCCACGCCAGGCCTGGGCGCGGCCCCGATGACGTGGATCACACGTTCGTTGGGAGACCCCAAGAGTAAGGTATGAAGCAGTGTAGCAGCAGTTTCCCTCAGTATGAAACCAAGGTTTAATCGAACAAGTAGGAGCAAGAAATCACTTCCGAAGGTTGTCAGTGGCGCGTTGACGTGGAACCTGCACACAACACAATCAAACTACTTTGCCCCAACGAAACAATGAGGTTGTCAATCTCACCGGCTTGCTGAAAACAAAGGATTAAACGTATGGTGTGGAAAACAGTAGTAAATTGCAGAGAATGAAAAGGAACAATGATTGCAGTTGGTTGTATTATCAGTGTAAAAGAATGGACCGGGGTCAACAGTTCACTAGTGATGTCTCTCCATAAAAGATAACTAACATGCTGGGTGAACAAATTACAGCTGGGCAATTGACGAAATATTGAGCGCATAACAATGCATATATATGACATGATGATTACTATGATATTCATGTGGGCATTACGACAAAATACATAGACCGTTATCCAACAGCGTCTATGACTAATAATCCACCGCCAGGTTGTCATACCGAGTTCCCCGTTGGTATTAAGTTGCAAGCAACGGATAATCACATTAAGTAATGTGCGTAATGTAAACAAATGCATTAGACCTAACGGCGCACCCTTAAGCTAAGTATCGGTTATTTTATCCCTAATGGCAACAGCACAACCACAATCTTAGAAGTTGTTGTCACTCTCCCAGATTACCGGAGGCATGAACCCACTATCTAGCATAAATACTAACTCTTGGAGTTGCAAGATCATAAATAACATATAAGATAGATTGATAATCAACTTGACATAGTATTCAATATTCATCGGATCCCAGCAAACACAACATGTAGCATTACAATAAGATGATCTTGATCATGATAGGCAGCTCACAAGATCTAAACATGATAGCATAAAGTGGAGAGACAACCATATAGTTACTGCTATGGACCCGTAGTCCAAAGATGAACTACTCACGCATCACTCCGGAGGTAGACATGGTGATGTAGAGCCCTCCGGTGATGATTCCCCTCTCCGTCAGGGTGTCGGGAAGAGTTTCTGAACCCTCCCGGGCTAGGGTTGACGGCGGCGGCGTCTCTGAAACTTTTCGTGGATAATGGCTCGGGTATCTTGGGTTTTCCCGTGAAGATGAATAAATAGGCGAAAGGGCGGCGGCTGGAGCGACCCGAGGGGCCCACACCACATCACGGCGCGGCCAGGGGGGACCCGCGCCGCCATATGGTGTGGCCGCCTCCTCGGTCGCCTCCGTCTCTCCTTTGGACTCTGTGTACGTGTTGGAAACATAGGAGGTCCTGTCCAAGTTTCGTCCAATTCCGAGAATATTTCCAGAATAGCTTTTCTGAAATACAAAAATAGCAGAAAACAGGAACTGGCACTGTGGCATCTTGTTAATAGGTTAGTCCCAGAAAATGCATAAAAATGCTATGAAGTGTATATAAAACATGTAACAATTGGTACAATATCATAATGGAACATTAGAAATTATAGATACGTTTGAGACGTATCAGGCCCCACTGTCAGCCACGCCGAGGGGTGGCGTGGGCCCCTCGGTCGCCCTCCGACGACGCCCTTTCGCCTATATATTCCTCCAGTTCAGAAAACCCTAAAAACAAGAGCCATATCCCACGAAAAGTTCCGTAGCCGCCGCCGTCGTCAACCCTAGTTCGGGAAGGTTCTGAACCTCTTCCTGGCACTCTGCCGGGAAGGGAGATCATCACCGGAGGGTTCTACATCGCCATGCCTACCTCCAGAGTGATGCGTGAGTAGTTCATCCTTGGATTACGGGTCCATAGCAGCAGCTAGATGGTTGTCTGTCCACTTTATGCTATCATGTTTAGATCTTGTGAGCTGCCTATCATGATCAAGATCATCTTATTGTAATGCTACATGTTGTGTTTGCTGGGATCCGATGAATATTGATACTATGATCAAGTTGATTATCAATCTATGTTTATATGATGTTTTTGATTTTGCATGCTCTCTGTTATTAGTAGATGGTTTGGCCAAATATATGCTTTTAACTCTAAGAGGGAGTATTTATGCTAGATAGTGGGTTCATGCCTCCAGTAATCTAGGCGAATGACAGCAACGTCTAAGGTTGTGGATGTGCTGTTGCCACTAGGGATAAAACAACAATGCTATATCTACGGTCATTTGTGTTGTTTACATTATGCACTTTACTTAATGCAATAATCTGTTGCTTGCAACTAAATACCAACGAGGGACACGAATGTTAACCTGGCAGTGGATTATTAGTCATAGATGCAGTTGGATAACGGTCTATGTATTTTGTCGTAATGTCCAATTAAATCTCATAGTAATTATCTTGTCATATATTGCATTGTCATGCGCTCACTATTTATCAATTGCCCAGTTGTAATTTGTTTACCTAGCATGTTAGTTATCTTTATGGAGAGACACCACTAGTGAACTGTTAACCCGGTCCATTCTTTTACACTGATAAAACCACCAACTGCAATCATCTGTTCTCTGTTACTTTCTGCAATTAATACTGTTTTCCACACCATACGTTTAATCCTTTGTTTTCAGCAAGCCGGGGAGATTGACAACCTTCCTGTTTCGTTGGGGCAAAATAGTTTGATTGTGTTGTCTGCAGGTTCCACGTCGGTGATCGAGAAACGGCGCCACTGACAACCTTCTGAAGTGCTCCTATTCCTCCTGGATTCGATAACCTTGGTTTTATACTAAGGGAAGATTTGCTGCTGCACTACATCATACCTTCCTCTTGGGGTCTCCCAACGAACGTGTGTTTTCACGTCATCAGTTGCTTATAGGTTTAGAGTTCATGATTATAGTCAAAGTGTAATAGGTGATATTACATTATGGCAGTGTGTGCTAGATATAGTCAAATTGTAAAAAACGGTGATATTATTGTATACCAGTGTAATGATGACATTTGTTCTATGTTATGAATTGAATAACGTTTTAGTGCATTGTGCAATCAGCCTTTCATGTATTATGTCATATAACCGAAATAAGAGAAAAGCTCAGTGCAAACGGGTAGATGGAAAACTACGTATCTGATGAAGGAAAATTATAGCAACGAAGGTCTGCGCGCAACCGTTGCCAAATGGAGACCTCATCGGAAACGGTTTTTTGCCTCCGTTACCGATGAGGGCCTCCACATCAGCCACGGGGGCGGGGACACGGACCCTTTTTCCGTTGCTGATGGGTTTTTGGCCCGTTTTCCGATGAGTCGTTCTGTACTAGTGGATTTGTTCACATGGCGGCGGGGATGGTGGTCCGGCTATGGGTCGGCGGCATTCGCTATTGCGAGGTGTCGGCGCGTGGCTGCGAGGTGTGGTAGAGGGAGCGGCGGGCGGCGGCAGCGCTAGAGCCGACGGCTTTGCGGTGCTCGAGCCCGATCTACCTCGGGCCCTCCTGGGCCAGAGGTCGACCCGTTCGTTCCGATCGCCGGGAGTCGGTCGGCGGTGCGGGGACTGCTGGTTCGACAAGAATAATGGTGGTTGGCGATCTTAGGGTTCCGAATTGCGCAAGACGAAGATCTGTCTGTCCTCTTTCATCTGGCTGGAGTGTCGGGTTCCGGAAGACTCCATCGGCGATCTCGAACGGACTATCATGCCTAGAGACCGCTAGATCAGATGGATTCGGTCGCGCCGGACGGAATGGCGTGAAGCTCTGCTTCTGTTGCCATCATGGGTAAATCCATGATGAAGTCAGAGGTGGAGAATGTCATGAAAGCGAGATTGAAGGACTAGTAATGGTGATTCGAGCCTTTGGCGGTGATGAGGAACTTGCTTGGAGTTTCAGAATTCATAGCAACAATATGTAAGTGGGGGCGTCAGCACAGGTGAAGTTGGTGAAAATACAAGGTCTAACTTTAATTGGCTGTGCCTGACAATGACCTTGTTGAAGACATTGTTTTGGGAGCGGGGACTATCTACAGGTGAAATCCCAGATCTTTGATCGGGCAACGATGGCATGTGTGCACTGTTTCCTTTCTTGAAGGCGTTGTTTTTGGAGAACCTGGACATCAGGTGTTGTCTTGGTGGTGTCTGTGCTGCTGCTGCAAGGACTGTTACTATATAGCGGGACTTTTCTTTTTTAGTTTTTTCTTATTGTTTTTCGGCTGTGTGCATCCGTAATAGCTTATATATTACGTTGTTGCAGAGGCTGGATGTAATTGATATCTCCGCGATATTAATATATGTATTTGGCAATACAGACGTCTGGCAACGTAACCGTTGCTGAACGTGTGTGTGTGTGTGCAGCTGTGAATGGGCGAGGACAATTCCTACGGCGATGGGTTAATGACTCCTTTTCTCCCTCCGGTTGTCCGTCTCCCTCTTTCAGTCTATTTAGTTATCTTCTCCCGTCGTTCTCCCTTATCATCACGAAACAACTTCTTTGTTCCTCGACACTCACCATGCCGTCCGCGGAAGGATCTGCCGTCACAAAGAAGAGGATGGGCACCAAAGGATCTATTTCGATTGACAGGTATCTATTTACTCAAAGATATGCTTTGACGCGGCTTCGGTTGGACCTTTGTTCTTGTTTTCAGTTGCTCTGCAGCTCTCTTCGATTTTTTTAACGTACTTCATGAACCTTCATACATAACAATCACAGGGTCATCGGTTCGTTCAGTGCCCATTTGGTGGACTTGGACGAGCGGCTGAAGGAAGTTCGCGAGCAGAGTACCAAGAGCTTGGTTAGGATGAAAGTGGCTGAGTTGGAATTGTTGGAGAATCAAAACAAGATGCTTAAAGCCGTTGGATTTGATGGTGGAGGAGAACAAGGGCTTGGTGACGACGATTGAACTCCTTACATAAAGGATCGAGGTGCTAGGTGAGACCGAGGCTCTTCTCCGCAAGGAACTTGACTTGGCCAAGAAAGGGAAGTTTCTTCTGTGTAGCATTTCAGGGTCATCGTCTTAGTTTCCGTTGTGGTTTATTTTCTTTTTATAGATGTTGTTTCCGATTCACTGAATCCTGGATCTGTGTTTGTATGAAAGTCAAGGTTCATTTGTCGTGTTGTTCCTACTTGAGGCTCCGTTTTGTTATTTAGCCTCGGGACGGTGTAGTCTAAACGTCGAGTCAGCATGTTGTCAAAACATGGTGTTATTATGGTTCCTTCCCGAGGGGTTAGCGGCGACGGTCTGTGTATGATTCCATCGGTGATATCAGCCATCTCGATATTATTTGGTTTTAGTCTCCAGTGTTTAATCGAGATTCACCGATCCGGTCGACTCCACCGATCCGGCCGACTTCACGGAGCCAGCCGAATCCACCTACTCGGTCGACTCCACCGACCTGGCCGATTCCACCTACTCCACCGGCTTACATGCAGGGTGTGCATCCGGTTTCATGTGATCAGGTTGTTTCGGTATTCCCGTTGTCGGTCTGGCCAAGTGGTTGCTTTGTTAGCTCGAGTAAAGTAGATGACTACGGCGGTGGTGCGTCGGAGGGCGGGTGTCGTGATGATTTTGGTTCCTTCCCGACGTATATGTAGCGAGGGTCTGCGTATATATTCTTATCAGTCAGATGAGTAGATTTGTCGGCTCGACGTTGGGACAACGGTTTAAAGGGAGGTAAGATATATCCATTCGGTCAGTAGGAGGCGTCGGTGCTTGCATTCTGTCTATTATTTGTCTAATTTGGCTTTCAATCTTACATATGAATATAATTAATTTTACCGTTGATTATTAGCATCGTGTATGTCGTGTCGACAAAATAGGGCTCGGGGGTTGTGTGCCAAGACGAATGCCTAAATCTAGTATACTTATAAAAAACAAAACACTTGCGCATAAGCAAAACATGTAAACAACAATACTTGCTCATACACAACAGACATGGGTTCGAGGGTATGGGTTATACGAACGCATACCCTTACCCTCTCCACCCGATGGGTATAAGATTTCCCCATTTACATACCCATAGGTATTTTTTTTCCCTAAACCCTTACCCCTAATAGGGTTTTTACCCGGGTAAGCGAATAATGGGTACCATTGGCATCCCCTAGGTGGGAGTAGTAATCTTTTTGTAATTTACTCGAAAAACTGAAGTCGGTTGAACGAACCACGACAAGAAGTCCGCATCCCACTCCAAATCACACGGGAAACCACGGACGAGGCTTGCCTGCGCCCCTCTCGTGCGCCCATCCGTGCGACCGCACCGTTAATTCCTCATCCCACGGCCTACCAAATTTTCCTCCCCGCTGTCTTTTTTCTGGCGTAAAGAAAACATAAACAAATGTTGTATTTCCTCATCCCACGGCCTATTTCATGTGCGCCGTCGTCGTCGTCCTCGCCTACGAGTGGACCTGCCGTCGCTAGGACGCCGGAAGCGAGGCCCTCGTGCTGCGTGTGCGGCGGCATGACCAGACACGCGTGGTGCGGCCGTACCTGCAGCACGTGGAGTCCGTCGCCGACGAGATGGAGCTGCGGCGTCGCGACCTGCGGCGGTTCGCGAACGCCGGCGGTATGGACGCGCGCACGGGCGCGCCGCGCCGCGGGGCGGCGGCGCCTTTCACACACCGGCCAAGCTTGACACTGTGGCCATGGACTTGGACCTAGAGGCCCGCGTGCGCGCCGACCTCGAGACCACCGGCTCGGCCGCGTCCAGTAGTCTTCTTCTCCCCCTGAACTCACCGTCGGTTTCTGAACGAGTATGGCGGCCGCATCTTTTCACTGTGCCGCCTTGACATCTCCAAGAACCTCTTCTAATTTCTACCCATCAGCCGCAGACAGCAGCGCAAGAAGCAGCGGATCAGCACCGTTATCAGAAGCCAACTTGATGAAAACCGAGAAGAAATTAAACTAAGATCAGAGAGGCAACCGGCGTGTAGGTGGACGACGACTCGCCGCCGCTGTACGCGCGCGTGGCCGTGGGGGTTTTGGGGATCGAACTGCTCTGTATTTCCGAAACTTTTTTTCCCGGAAACGTACGAGCGCGATGGAGAGAGACTGCCAAAGCCTCGGATGGATGCCACGTAGGCGGGCGCACGGATGGGCGCATACCCGGGGCGCAGGCAAGACGCATCCGGAAACCACTGCTTGTACGACATTACTATTAGTACACAGTATTAATATACCCGGGGCGCAGGCAAGCCGCATCCGGAAGCCTCGGATGGATGCCACTGAAGGTCTTTCAGCCCTTTTAAAACATGAAGAAGAGCTCGGTAATTTGAAAGGAGTTCAGGTATGTCGCAATGGTCCAGTTATTTCAAACCTTCTATTTGCTGATGACTCACTCATGTTGATGCAAGCCGACGCTGCAAATGTGAATTCTCTTAAGAAAATATTGGATGATTATTGTGCAGCGTCGGGGCAGTTGATCAGTGAAGCTAAGTCCTCGATATATTTTAGCCCAAACACCAAGGTGGAAGATAAGGTCACTGTTTGCCAAATTTTAAATATTATGACGGAGTCCCTGTCTGATAAATATCTTGGTTTACCATCCATGATTGGTATGGATCGGACTGATTGCTTTCGGCACATTATTGACAGAATTGCACAATTGATAAATGGATGGAAAGAAAGAATTCTGAGCTTGGGTGGTAAAGAAACCCTTCTCAAAGCGGTGGCCCAAAGCATCCCAACGTATGCGATGAGTGTGTTCAAATTCTCAAAACAAATCTGCAAGGGAATCACTGACGCAATGTCGCATTATTGGTGGGGTGATGAGGAAAATCATAGAAGAATGCACTGGTTTGCGTGGTGGAAAATGTGTGTACTGAAAGGACAAGGTGGAATGGGATTTCGTGATATTCACTGTTTTAATCTAGCTTTACTTGCAAAGCAATGCTGGAGACTGCTCGAACAAAGTGACTCCTTATGTGCCAGGGTACTGAGTGCAAAATATTACCCAGAAGGAAACCTACTGCAAGTTACTTTGAAGAAAGGATCCTCCTATGTTTGGCAAAGCATTTGGGCTGGGGTTCAAACTTTTAAGAAAGGCTATGTTTGATGTCGAAAGGATACTGCAGATCCCTCTTCCCAGACATGATGTGTCCGACTTTGTAGCTTGGCAATTTAACAGAAGTGGAAGATTTTCAGTAAAGTCAGCATACCATATTGAATGGGATGCTCAATACAGAGATAAATTGATAGCGATGAATGGGCAAAGTCCAGCGTACCAGAACCCTGTCTGGAAGGGTTTGTGGTCCTTGAGAGTCCCAGCAAAGATTAAAAAATTTATGTGGCGTTGCATGAATGGCTCGATACCTTGTTACTGCATTCTTGCTAATCGACACATGAGAAATAGTGGCCAATGTGAAATATGCAAGGAGGGAGCTGAGGACATAAAACACATGCTTTTCGAGTGTGATAGAGTGGACAAAATCTGGACTGACTTGGGCTTACATGATATGATTGCTCAAGTTAAATCTGTTGACATATGTGGATCAGCGATACTGGAATTGGTACTCTGTGATGGTAAATTTCAGAAAACTTACATGGAACATGCTTTAATAACTGATGTTTTTTCTGTGGCTTGTTGGTTCATTTGGTGGCAGCGCAGACAGTTGATGCATGAGGAGAGTGTTTTGGACTCGAAGAAGACAGCGTTGTCCATTCAGGCGCTAACTCTGAACTTTGTACGCGCAAATAAGAAAGGACCTATCCGACAGAAGGTGGGGAAGTGGTCAAAACCTCCACAAGGCTTCCAAATTCTAAATGTGGACGCGTCTTTCATTGAGCTTGGGCACACTGGTGCTGTTGGAGCGGTTGTGCGTGATGACAATGGCTATTTTGTTGGGGCTTCATGCAAATCTTTTCACAATCTATTTGACGCAGAGATAACAGAAGCAATTTCGTTACGAGAAGGACTTCTGATGGCCAAACAATTAGCATGTCATAATCTACTAGTACAGTCTGATTGTGCCTCAATTGTCGAGGCCATCAACTCGGGTATGAGCTTATCAACAATGTCAGGCCCCATATTGGAAGACTGTCGTGACCTTATGAGAGACTTTGGGAGGGTTACTATCCAGTGCTGTAATAGGGAGTCCAATACAGTAGCACATGAGCTAGCTAAGTTCGGGAGAGCCAATCCACCGACTTTGTGGTGTGATGTCCCTCCTGATTTTATTTTGCCTCTCCTGGTAAACGATGTAACGATTGTAAACGACTAAAGGCGGCAAGTTTCAGACGCACTCTTTCCCTAACCAGGGTACCGAAAGGGACTGGCAGGATTTTAATGAGGCGGCTTGCTGTCCTAATATATGGTGGAAAATTTCAAAAAAATATATATCGTGCTCTCGACTCGAGCCAGAAAAATAAAAATCGATCTCTAGCGCTTCCTCCTCCTGTCCCCCGTCCTCACGCTTCTCCTCCACGCCGCCGCCAGGTCGGTTGCTATGGCCGCCCTCCGGCCATGCCCCGTTCGCATCACCGCACCTGTGTCCACCAACTTAACCAGATTCCAACCTCGATATGGAAGCATTCTGCCACTGGACCGGAGTAGTACCATGCTTAAGATCCGCGCTCCGTTGGACCGGAATAGCACCGTGCTTAAGATCAGCCACGGGATTCGTGCTCACAGCGGCGCTGCCGGTCAGCCCGTCAACCCGGATCCGGAGGAGCTCTTCGTCAGCGGCATGGTAATCCTCCTCAAATTAGCAAGTAAACAAAATTCAAAAAAATTAGCAAGTAAACTCAACCTCAAATTAGCAACATAGACGGCTCTGCAACAGAGAACCTTTATATGGTTATTTTTATGTTGTTATCGTTTTATTTCAGACTCCAGAAGAGAAGAAAATATGGGAGAAAGTAAAGGAAATTGCCAGGGGGCCACCGGTCAGTGTTAAATCTATGCATATTGTTCTCATTGCATCTTTATGTTCCTGATGGTTCGCTTAATAGCATGTTCAGGAAATTATGAAAGAGATTAAAAGAATTGCCAAGAAAATTGAAGTTTTCTTTTGATCTTGTACACCAACATCCCAATTCATACGTTTTTTACTATTTCTACATTTTGACTATTTACAAACGACTTGTTATTTCCTTCGAAGCCCGTGCGACCAGGCCATTAAAGGATGTGGTTTCTAAGTTTATACACATTCTTAGCTAAAGTTCTGGAATCATGAAGTTCACCAACTGTACTAGTCAACACATTTACCACATCTCGGTAAAAAAAGTGACCATGCAAAGAAAATATAGAGAAAATTTATGTTAACATCCATACAAAACATTGTAGGATTAAATAATAAACTATATTTAACTATTGAAAAATATAGCCAATTATTTTTTAATCTTCGCTAGTCACTAGCCTTTATTTGTTCTATTTGCTTCTAACAGGACAGGCCATTTCGTGAAGAGATTGACGTAATTGAAGAGTACTCGAACAAGGCTCGTGCTGAGTTCTTCTATTGTAAGAGCATTTTGGTAAGTCCTCTTTACAATATGTGTTGGGTGAAATTGTAAGAACTGTTGAAATTCATTTTTCCTTTGGAGAACATAAAACTAATTTTGTAGTGGAAGCAAAAGCTCAGAACCTAACAATGATTTTTTTTTTCCGAAATTAGAACAATGACTACTATATCTACTAGCTAAATGCATGTGCGTTGGAACGGTACCAAAGAATTAAACTAATTTAATTAGTGGGGGTGATATTGCCAGATCGTGGTTGATCAGACAAATTCTAGTTCTCTTGCACCTCCTCACGTATCCCTTGTCTTCTCAAGCTATGTATGGCACATGGGTCAGAAACCTCAGCCACCACCACCTCGCGTGCATGCTCGGCTACCGCCACATAGGCCGTGGTCGCTTCCCCGCCTACAACTTTCTAAAGCACCGCAACCTCGACATGCAGCTCCAGATGTTGCCACAGGCCCTCTCCCTGGCCAGCACGTTTCTCAATTATCTGTCGTGTTGCCCATCCTGTAGGATCTCTTAAATTCGTTCAGTTTTTAGTAAAATAATCATGTGTAATAATCTTATAGTTTTTGTACCATTGCAACGCATGGGTATTTAGCTAAAGTATCCTCTAGTTCTTTGTACTATTGCCATTTATCCAACACGAGCTTAAAACTTGATGTGCTTCCGATAGACAATGCCCCGATTATATTATTACCATGAGAAGCCCTTATTGTTAGCAATCAAATTATTGTTTCAGCTGATGGAAAAAAGCATTAAGCATAGAACGAAAATTACCCACTATTTTATTAAAGTTGATTTCATTGTGTTTTCTCTTGGTTTATTTTTGGCGAGAGTTGCAGCATAGAAAAGGAGCAATATTGACATGGAAACTCTGCATGAGTGTTCAAGATGCCGTGGTATTAGCTTCCAGATTTGTGGTAAGCACATTGTTTCCCCAAGAACAACCCACACCTAATCTTGTATGTCCATTGACCCCTTTGCAAGTATATCGCTTATTTTATTTTCTGGGATGATTTCAGAATTGTGTGGTTTCAAGACATGGTTTGCCAGACGAAATTTCTCTACATACAACAAAGCAGGTAAAACCTCGGTACCGTTTTCTCTTTATTACATTTAAAACTTTGATGGTATTATGTTATGTACTAACTCCGTTCAAAAAAAATAAGATGATGCAAACATACGTGGGTTTGTTTGTCACGATGGCTGAGGACATCCATCATAAAAAGGTTAGAAGGGAAACTTTTGCCAACTTTCTTGGTGCTCTTCAAGGTGTGGCATCGATAAGCCATATATTGGTTCAAGATATTCTAGCAAATTGTGCCCCTATTGTAAGTAAAGACACTTCATCGGATTTTGATATGGATAACGCTGCAGTACATAGAGCTCACCTTGAGTATCAGGTGGAAATGAACAATTTCAAAGATAAACTCACACCGGCTCGCCCTGAGGTATGTACGGTGATATTCTCTTGTGATATTCCCCTAATAATTTTGATGTCGATTGATCACGCCAAATTTTGGACCGTACGTGCAGCTTCTGGAGCGTACGGTGCATGATGCGCTGATGTGTACAGAAGTGTACGTTAGAAAGATGATTATAACGCGCAGAATGGCAACTATGCGAGGTTAATATATAGTGCATCCTTTTGTTTTTCACAACTAGAGCAACTGAATCATCCACAGCTTATGTTGATGCTTACTGTTAGTACTCGTTGTGTGCAACAGGTGCGGCAGCAAGGGAACCAGCTGATGATAAATAGTTAGGGAACTTGGGATCCTAAGAAACAAGACCAACCCTTCAGAGATGTATGAGCACCAGTATTTGGGAAGCAACAATATGCTACCTACCCTTCTCCCCGTTGCTCCGCATCCATGCCGATTGAAGCATGTGATCCTAAGCAAGGGCGTATTGTGTAATTAAGTGGCACAAAGCCAATCATCATGTGAATAAGAGTACTAGTTGATTCTCTTTAAGTTAGATTGGAAGTCATCAAAGTATTGATATGTCAAGACGGTTAATTTGACCATGAAAGGGTTCAAGCCGACATTTCATAACTTTTAACACGATTTGCCTTATTTATTTCTCAAGCTATAGGTTAGATTTGAATCCATGCATGGCAAGCATATAATGTATCGACCTGCTAAATTATTCTAGATTTTTTTCAGAACTTCTATAATGTGTTTTCTTTCGCGAAAAGTCTGCCGACTTGATAATCAATAGAAAGAACAACTGTATTTTTTTTTTGTAAATAGTTCACTAGACCATCTACGTCGACTACACGCATTGTAACAAGTTGAAGGTGTGGTGTCGTCCTCCCCCTCACCAGAAACTCGCAAAATTTGTTGTAGTACAACTTGTAGTAGATAGACTGATAGTCTTCATGCTAAGGACCAGCGCAATAGAATAAAACCACTCGCAATGATAAAAACCTTAGATAAGAAGATTCAAACTTGCAAGCACACCCGCGGTCACGAAAAAACCAATCGGATCTCACGAGGAGCAGACAACTCCAGGCGCCCTCCACTGGCGCTAGGCATACCACCGGAGTATAGAGCGGGGGGCCTTATTCTGACTTCAGAATGTCGTCGTCTCACCAGCCTAAGGAAGAAACAAACTATCTAAGAAGGGATGGAAACGCTCCGACGAGCGAGGGGTCGTGGTCCACAACACTCCATGATCTCAAGGGAGAGAGGAAAATGGATTTTCTACAACTCATATGGCGCGCAACTTGTATCCTAACCGTCCGTTTCCGCAATTAAATGGTCAAGATTGTCCATTGATTGAGTTGAACGTTCAACGTATTCAACGACAAATCTCGGCCGTTCAATCGCAGAAACGACGGCTAGAGATAGGAGTTGTGCGCCATATGAGTTGTACAAGCTTATAACCGGGGAGAGGTGGGACAGACGGGCGGCATCGCCGGTGAGGGGGCGGAAACCTTGGATTGGATCAGGCATTAGCGAGGGCTCGACGACCTTCGGGGACCATGGATGTGTCATTTGTGTGGACTATTGCATGGATATATGAAGCTCTGATTTCATAGTAGCTTGTCGATTGGAGGGGGGGGGGGGGGGGGGGGGGGGGTCTCATGGCGCAATGTCGGTGGCCTTCCCTCACCTTAAGATTCTACACAACTCGGAGTCATGGTTGGTTCGTTTGACGAAAGCTTCGAGGTGGGTTTCAGGTGGCGTATTTCCTGTTCATTTTGTTTAACGTTTTGGGCACTAGAAGGCGTAAGGAGTTTTCACTACGAGGGCATGTATAATGTGGCGACGTCAGT